>LPNX010785668.1:0-162853 GCA_001517045.1 Pseudotsuga menziesii
CAGAAGCAAGCTGAAGTCGTGGAAGACATCTTTTCTAATGTGCAGAGATGAGTGTTTGTTGCAGTGTATTAACCCCATGGGCAGCAGTCAGTTCTTGGAGTAGCTGACATACGTTTTTAAGTCTGATAGTTTTTTTTAGTTTTTATCTCTGCATTTTTGGGACAGTCTGAGACAAATTCAAGCTAATTAAGGCTGACTTATCACTGGGTTTGAGGATTGTTAATGATTGATCCTTTAGCACAATTTGACTGTGCATAAGGGCGAATATCTGAGGTAAAAATGTGCAGATCTGAGAGGCAACATTGTTCAGAATTTCCATCTAGTTTTGAAGACTGGTAAATGATTTTTGAAGGACTGTTACATGTCTGATATGGGGTATATTAATACAAGCTTACAGCAGTAGAAAGACAGGTGAAAATACAACAGGTTTGAAGGATACTTTGGCATGAATTGGAACTTAATTGATGATGATGATATGATGATAATCATGGCAGCAGAATTGTTAATGTAAAACAGTATGGTCTGATTTGTGTTTGGATTTGTAATACTTCGTGTTGGAAGGTTTAGAAGTTGTGAAATATTTGTAAGGTGCTTAGGACAAGCTCTGAACATTGGTTGAAGGTCATCCACAGCAGCTTGATGCACAGTTCAAAGTTTGACAAAATAAGATCTCTACAGTAACAAGACCTTCATAAGTTGTTGACAGAGGTTGACAATGCAAGCTTGTATGCACAGTCAAGCTTAAAACACATCTGAATGTGTCTTAGTGTGACAACACAAAGCTTGAACAGTTTCAAAAGATGACAGCCCTAGTTATCAGTCCAAGGCTGAGTTATCCTAATGACTTGGCAGTGCTGAAGCACTTGTGTTGATGTTGATGAACAGTGTGGCAGCAGTATTGATGGGCAGTGTTGACATGGTTGATGAGCAAAGCAGAGATGTTGATGAGCAGCAGAAATTGACCAAGTAGTTTCCAGAGAATGACCAACAGAGAGACATGAGCAATGTATAGCAGAGAAATGATATTTTTGGCAGTGGTTAGAGGAGATCCTTGTGAGCACATACTTGAACAACAGGTTTGACAGGTTGTAGATGACCAGCAGCAGGGATGAGGAGCCAAGATGATAAGCAGCATTGATGAGCAGAAAATATGAGCAGAGATTAATGAGCAGCAGTGAGCAATGGTACAGCAGAGTTGATGTGATGAGCAGAGAAGATGAGCAGCTTTGATGTGTCAGAGATTTCGTGATGATAACAAATTGTAAATGCAAGCTTGTCTTGCTTTTGAGGTTAGGATACCTCAAACCCTTCTTAGCAGGGTCTAAGAAAACCAGGCAGGGTCCTGGATCCAGAGTAGGTGCTCTATGTATCAGTAGGTGCTGATTTTGCCTAACGGTTGTAGCCGGACCAAAATAATATAAAAAGATTACAAATCTATATGATGTGGTGTTCTTCTGTGTTATGGTTCTTGATGAGTTAAATGCTATGATCTGTGAATGATGAAGTTTATGAATTGATTATGAGATTGGTAGAATAATGAAATGATGATTTGGTAGTTAAGTGTGACAGGTCAAGAAAAGTTGTAAAATTGGCTTTACACTGATTCACCCCCCCTCTCAGTGTCTAACAAAATGCACCTTCTTAATGTTTACATCTAGGCATCAATCCTATGGCATAGACGTTAAAATTTCACTCATTCTCCAATGTATATATAACGATGTATTTTGTGAGATCTAGATCAAAATTCTAATATTTGTTTAAACGAGAATAGGTAAAGAGTTCATATTAAAAAAGTTGAGAAAAAACAACCAAAATTTACAAAACGAGTCACCCTACTAAAGAGAGTAGCAAGAGGAAAATTTTTAATGTCCAAAACACCCCTTCCCTGAACATTACATTCAAAATTTTCCCAGCTATTGAAAAACTTCTAACACTATATAGGAAAATATATTGTCCTAATAAGATGGCACAGAAGTAATACATAACATAAACAAAAAGGATAAAACCAGTCTAAATCCATCAAAGGAAAACATCAACCATATTTCCTGAAGGAGCCCAAGTCAATGAATTATTTTTTGGGTTGATGAATTGAACCTTCCTCTGGAACTCTCTGAGCTACAATGGAGCATTCCTGACAATGGATTTCCTGAGTCAAAATGAGCAATTTGTCCACATATTCTAGCATCTTGTCTATCTTACCACCCTGGACACCGACATTGCCCCCCACTTCATCTATTTTGGTATACAAAAGAGAAATGTGATACAAAATTTGACACATGGAATCCACCATTCCATCCCAGCGATACTAAAAAATCCTTAGCATAGCCTTAATTCCCCTGAGTTCATCTTATACCGCGTGGAATTCTACATGGAATTGTCATCCATGTTGGATCATGTGCTCTACGTAATCCAACCGACATGAGGCACACTATCCTAGTATCTCTAGTACAGGGATAATTTTAGGGGTGAATTTTAGCCCAGTGGGCTATTTTCCATGTTTTTGTCCCAAAAAAGATTCGCCATTTTGCATTTTTTGAAGCCTTGTTTCGCCCAATTTTGATGGGGTGAAATTTTTTCACCATAAAAATCGCCAAATTATTATATAAACGATATAAAATCCTTGAAAATTAAAATATTTTTTGAAAAATATTGCCAATCATTTTATAGTTGGAGTTTTAAGAATTGGTAATATTTGCCAACATTTATACACTTTTAAATAAGTATGGTTCCTTAAAATCATCCCTACTCTAGTAGATGAAGCAAACCCCATCATAGTCCCAACATGTATTAAACTCATAAGAAACAACAAACCAAAAGGAGACCCTCCTCTTGGAGGAGAGTGAGGTCCCTTCAAAATAAGAAAGAAATTCAAACATAAAACACTGCCCTTAACCAATACATGTAGGTTCATTGCTGAGGACTCAAGAATCCACAAGCTGTGGATGAGAGCAAGAACTAGAGAAATACATTATTCGAGCCTAATCATCGATATCACACTAGAATATCCAAAAGTTAGGTCCTGAAGGAAAACAAAGGTGGATATAAGTGCAGTGTGAAGCACTACATGGATGTCACTAGAAAAATATATCCCTCCATCTTCTAAATGGGAGTTAAAGAACAAAATAATACTAAGTGTGTGAGAGTAGAAAATATAGTACAATCCGGGCACTCCATGCGAGGTAGGATTAAAACATGGATGACAACCAGTTATTCCTTCAAGGGCCAAGTTCCCATCCATGACGATGCACGTAGATTCAGATTTAAATTTCATTAAATGACACACCCGAGAGTTTATAACACTATTTAATCCACCTTTGAGAGGGATGTCCATCCTTTTGAACACAAACGCCCTTATCTAAAATTGTCCCTTGGTCTACCAATGTGTCTACAAGTACATTATTATTCCTCTTAATGTGCATGAAACTTAACTCCATGATCACATTGAAAGAGAGAAGGGTACGCCTTTGAATCCTTCCCTAGGTAGCCTCTTATTTAGCCAAAACTTTTATGGTAGAGTGGATGACAAGCCTGGAGTCTCTGAATATGATCACATTTTGCACCTGGAGAGATGGTATGTACTCTTCTCCCGACATCAAAGAATACCATTCATCTTGATTATTAGTAGCCATGCCTAACCCCCAACCAACCAAACAAACAATTGTCCCTTCAGGGTCCAACAAGACCCCCTTGCGCCTGCCACCCCTCAAAATTCTAATGTTTAGTTGCTTCTAAGTCGTCATTTTAACAACATTAGGAACATCATTAAAATGACATTTTGAGGAGAGATTAATATCACAAAATAGATAGCATATTGACATACAATGATGTAGATATAGCAAGAGTGTTTACTGAGTATGTAGATATATCAATGTTTACAAAGTGACATCAATGCTTAAGTAATTATAAAATGGATAATTTCTAAAACACCGGTTTCAACGTGTAAACGTCAAATGTCATATCAACATCAATTTTTTGACCCCAAATCTAATAATGTTAATTAGTCTTTCACAGCCTTCTAATATTCATCCACAATCAAACTAGTATTCTTACTCCAATGACTTACCAATCCCATTGACCTTTAACCTAGGTCAACATAAAACAACTCCATCTAGGATCCCTACATCACTCACCAACGCACCACAATTGGCACTCCCTCAACAATATCAATAGTTATTACATCGGCATCTAACATCGTCACATGAGCAATCATATCAACACCATTCCATGCACTCTCATGGGTTTTATCAACAATGAATATATCATCTTGTCATCATATAACAAACATACAAGTCACATGAATACGCATTCACAAACCTCTACATACATAATAAATCTACATCAAATCATCAATATAGAAGTAATTAATAATATGGGTCATTAAAACCGACCAAGGATAACCATCCTAGTCATATACAAATCCAAGTCAATGAAAATGGGGCATTATACAAGTACTTCCATGAATTAAATTTACAATATTTGAATGAGTGTCATTCATCGTGGCATTGTCTTTATCATACACTAAAGGGACTCGCCATCGCAAGAAAAAAATATAGCTAGGTGAATTTGATATGAACCTTTTGGCTATTATGTCTTCAAACCAATTGAAAAGTGAATTGCTACTTTATTTTCATTAAGAAAATGTTGTTGGACGGAAATATATAGAAATGGCATGAAGATATTGGGAGCCTCATATATGGTATGTCAAATTATCTTATGGGATTTGAAAGCGTTATTTGTGTGGTTTTCTACAATTAGGATGGAGTTTCAAAGGTGTTATTGAACAAGACTTGGATGATTGAGTGTATTGACTTATGTTCAAACTTTCCAAGATTATTTTCACCCAAGTATGCATAATGATATAATATCCTCTTTGGCTTGAATCTCAATGAATGCTAAAACACTAATAACATACATTGATAAAACTAAAAAACCTTTTGGACAACTACTAATTAGGGATAAGTGAGGAAGAACAAAGGAGACTAAAGCTCAATTATGGATTGAAACCAATATCATGTGAAATTTACACTCCAAAATTCATCTATAATTGCAATTGTGGGTGCATGTTTAAAAAGAGATTTATCTTAAACTTCCTAATTAATGTGTTTTGCTTTTTTCTCTAGTTATCTGACTAAACATTTATTTTTAAATAAGTTCAAGAAGACGGGGAATTTTTTAGGGTGATACTAGAAAAAATCAAGGGACTAGGCAACACTAGCTATGACACTAACAAGAATGGTGGAGCTGGTTGGTCTATGATAAAAGAGAAGGAAAACCAAAAAGGAAATAAAATCATTGGTATAATTATGGCTCAATAGATAAATAAAGTGTGCACTCTATTTCTAAGAAAATACAACATCTTGTGGGATGGCATTCTTACATCTCAATCTAATAAGTACAAAATTAATACGTGTTTATACAAGCATGTGAGAATGAAGGATTCATTGTCAAAACAAGAAACCTACTAGAAGCCTTCAAACACTACATTCATATTCTCTTCAAGGATTGGTCCCAAGACAAATGAGCTAGTCAAAACCAACAACTTTGCAATCCATGAGCAAGGACTTGATGAAGAAGGCCTATGAAATTCATTATTAATCCATGGAATGTGTGAGGTACATTAGTGGACACAAGGAATCTTGTTATTTGTAATATCATGTATGTTATGAAACATGATACTATGATTTTGGGAGAATTTATTGGTTTTTGGTTTTATATTATTGTTACACAATTGTTGGCAGGGGTAATATTAATGTACTACCCATGATAAAGGATGGGGTAGGGGACCCTTAAATGGATTCTTCCATCATTTATAGTGGGCAGGTTCCACTTGTTAGATGATATTGAATTACTATTATGCTTGATGGAACTGTGTAGGTTTTGTTCTATTTATGCTCCATGATCATCGTCGTAGAACACATTTGTGGGACCATATATGTTAATCCTTACCAAAATGTGAATGCATTATAGTTGAATGAAGTGGTATGATCATTGAGTTGGTAGTTGGTGATCACACTAGAACTCTTGAAACAACAGAAATAAAATCTTGTACTCAGCGCAAAAATGTTTCAAGGATTTTAAATACTATCCTTAGGCAAAATCCTCTAGAGAGTGATGCATGGTACACATGCTCTAGTCAACTTAGTGATCCATCTAAACTTCAACCATGATTGGATAGATTTTATGTGAACATATACAAGACCAACTTCATCAATAATTCTTAATGAGTTGTTTTAGTATATGACTTTGTAAATGGTCCGGATCATTTAACATTTACACACTCGTGTTCATTGGATGGACATTTAGATTTATGTCTAGCTTGCCTTATAACTGGAATGTTTCACTTTAGAGTTCAAGAGTATATTAAACTAGTTTCATAGGTATGGAAATTAAACTTCAATCAAAGAGAAACTTGGGTTGGATATTATGGTGGATTTTTATTGTTTAGAAACAATCTAGTTTCTCAAAGGTTGGGGTGAATGATTTCGCAAAGCCATAGAACTGAGGAGATCCACCTTATCTATCAATTAAATTATCCTTGAAACAAATTCAAGAACCCTTTACATCTCATTAACCATACTTGTGGAATATTAAACAACAACTTTGTGATTCTAAAGAATGGCATCTAATATTGGGGCATTAATCAATTGAGACAAGGAAATGTATGATGATAGAAAAATGTGCTTTAAATAAGCAAAAACAAGGTTATGACATAATTTTCATACTAGAAGACTAAGATAGGTGATTCTTATTTCTGTCTTGCACAAAAATAAAAAACCTCAAAGCCTCTAATTCTTCCAACTGTTATTGTATTGATCATTATGTTTCTAAAAAGTTTAACAGGATTGTTCCCAATAAGATTCCTAAGTATGAGTATTGTTTTCTTTGTCTCGGCAGTTGGATACAAATGAATTGTTTACAACACATGGCTAAGTTCAAATCACCAAGGCTAAATGTGTTGCTGTGAGTTTTATTTATCCCTTTGGCCTTTGATTGTTGTTGATCTTCCTGAGACGTGCCCAAAGGATTTGGAATCAAACCACATCCGAGAGGAAGTAGATGCACACCTCATTGAATTTATTCCTAATGAGACATGAAAGGATACATTGATTGAGAAACAACCTATTACTCGTTTAATGTGATTTAAAAAGTGTTAGTTATATATCTTGCTACTCACATAAAAAATATAGTAATTTGCATAGTTCGATGTGGAAAAACATTGTTTATTACAGGCTCATTCATCTCAAAAAATTATTGTTAGGATATTTAAACACTTGGGAGTTAGTTATGATCAACTTGTGTAATATATCCGTTAGGTAAAAGTGTGTTTCTTTAGTATGCATTAGTATGCATTTGTAAATATTCTAATCTGACGATCACGATATGTTCTAGACATAGAGTGATATGAAGGTTCAACTTCTCTTAGATCATACCTACCACTGATCCGTGGCTTAACACTCGATTGGTCTATGATCTCTATTTAAAGAGCATAGAGGGTCCTTGGCTAGTTGATCGATTATGAGAAGCTCATGTAACTTTTTTTCTTTTGCATAATAAATTGCTCCAAGTAGCTATTTGGCTGGGGCCATGGAATGTTTCCCTCTCGAGGGTTTTAGCCACGAGACAAACATCGGTGTGTTGATCTGTGATCTATTTATGTGAAGCAGTTGCTCAAGGTGTTCAGTCTTTTGGGAGTACCCTGTGTACCCGAACATGGTATCAGAGTGTTTATGAAGAGTGACTTTCGGTTTTGATCAAGATATGGAACCGGTATTGCCGAAACTTTGAAATGGTTTCTGGTTCTAGATTTTCTGTGCATTTGTGGCTAGTGGAAGCTGTTCCATTGCGTCCGGAGCACAGTTTCCATTGGGAAATAGTTTTCATTTCACCAAAAACCGTTTTTGTTTGTTCCAGAAACACCCATTTTGGAAAATATGAAGGTATAATGTTATAGTGATGGATTTGTTTTATTTATTTTTAAATCTCTCATATTTTATCAGTTTTATTACTAGATCTTCACTGTTTTAGTCTCGGACTGTTGCCTTCCCTGGCTGCGTATGTTTTTTGTCGTGCACCTTGCGCAATCGCAGCGAATCAGAAACAGAAAGGGAAAGTTTTCTTTTTCTTGTCTTCTCGATTACGTATGCTCTTTGTCGTGCACCTTGTGCGATCACAGAAAATCAAAAACAACGAGAAAACTAGAAAACGTAGACTTTCCAAGTAAGCTACCCAAGATCTAACCCCTTTGTGTGAAAAAAGTTTTTTTTTGTTTTTGTTTGTCGGTTTTTTTTGTGATTTGCAGGAAAAAAGAGGCAAGCACGAAGAACGAGAGAGAAGAGTAAAAAAAAAACCCTTCTTCTTTCCATTCTTTTACGTACCTTTTAAACTTAGCTCACTTGGTCCAAAGTTGCTTTATTCCTTAATAGGTCTTGAGTTCAAGTCTTATTAAGCTACTTTTTAGTGTATGCAATTTCTATTTTCAAGTTACTTTATTGTAAAAGTGCATCTCACATAAATAAAATAAAATAAAAAGTGATTCACTTAAGTCTTTTAATTTATTGCCTCACTATTTAAAAGTAACATTATTGTAAAAGTGAACATCACTTATTCTACAAAAGTGATTCACTTCAAAGCAACTTTATTGTAAAGTGATTGTCAAAGGTTGATCATGTGAAGAGGGGGGTTCTTTTTTTTAGTTGGTCAAGTTAATATCTGCCACGTCACTATTGGAGACATCTTCAACATTTTCTTTGATCAAGCATAACTTCATCATCCAGGATCAGTTTTCAGTGCCGTTTTTTTTAAAACCGCATATTTTTTTGAGCTTTTTCCATCCAGATAGTTAGTTTCTATTCTTTCATGCATTATTTTACAGTATGGCCACCTCTTGTGATATTATACTTACAAGTTCTAACTATTTCTCATGGAAATCTCGTATGGAGGATGTTCTGCAAAGTAGGGGACTTTTCAGGATAACCTCAGGGAAAGAAACAGAACCCACTGATGATGATAAGAAAATTAAATGGGCAAATAGATGTGATGAAACTCGTGGATTGATTGGGATGTCAATCTCTACTGATTTGTGATTCCACATATCTGGAATTGATGAACCTGATTTAGCTTGGGAAAAGTTGGAATCTGTGTTTGGTAAACACAATGAAATTCAGGGTCATCAACTTGAGAATGAGTTGATTTCCTTGAATCCAAATGATTTTTCATGCATTCAAGACTATTTATCTAAGTATAAAACTTTTAGACTCTTATGTGCAGAATGCAAGATTAAGAAAGAAGACAAACAATGTATTTATCATATTCTTTCCAAACTTGAACCTACATATTCTGTTTTTGTATCTACATTCTACTTCATGAAAGAATCCTTGACTGCAGCTAGTTATCAAGAGCCTAGTCTTGAATCCTTTTTTGATTCCTTAATTAGAGAGCAAGATAAGCTCATTCATCTATGAATAATTAACAATGCAGATACATCTGGGAAAGCCTTATTGTCCCAACAAAAGAAAAAAAATTCCAAGCCTCCCAAGAAACAGAATTTTCGCAATAATAAGCCAAACAACAAGGGTCCCAAACCCTCTCAGTCAGCTCCTTCTTTAAAAAATGACAAAGGATCCAAGCAAAAAGGAAAGAAGACCAAGTGTCATTGCAATTTTTGTGGGAAAGATAATCATGATGAATCCAAGTGTTTCAAGAGGATGGCAGCCTTGGAAGCAACAATAAAGAAGCACCACATCAGCATAGATTCGTCTTCAGAATCTAACTCTCATGGACATGCACTTTGTGCTTATGGTTACTCTTATACTGCATCTTCTTCTTCTACTTCAAATGAATGGCTCATTGATTCTGAAGCATCTTATCATATGGCTAAGGATCAAGCCATATTTTCTACTATGCATGAATGTAACACCAAACAAATATTTGTTGGTGATGATATATTTCTGAGTGTTATAGGATCTGAAGCAGTTCCAGCAAAAAATGGTCATTTCAGTGATGTACTATGTGTTCCAAAAATTTCCTGCAATTTGTTATCATTCTATCAAATTACTCATTCAGGTGAAGGTAAAACTGTGACGTTTACACCTCACCAAGTTGTAATCAAGGATTTTAAAAGTCCTCAAAATGTCCTTGCTACTGGAACTGTTGATGATATTACCAGGTTGTACAAATTCAACAAGTTTGGGTCATCACCTTTCCCTTCAGTTTTTGTTGCTCATAGTGATAACTTGAGCAAAATTTTGCATGAGCGATTTGGTCACTTAAATTATCGCTCATTGCAACAACTATGTAAAGACAATATGGTGACTAGTCTTCCGATGGTATCTTGCAAGGATGGTATTTGTTCCGGTTGTGTACTAGAAAAACATCATCGAGACAGTTTTGACAAACGTGCATCTTGGCACGCCTCGGTTCCCCTGGAGCTTTTGCATAGTGACTTGTGTGGTCCTCTTCCATCTGCATCATTTTCTGGTTTCAAATATTTCTTAACTTTCATTGATGACTACTCCATACGCACTTGGGTTTACTTCCTAAAACTTAAGAGCGAAGTATTTAACATGTTCTTGGCCTACAAGGCCCTTGTTGAAAAACATTCTGATCATCAAATTATTAAGTTAAGATCTGACAATGGAGGAGAATATGTTAACAACAAGTTCACTACTTTCTGCACTGAACAATGAATCCAACAACAACACACTGTTCCATATACACCACAACAAAATGGTGTAGCTGAACGGAAGAACCGCACTTCAAAAGAAATGGCTAATTGTATGATCCAATCTAAGGGACTAAGTCTTCAATATTGGGCTGAGGCCATAAATTGTGCAAATTACATAGTTAATCACACACCCACTAAAGTTTTACAAGGTATAACACTGGAAGAAGCATGGAGTAAAATTAAACCAGATGTAAGTCACTTTCGTGTGTTTGGTTGTGAAGCATGGGCTCACATTCCGGATGAAAAACAAAAAGCATTGCAGCCTAAAAGTGAAAAGTGCATATTTGTTGGATATTCAGAAGATGTAAAAGGTTATAGACTTCTCCAGCCACATTCTCATGATATAATCATTAGAAGAGATGTTAAATTTGATGAAAATCTCTTGGCCTGCGAGCCTAACTTGGCGGGTGTGCCATCTTTGGCCTGCGAACCTGATTCGGTGATTGTGCCTTCTTCTTCTTCTTCCAACTTCCTTGACAGGTTTCCAACTCCAGTTTCTGATGATGACAATGAGGATGAAAATCCACCTCCGCCTGCTCATGTTCCTCCAATTGCACCAGCACCAATACTTCATCGATGGGTCCGTTCAACATGTGAAGAAACTGGTGATCTTGTCGGTGATCCTAGAGATCAACGTCAAACACGTTCTCAATTTCAGCGAGCCTCTTCTCTTTTGGCTCAACTTTCCGAGAATCATGATCCAGAACTTTTACAGAAGCTTCAGGAAATCCATATTGGGATGCAGCTATGGATGAAGAATATCATTCCTTAATGGTGAACGATACTTGGGATCTTGTTCCTCTTCCAAAAGGAAGAAAACTTGTCAGATGTAAATAGGTCTACAGAACTAAGTATGCATCAGATGGAAGTGTTGAAAGACTTAAGGTAAGGTTAGTTGCCAAAGGTTTTTCCCAAGTTGAAGGGATTGACTACAATGAAACATTTGCTCCTGTCGCAAAAATGAATTCCATCTGCCTTGTTCTTTCCCTTGTAGCCTTACATAACTGGGAAGTCCATCAAATGGATGTCAAGTCTACCTTTTTACATGGTGATTTACAGGAGGAAATTTACATGGAAAAACCTCCTGAATATGTTCAGGATAACTCTAGCCGTGTCTGTCTCCTTAAGAAATCCTTATATGGCCTTAAGCAAGCTCCTAGAGCTTGGTATGCCAAAATGGATAGCTTTCTCCTTGACACTAGTTTTTCTAGATGTCATTCTGACCCCAATGTCTATACCAAGAAAGTAGGAAACCATCTCATCATACTTTTTCTTTATGTTGATGATCTTATCCTTACTGGTAGTGACCCTAAACTTATAACCCATGTGAAATCCAGTCTTAAGCAAAATTTTGAAATGTCAGACTTAGGACATTTGCATTATTTTCTTGGTCTCCAAGTCTTGCAAACCAAAGAAGGAATCTTTCTTTCCCAGTCTAAGTATGCTTGTGACCTTCTTCGTCGCTTCCACATGGAAAATTGTAAACCAGCCCCTTCTCCCTTCCAGTCTGGAGTCAAACTTTCTGCCACATGTACTTCCCCTGAAGTAGATGCCACCTTGTATCGTCAACTTATTGGTAGTCTTTTATACTTGACTCATTCTTGTCTTGACCTTTCCTTTGTCATTGGTCATGTTGCCCATTATATGCAAACTCCTCATGAAAGTCACTGGAAAGCAGCAAAAAAGAATACTTCTATATATTCGAGGTACAATTCAGTTTGGGATTCATTATAGTACAGGGGGGAACCTTTGTTGGTTGGTTTCATTGATTCAGATTGGGTCGATGATCCTGATGATCGAAAGTCTACTGCAGGTTATGTTTTCAGTCTGGGGTCTGGACCTGTCACTTGGGCTTGTAAGAAACAACAAGCTCTTGCTCTTTCTTCAGCAGAAGCAGAATATCGAGCCACAGTTAATGCCAGTCAGGAATCTTTATGGCTTTGGCAGATCCTTTCAAAGTTTGGATTCGAGCAGCAGCAGCCTACTCCACCTTGGTACGATAATCAAAGTGCCATCAAGCTTGCCAAAGATCCAGTTCTACATCAACGCAACAAACACATTGAGCTACACATGCACTTCATCAGAATTATTGTTCATGATCGTGTTCTTGAAATGCTCTATTGCCCTATAGATGATCAAGTTGCAGACATCTTCACCAAGTCTCTTACAGAAGCGAAGTTTTCTAAACTTTGGTCTATGTTAGGAGTTCAGGAATGTGTCCTTAAGGGGAGATAGGCTCTAATGCCTCCTTCTTTCTCCTAATAATGTCACTTTTGTAAATCCTTCAATCTTATCCCAAGTTGTTCTTAAGGGGGGGTGTTAGGATATTTAAACACTTAGGAGTTAGTTAAGATAAACTTGTGTAATATATCCGTTAGGTAAAAGTGTGTTTCTTTAGTATGCATTAGTCTGCATTTGTAAATATTCTAATCTGACGGTCACGATATGTTCTAGACATAGAGTGATCTGACGGTTCAACTTCTCTTAGATCATACCTACCATTGATCCGTGGCTTAACACCCGATTGGTCTATGATCTCTATTTAAAGAGCATAGAGGGTCATTGGCTAGTTGATCGATTATGAGAAGATCATGTAACTTTCTTTCTTTTGCATAATAAATTGATCCAAGTAGCTATTTGGCTGGGGCTATGGATTGTTTCCCTCTCGATGGTTTTAACCACGTGACAAACATCGGTGTGTTGATCTGTGATCTATTTGTGTGAAGCAGTTGCTCAAGGTGTTCGGTCTTTTGGGAGTACACTGTGTACTCGAACAAATATTATTACATCCCCAAAAATATTTTAATTAAAAAGGGGAAAATAATCAAAAGCATAATTTTTCAAAATTTAATTCATTTGTATAAGAGAGTGGCATTTAATTCTCTATGTGCTCTCCTAACTCAAAAATAACATTAGAACTCATGGACCATTCATGAGTGAGGATAATGTAAAAGACTTTATTGCTTTGCTTAGTATAAAAATAAATGTATTCAACAAGGGCACATTCTTTGTGATTTAGAGATCCCATTTGAAATTAGTGCATCTATGTTCTTTGGGACAAGATTTTGCACAAAATAAAAAAGTGTGCTTTAAGGACGAGTTGTTTTAGCAATTGCTCTAAATTACCACCATGGACACCATTGTACATGCATCATGTATTGATTGTCCTTGATTTTATTTCCAGTATGTTTACAAGAAAAATGAGTGCATCTTCAAAGTATTTTGGGGAAAATCAAGGTAGAAATTAGGGCCAATTATTGATCTCCTACGACCTTTGTACTTTTCCCATGAAAGATGGAGGGATTGGTTTGGCATGCATGCACAAGGCACTATATTGGCAATTAAATGGATCATCAAGCTAAGAGCAATTATGCACCCTAGCAAATAATTGTTTGTGGTCACATAGTAAATTCTACATGTAAATGGAGTTTTGAGCCCCTATAGTGTTTACCACATGGTGTCATTAAATTTTATAAAATCTCTAATTCATGTATACACCAAAAAAAATGACAAGCCTAAGGATATCTGCATTTTCCTTGGAACTATATAGATTATAATAAAGGATTGGATTTAGTCACATGATCAATGTGGACCTTCTTGAGCGAAAGGGGGTAGGTTGGGTTTGTTACGCTACACCTACCCAGTGCACCTTCAGGTGTACCCCAGAAAGAGAGGGCCATTTTTTTCAACCAGGAAGGGTGTTATCGAGCAATGGTGGTCATGGTTAGGCCCTTTGGTCCATCCTTTGGGAGTACTATGGCTTA
Source organism: Pseudotsuga menziesii (assembly GCA_001517045.1). Classification (NCBI taxonomy): domain Eukaryota; kingdom Viridiplantae; phylum Streptophyta; class Pinopsida; order Pinales; family Pinaceae; genus Pseudotsuga; species Pseudotsuga menziesii. Next base: position 14,488 of record LPNX010785668.1, read on the forward strand.
ATGGCACTATTGAATGCCCTTTGATGGGGTTTTTTAACCTCAAGGTTGGTGTCAAGGGATCCTAAGGGTTGGCCACTTCGTCACATGGCTCCATATCCTATTTATGTGCTCTGGTGGCCTTTGCTTTAGCTATGAGACCTTTGTCTCCTATCGCATCCAATTTGGACACCCTCTTGGCCCTTCAGTCAGTGGGAACCTACTCTCCCTGCCCTTATCTCTTCAGAGGAAATCCACCCTCTGTGTCAGGCCTTTTGATTCTTTGAGGAGGGCATTAAGGGATTTTACAGCATTCTAGGGGTTAGATGGGGTATAACGCCCTCCCTCGAGCTCACTCTAGCCTTTCGTTCGGAGTGATTCACTTATTTGAGCGTATTTTGGAACTTGGGGGTACAAATACACCAATTGTTCTACCTTAAGCCTACGTTGACATTTTATAGTTTCAGGTTGACTTATTTTAAGGCATGTAGGCCTGGATATTTTGTAAAAAGTGAGTGTGAGATCATATAAATAGATATCCTCACTTTCATTGTAAAACAAGACTCACGGGATAAATCATTATGCATTTTTTTTACTCTTCTTAGGGCCCTTTGGATAGATGCACCCCTCTTTAGGGAATTTTTTGGGTTAATGCAAACTTTTTCTAGTGTTCTTTGGTGAAATTCTTTTGCAAGGTGATGTTTTGATTTGTTGGCTAAACACGAGCACTTGGATTTGAGGCTTCTTGTCTATTTGTTTGAATGTTGGTAGATGATGCATGTTCAAGAATAAATGGTATCCCTAGTGCTGCATTTTCTCCTAGAATAGGTCATTTCCAGCCTTCTTGTCACCTTAGCAAGTCGAGGCATGTCTCCTTGTGAGGGTCCTCTAGGTTTTTCCCTTAGTTTTCTAGGCTATTTGCTTGACCTGGGATCTCTTCATCTCTAGGTTATCCATCCAACCTAGACTCCCTAGGTTGAGGTAGGGCTTTGCTAGTGTTGATCTACCTTTGTCTTCACACCTTTTCATTTCCAAAACCTATTCAATAGGGTTAGATAGATTTCATTTGCATATGTAAATTCACATTCTAATGGTAAAATTAGGGTTATAATTAGGTCTGCATTTTTATGTTGAAAACCCTAAATATCAAAAAAATATTTTTTGCAATATTTGGCCTCCCTAACATTTTGGCCTCCTTCCCTAAAACTTCAAGCTAACCTATAAATCCCTAAAACAATCCTAAAATCATACCTAACTACCCTAGCAACCTCCTCTTCCCTAGTCCTAAGACCCTTCCTCTACCTTCAGGTTTTCTTTTTAAGGGAGCCTTGTGGCAGCCTTGGTCCCTTTTTCCTAACCTTGTTCTCCATCCCTCCTACATCATATCCCACCTTTCATTTACCTTGTCCTCTTGGTTGCCTCCCAAGAATTCCTTTTCACTCTCAGTCTTTCCCCAAATATGGTATAGACCTTCTCTCACACAACCAAGGCTTTTAATCCAAGATTTTAGGGTTCCCCTTACAGTGTCATCCTTCTCTAACTAAACCCTGTTGTACCTTCTCTTCAACCCTGCACACTATCAAGTAATCGTTGGATTAGTGGGTTACACAACTACTGGTTCGAAATGCAACAAAAAGTGAACTATCATTAAACTTGTTTACACACCAGATGCACACTTTGTAAATTTTTAAATGTCAATATACTGATGCTAATATTTCATTTCAAGACTGATTTAAATGCTTAGTTATGCATAATACTACTTGCACAAAGTCTAGAGTAAATAATGTGTGATTATGAATTCCTTAAGGACTAGTATATCTTACAATGTTGTTAACACATGAACACACTATTATATTGCTGCAAATATTCATTTCAGATCCAATTTACTGGCTTGGTTATGCATATTGTTGGTTACATGAAGTCTATAATATTAACATTGCTTTAATCACTGATATGTTGTTAGTACTTTACTCATACTATTATACCTTAAATGATTTGTTTGTGTATCTCCACTAGTACTACTATGTATGATTCTAGACTTGTTACGTGCAATTTGGTCAATACTTGTGTTTTACCTACGCTAGCTAGTTGAGTGAAGGACACTCCATTCTTGTGGTATCTGCATAATCAAAGATCAAAACTAGTTATTTTCCTATTCTAAATACTTTACTAAAGTGGAGGTAGTAGTTGCACGTGAAACATTCTCTCTTATATTACATTCCTTTATTCATGTATTGACTCAAATAAGGCACTGATCACTAACAATCTTTAAAGAAGACTTTATTTTGGGTCTAAGTGATTTTGCAGAGTTGTCATTAGGGATCTCCCCTAGGAGGTTTCGACTTCCGAAGAAGTTAGGAGACGTGACTAAGGTGACAGTGGTCACTTTCTCTGGATATTCGTGTCGATGGCTTGGACTGTCATTTCATCCGATAAAATTCTGGCTTCGTTGTCGGGGACCCTCAAACTTGTTGAGGTGATTTATCCAGGAAAGAATGACATTTCGGTAAGTCTTGAAGTCCTTGATTGTTATATGATTGCATATATTTCTAGAAATAAATAACCTGCAGGATTATTTGGTGACTCCACAAAGAAATCAACCCCACCCCATCAATCAGGTATGCCCTTGTTTTGTTCATTACTTTGGTGAGAATTGTTTAATTAACCTGACAGGTCTCTCCCGGTGACCCCATTTGAAGAAAAATAAAAGAAGTACTCTATAAATACAGGGAATCCTGACGATATGGTGTCGAATTATGAATTGTGGATGGACATATTGGATTTTTCATGCATTCTGGGATTTCCACACAAGTAGGCCATCCAAAATGGTGGGAAGGAACGTTTTCCATTATTCCAACAGTATAAGTACCATGCAGCAACACATGTGAAGGCATTCATGCAATTCCTTCGGGAAATATACATCGTACACAAAGACATTAGAATGAGGCTCTTTCTTATATCTCTTCACTTAGAAGACAACTTATGTGACATGAATTGGTATGAGGGTTTTCCTCGCAAAAGTGTTTCCTCACTCAGGCAGTTTGTTGATGCAATCGGTGTGGATTTGAATTATGGTATCGCAGAACATGAAAGAAAGGCCATGATCGACAGTATATGGGAAGAAACACTAGGAAATAGTCAAACACAATATGATTCAAGCAAAGAAACCAAAGATACTATTCCATTTGAATTTAAAGATCATGATAATATGACTGCGACATAAATGGAAATAGGTTTCGCTCCTCTTGATTTATTTGACTTTCCAAGATATTTAGATGAGTTACCAGAGATATTCTAGCATTCCTTCAAGGGTGACCATGGTGATGTTTCACATCATATGGAATGGTTTATGACTTTGGATTCAGAATATGGTGTTAAAGAAAAAGAATATGTTTACATGCAGTCATTTTTCCTTCACCTCAGAGGAAAGGCTCTCGCTTGGTTTGTGGGCCTAGATAAAGGAAAGATATCATCCTTTGTATAATTGGTGGAAACATTTTGTAGCCACTGGGATTCTAAGCGACATGACGAATGGATATCTCATGTCAAGCATGCAAGGGACTTGCTTAGTAAGGAAACCCAAAACAAGGATCATGTCTAAGCATCCATTATTTAAGGTCAAACAGATGATATCTCAAGCACATTAGACAAAGATCCTCATCTAGATGAATATGATTGTGGTCCTGCATATGAATATCCATAAGTCCTAGCCAAAGAAGCTAAAGAAGAGAAGGATAGGGTAAGTTCTCACTTCCAACATACAGCGACTCCTTATGGCGAATCAGATCTCTGGGAACATAATGACGAGAATTTTGAGGATGATGGTTATTGGAATTTTATTGGCCCACCTTTATATCATTCCTCAAGACCATGTAGCATTGTTTCCATGTGTTGCGGCAAGAAAGAATAGCTTGATGAAGTTACTTAGGTTCATCTAGAATTTGAAACTATTTGGGATGAAGAGCTTTCAGTCACCTTAAGCAGGGATGATGAAGACATGATTTATGAAGACCCTATGGAACAAAATATGATTTTTTCTTCTCCTTATGAGGCTAGTGATGAAGAACGGCTCAACCCTTTTGCCACTATAATTGAATATGAAACATCGCCAGGCGTTGCAAATAGATGTCATATGCGGATGATCCATTATGATTAAAAGTTCAAAGATTTGGGACCTTGTATCTCTAGTGATTCTTCCATGATTTCTCCATCATATTTATCCATCATCAAGGAATGAGGTTATACAGAGGATTTTTTCGTAGAAATTCAGCCTATGGTAAGCCAATATTGTCATTTTTTGTTGGATTCCTTAAGAAGCGTTGAAGAAGTTGTTCATACCACTCTATCCTATATCGATAAGTCCTTAATGATACATTTCAAGAAGACCGAGGTAGGTAGGTGGGTAGGTACAATTTTCATTCCTCATCTTCATAATACTTATTGTTTATCTTTTCATTTCAAGCATGAAGGTATGAATTATATAGCTGACAATTTCAAAATTTCAAGTATTATTGGGGTTACTAACATGATTGAGAAAAAGATAAGCGATATACTTGTATGCCTCAAGAAATGTTTGAGTAAATGAAGAGACGGGTTGCGGCTCAGATATGGATATTTCCAAGGTCTAGTTCTACGAATAGCCTCCCTAGTGTAAGATTTATGGATAAATATCTTGGTACAAACTCATCATATCATCAATGAGGTATTGTCATGGATTATATTAAAGGATAAAGGTAATATATCAAGTATGAATTGCTTACTCAGATGGTTACATTGGTGGTATGATTTCACCTAACCCATTTTGGCTACAATGTTTATAATAGGTAGGGTTAGTTGCATTAGGAATATTTCTGTGCATTGCATTTGATGTCTCTTCATCATCTAGTTAGTATTCATTGTTCTTAGTTTGTTTCCCTCATTTTGTGAACAAGGAAGGACAGAAGTGTCTACCCTTAGATGATTTTAATTCTCTCGGACATTTGATATGTGTGTAGGTCTATAGGTACCAGTAGATTCATAGGTTCTAGAGAACTCCCAGGAAGAGCACTCGTCCCGTAGTTGGAGCCGGTGTTACATTGCACTTGTACCCAATGAACTTCAAGTGTACCCTAGGGAAAGAGGCACATTTTTTTCAACCATGAAAGGTTTTATCGAGCAATGGTGGTCATGGTTGATCCCTTTGGTCCATCCTTTAGGACTACTATGTCTTAATAGAATTGTTGACTACCCTTTGAAGGGTATTTTTAACCTCGGGGTTGGTGTACGGGGATCCTAAGGTTTGGCCAATGGGTCACATGTCTCCATATCCTATTTATGTGCTTTTGTGGCCTTTGTTTCAGCTATGAGACCTTTGTCTCCTATCATAACCACTTTGGACACCCTCCTATCCCTTCAGTCACTGGGCACCTACTCTCCTTGGCCTTATCTCTTCATAAGAAAGACACCCTCTGTGTCAAGCCTTTTGATGCTTTGAGGAGGGTGTTGAGGGATTTTACAGCATTCTAGGGGTTAGATGGGTATCACACCCTCCCTCCATCTCATTCCAGCATTTCGATCAAAGTGATTCGCTTATTTGAGCATATTTTGGCACCTAGAGGTACAAATACCCCAGGTAGCCAACCTTAAGACTACATTAGGCCATATTTTATTATTATTTTCTTTTAACTTTAAACATTTTATAATTTCAAGTTAATTTATTTTAAGGCATGTATGTCTAGATATTTTGTAAAAAGTGAGTGGGAAATCATGTAAATGGGTTTCCTCTCTTTCATTTTAAAACAAGAATCATGGGATAAATCATTATGCATTTGTTTTACCCTTCTTAGGGCTCTTTGGAGAGATGTGCCCCTCTTGAGGGATATTTTCTGGGTTAATGCAAGTTTTTTCTGGTGTTCTTTGGTGAAATTCTTTTTCAGGTGATGTTTTGATTTGTTGGATAAAAACGAGCACTTGGAAATGAGGCTTATTATCTCTTTGTTTGAATGTTGGTAGATTACGCATGTTCAAGATTAAATGGTAGTGTTAGTGTTGCATTTTCTTCTAGAATAGGCCATTTCCATCCTTCTTGTCACCTTAGCAAGTCGAGGCATGTCTCCTTGTAAGGGTCCTCTACGTTTTTCCCTTAGTTTTCTAGGCCAATTGCTTGACTGAAGATCTCTTCCTCTCTAGGTTAGGCATCCTCCCTAGAATCCCTAGGTTGAGGTAGGGCTTTGCTAGGGTTGATATCCCTTAGTCTTCACACCTTTTCATTTCAAAAACCTAGTCAATAAGGTTAGAGAGATTGCATTTTCATGTGTAAATTTGCATTCTCATGGTAAAATTAGGGTTATAATTAGGTCTGTATTTAACCCTAAAATTTAAAAATTTAAAAAAAATTGAATTTTTGGCCTCCCTAAAATTTCGGCCTCCCTAAAATTTCGGCCTCCTTCCCTAAAATTCGTCGTAGCCTCTAAATCCCTAAAACAGTCCTAAAATCATACCTATCTACCCTAGCAACCTGCTCTTCCCTACTCCCAATACCCTTCCTCTACCTTCGGGCCCGCTCTTTAAGGCGGCCTTGGTCCCTTTTTCCTAGCCTTGTTCTCCATCCCTCCTACATCACAGCCCCCCCTTCCAGTTACCTTGTCCTCTTGGTTTCCTCCCAAGAATTCCTTTGCACTCTCAGTCTTTCCCTAGGTCTAGTATAGACCTTCTCTCACACAACCAAGGTTTTTAATCCAAGATTTTAGTGTTGCCCTTGCAGTGGTGACCCTCTCTAACTAAAACCTGTTGTAACTTCTCTTCAACCCTGTACACTATCAAGTAATCGTTGGATCAGTGCGTTACACAATTGCTGATTTGAAATGCAACAAAAATTGAATTGTCATTAACCTTGTTTACACCCTGGATACACACTTTGTAAATTCTGAAACATCAATACACTGCTGCTAATAATTCACTTCGAGACTGATTTAAATGCTTAGTTATGCATAATACTGCTTGCACAAAGTCTAGAGTAAATAATGTGTGGTTATGAAAGCCTTAAGGACTGATATATCTTACAATGTTGTTAAAACATGAACACACTACTATATTGCTGAAAAGATTCATTTCAGATCAAATTCACTGGCTTGGTTATGCATATTGTTGGTTACATGAAGTCCGAAATATTAACACTACTTTAATGACTGATATGTTGTTAGTACTTTACTCATACTATTGTACCTTGAATGATTTGTCTTCGTATCTTTGCTAGTACTACTATGTATGATTCCAAACTTGCTATGTTCAATTTGGTCAATAATTGATTATTACCTACGTTAGCTAGTTGAGTGAAGGACACTCCATTCTTGTGGTATCTGCATAATCAAATATCAAAACTAGTTATTTTCCTATTCTAAATAAGCTACTAAAGTGGAGGTAATAGTTGCACGTGAAACATTCTCACTTATATTACATTCCTATATTCATGTATTGACTCCAATAAGGCATTGGTCACGAACAATCTTCAAAGAAGACTTTATTTTGTGTCTAAGTGCTTTTGCAGAGTTGTCATTAGGGCTTTCCCCTAGGAGTTATCGAATTCCGAAGAATTTAGGAGACATGACTAAGGTGACAGTCGTCACATTCTCTGCATATTCTTGTCGGTGGCTTAGACTTCCATTTCATCTGGTAATAGGATTTAACTTCAAGCATTGTTGTGTGAGAAAATGGTCGGTGTGGATAAGGTAATCTACAAGTGAGGGTAATTTTTACTTTGCATAACTCATAATCATCCTCAAAGTATTTAAGGTATGGATCTTCCTCCTTTCACTGCACTTTATTAGATGAATCTGAATGATGATTATTTAGGATGACTTCTTATGCTTCGTAGCCTATGTAGAAAGATTGGAAATGGCCTTATGACAAGTGATATGAAACACCAAACCATTTGGTCTTTACAATGGTGTTTGTACATGTTCAATGTCAAATTCCTTGTTGGGAATTGCAATGCTCAAGATAATGAAACAAGATGAGTCAAAAAGGTGTTAAATATTTGTATGTCCCACTCTTTGTTTAAAACTTGAGTGCTTGGGTGGTTGGCCTTCATAAAAACTTAACAATAAATTATCAACTAATTTGCATTGGTCTTATAAATTAATGATGTTTGAATTACCACAAATTTAAAGCAATTAAGCATGTGGAATCACAAAGTCGAATGAACATTGTTCCCTTATATTACTATTGAGTATGGAATTCTCTATGTTTCTCCTTTTCATTGGAAAGGAATCATTGGTCATTGAAAAGGAATAAATGTTGGGGACAAATAGTTGGGCCATAGGCAAGCAAAGAGTATCTAGGAAATTATTACATCAATACGCAACATAATTTTATTGAAACAATAGTGTCAAACAACTTTTCATGAGGTTAATACTCTATTTAATAAAATATCTAGTTTTCAATCAACCCTAGCTACATTTATCCTAGCCAGATGTTATTTCTAAAAAGTTATAAACACTCCAAATTAGATCCAAGCTGAACATAGTACCTCTAAGGGATATCTTACGTGACCTCCATTTTTTGCTCCTCAATGCAAGAGTCTTTGTGTACATCTAATTTGATTTAGAACTGAAGTACAATGTTTTTTCACAAATAAACAATACCAACCAAAAAGAACAATCATTAGATGATGTGAATTGTCACCTCTAGTAGCAAACTAAATGGCTCGTGTCCCTACAATATTGTCCACTAACAAGGCTTATGGAGTGGTGACCCACTACAATTCTATTCTCACAATATTCCCCACCTTAATGGCATCCATTCTTATGGTCTACCCCCACTTGAATAGCACATTAAAAACAGTACAAGTTCAAGTGCAAGTTTCAAGCAAATTTCACAAGAGAGGCACCTTGCAATGTTGACATCTTAGCCAAACAAACTCCATATTATGCTATGCATGTTTATAAATCACTTCTAAAAATTCACTTATGAAATTTCTAGATGTAGACTCATGCTCAAGTAAAACTCATTTAACGGGGTGGGTTCAATTGCTAGTTACACAACTCTCTATGCAAACCACTTTTAACAATTGAGAAGAAATCATTAGTGCTTTAGAATTCAAATTATTCACTTTCTTAGATTCTAAAATCAAATTCAACATTATAAAGTTGTCATTATTAGATTTAAATTCTATTACTCCTTGAAAGGGCAAGGGCATATTATTTCAAATTTTTATCAGAAACAACTTGCAGTTTCAAAATTTGGATTTACCATTTTGGCTTTCAAATTTGCATACGTAATGGTAATAGCTAGCTTTTAAATTCATTTAAATCATGTCAGTACCTAGTCTAAATATAGTATTTTATGTTTGCTCAATGTAAACGTAACAAAGAATATGTTAATCCTAATATTTATCAAAAATAAAATGAATGGAAAAGTGAAAGCAATGATAGCGAAAATGAACAATAATAAAACAATTAATGAACAAACTATAGTTAAGAAATGTTCTCACTTTGCATCAGCAGAGGTCCTCACTGAAAATATTACGAGATGTAACAATTGAGTTTGAAGAAATAAAACACCTTTCCTTTGAAACCTTTAAAGAGAGCTTTGTCTTCAACATAAAAATATATTAAAAATAAGGGCTATGCTTTTAATCATCCAAATTTAACCATATGAAAAACGAAGATTTTGGGATGGACTTTCTTTTTTTCTTTTTTTTCAGAAGAAAAAAGCCTGTCCTTGATATTCATTAAAGAATCAAAGGGAATATGAAATTCCATCCCAATAAGTGGGTTACAATCGAGATGGATGATCAAAGGAAACATTCAATAGTTACATCATTTAGGAGACACAACACAACAAGTTGTAAGGGGGAACAAGTACATCTCCAACATACAGTTCCCATCAGAAAGGCTATCACTCAAACCATATCTTTCGTGAACAAAAGAGTGCAGAACTGCAGTCTAAAAGAGTCCTCTCCACTCATAATAAAAAATGGGGTGCAATAAGAAAATGAGTACATGCTCCAGCATCTGGCTCAAAAGAGCTCAATATTATCATGAGAGGCCAATTGACCTTCAATAAATTCAAAGTAACTACCTGATCCCGCATCCAAAGAAAGAGCTTTTTCAGAAAGGCAGTCTGCATGTTGATTGTATTCACGATAGATATGGCAGAAAGACAGCTCTAGAAAGCATAAGCATAGATTTCTAGTGTCGCTACACCAATGATGGAGTTCAGGTGGTGAAAGGGATGTTGTACCCTTTGCCCAATTTATAATGACTAAAGATTCACCATATATTCTAAGCTTGGGTATCCCCATCATTTGGGCTGTATACAGAAGGGCCCAGAGCCCAATCAGTTCCGCTTTTGTGTTGGTGCAAGGACCCACCCCCAATGCAAACTCGAAGGAATGTGACTCGTTCAATATCAAACAATAGCCAACCCCTCCAGCACCTTTAGCAGATGCCCCATCGAAGAATCCACAGGGATAAACAAGTACAGGACCTTGGCCAATGGACCTGGGATAGACTTTCTTATGAAAACTTTTCGTCATTTATTGAGACATTTCAAAGAGAACTTTGACTTTAACATAAAAATATTTAAAATAAGAGTTGTCTTTAATCATTCAAAATAAACGATATGAAAGGTTCTCAAATAGACTTAGACTTTCTGATGAAAACTTTGGTTGGGAAGTTGAAAACTTTGATTATTATTAATTATTAAATGGTAAAGTTGCAAATTATTTATCAAATATCTTATATATATATATGTGTGTGTGTGTTTGTGTGTGTGTGTGTGTGTGTGTGGTAGGGTAAAAATGAAGCTCTGCGATAGCGTAAGCAAGTGCGAGGAGCAGAGGACAAGTGGCGGATTTGTTTTATTATTTTCTTCCCTAAGTTTTTTTACGAACATTGTGACTATAATATCCCAAATACTGATATTCTCTAATGTTCTATGACAGTGTTGACTCGCACACTCAATCTCATACAAATTTGCAAAATAACTGTGCATGCAAACTCGCCATGCAAAAATGCCTTGAAATATATTTGAATTAGGGTTAGGGTTTTGCAAAGAGAAATTAACACTTACCACTGATATTATGGCTAATAATGACTCCAGAGATAGCTGCATGCATAAGGATCCGAATGGGTGGTCTAATAATGCTCTTTTCCTTTGGTGTTACTGATTCGCAGTACCCTAAAAACCCTTCAGACTGAAGGTGACGTTTTTGTAGGAGGAAAGGTCCGTTTGGGCTGCAACTTTGTGATATTGTCCACCTAATGATGCCAGAGAGATAGACTGACACATGCAGAGATTTGGAAGCCTCTAAGTGCCCTAGAGAATGGATATGTGGTTCTGCTGCTCACGCCTCTCAAGCTCTATTTTTGCTAATAGCTGCTCCAAATGAGAAAACCGATGGCCGATAATCATTGTATGTCGTAGGATAGGCCTGTTGAGAAAGAGGAAGCTGACATGCGAAGGAAAGACTGGGTTTTGTGGTCCCAGCAAATCCTTCTGATATTTTCCTGCTACGTTCGGCTGCAAACATGGATCTGCCAATAAACCTTTGAAATGTGTTGGATATCTGAATACTAAAATATATGATGAATTCTATTGATAAACCTGGATGATCTATCCCAATAGGATACTAGGGCAGATATCTCACTGCCGAAGCCTCGTTAGCTGAAGACATTGTCTTCAACCCCAATTGTCCCGGCTGCACGTCGTGTTGCTGCTCGAAACTCCAAAATCAATCAACAATAACAATAGATATCTTCTTTGGTCTCATAACCCTCTTAAATAGAGTCTCATGTACTTTTAGGGTTTGCATGTCACTTTTAGGGTTTATGTTTCACTTTTGCATGCACGCATTTCTAATTTGATGTTGACTTTAATAATGACTAAACAAGGCCTGCATGCTCCACATGCTTTAGGATATGAACTCTGATGGCCCTCCTTCTACACTAATGACTTAATAATGTTGAATTGATGTACCTTATGCTCCTACTGCTATCAGTCCTTTTTTATTCCCTTTTTATAAAAAACGGAACATTACAGTCCTCCCTCGCCAAAGATTGCTTGTCCTCAAGCAATGCCAATGCAACTCCACAATTAATCAAACTAAACCAACTGAATCCGAGGATTATCCCAAGGTCCCAAATTATCCTAGGAGATTGGTAGCACCCTCTACTCAAAGCACTGCACTGCACGGTACCATCACAAGATATCCCATGGAAGCCTCCTATAAGTAGAGTAACTAACCAAGTTGTAAAGGAGGTACCATCACAATAGACCTCCTGAAAGCATCCTCTAGCAATCACCAAACTACCAGTCACTGTAATCCTAGGGTCCCAAATCAATCTGAGAATTGCAGAGGTCAAAATGCATCCATCGCTACCCTGCATAGTATCGACACAAGGAGCATCCTGAAGACTCCCAAGTAACCTCATCAGTAAACATTGTATCCATCCCTCATACGGTCTCCCACCTGGATCCCAATGCAAACTTGTGCATATTTCATCCCAAATATCCCAAGGCTCTTGTGGGACTATACCCTTGGCTAGGAATTTCTTCCTAAGAATCGTCCACTCAATAGGACACCAACTCTTAATCTCTCTCCAATCCAATCCCCAAAAAGGACCTTGTCCATAAGCACCATTGTTGGAGACATCTACCATCATACACACTCTTTCGGTCAAATTGGCCTAGTTAAACCACTATCCTAAGTTTAATTGACATCAGTGGAGCATTAATAGCCATCATCCAGTCACACCCACCGCTCCCTATAGTCAAGGAGGCTAACTTAGCCTTCTCCTACAGTCAAGGAGGCTAACTGGAGCACTCCAAGGGTGATCTGTGTGACATTAATGCACCTAATTGCTAACTGGTGGTTACAATCAGTTCAACCAGTCAGTTACAGTCAGTTAAGGTGCCTCCATTCATTAAATATATTATTTTATGATTATTTAATGATTATTTATTATTATTTAATGATCTGGAGTCAAAAAGGCGCCTCCACCAACTTCTGATGGTCAGTTCAGCTTCAGTTAACTTCATCAGGGTTCAGTGGAGTCATGTAGGACTAGCACTTGATGGTTGGATTGATATGACATGTGTTTGATCTCCTTCAATTGAGATTCAGTCATTTCTTGCACTCCGACTTCAGTTAGGGTTTGGTGAGTCAATTAGGGTTTTAGTCAAGTGGTTAACTGAGTGAGATTGCATGGCAAAGAGTCAGTTAAGGTAGACTCACTCATTGAATTCGAATTGTCCCTTGGGTATTCGAATTATTCATGGAGTTAAGCCATTGCTCTGCATGGAAATTGTAACCCTTTATTGTTTATTAAATATAAAGAGAGGAAACCAATTCTGGTTCTGGATTATTTCCAATTCATGAGTATTTGTTAATTATTCTTTGATGATTTTGATTCCTAGTTCCTAGATCATGTCCAAGAATTAATATGGTATCAGATAATGCGGTGGGAAAAAGATCAATCTCTCAAAAACAATATTTTTGACAGATTTCTCCATGAAATTTGAGCAATAGCTCAAAAATCCGGCACTGCACCAGAAGCCAACGCTTACCACTTAATACCCCAAGTAAAGAACTTGTTGATCAAGCTTGCTTGATTGACTATGCTGGGTGTGATGAAAGCCTAAAATGTGCAGGCTGTCCGACCTTACGGTGCCCCTTTTGTTTTGATTTGCAGGTTTTATCAGGTACAACTTCGAATGGACTCATCAATCCCTCCTCTCACCCCATTCACAAGCTATTCGGAATGGAAGTTGAAGATGATTGCATATCTGAAGAGTCGAGGTCTCTATGAGGTGTCTATTGGACTTGGAAAAGAGTCTTATGAGAATGAGAATGACTGGCTAAATGACTGTGATAGAGCTTTTGGAACAATAGGTCTGGCCCTTGATGATAGCTTGTACTACCCTATTGATTTTGCTGACCACACAAAGGATCTCTGGATAAAATTGGACAGAACCTTTGGCAAGCACAATGAGGATCATAATAGTACTTTGGAGATCACGGCCAGCACCACAAGAGTTATTCACTCAAAAGTCTCAGCCTCTACTCTCTCTGATGAATTTTTTCAAGATGAAGATCAAGCAGAATCTTCTACACATTCAATTCGAATTGAAGAAAGTCTCCATGAAGTGACTCCTTCTCCTGATGCTCTAGAAGTTCATGAGATCTCTGATATCTCATCTTCTCATATTGCTGAAACAGAAGACATTTGAATCTCTGATATTGAAGAAAAATGCTGCTGCACTTCCATGCAAACATTCATTGGTGATTTTCCTTTGAATTCTGTGCAAAATTTACCAGTAATTGCTTCCAAAAGTGAGGAGAAATTTGATTTTTCTTCCTCTAATGTTGCTGGTGGTGTGCAAATATGTAAAAACTTGGATATTTTGGAAGAAATATCAAATTATAAGAGTGACACATTCACTCCCCATGATCTAGACCTTCCAGCAAATTCCTGCAGGATTGCATGCACCAAAATTCAGAAATTTGAAGAAGAAGAAAACTGTGCATCTACCGTCTCGGTTGACCATACTTTTGGATCTAATATGAACCTTATTGGATCTGATATGATCTTATTTGGATCTGATCTGATATTGCTTGGTTCAAAATTTCAGGTTCATAAACCTTCAGTACTGCTTGTAGTTGTTCTCATCAATGGTGTGAAGAAACAAGTACCGCAAGTCTCCTACAAAACTGCTGCTGGGGATTTGATTTCATTTCATAGATTTGGATATGTTGTGAAAATATTTATATCTGATTTACATTCTGATCTGATATTATTTTGTTCATATTTTAAAATTCAAGAGCTTTCAGCCATGCTTGTAGCTTCTCTCACCAATTTCGGTGTGAAAAATCAAGTACTGCAATTCTTCTTCAAATTTACTGCTAGGGATTTGGTGTTAGTTTCCTCTTATGAGGTTGCTGATATTTTATTTTGTGATTCATTAGCTATTTCAGAATCTATATCAGATTATGGAGCTCAAGCATTCGCTCTCCAGAGTCCCAAGGATTCTCTACCTTTGGTCACATGCTCATCTCCTCACAGAACAAGTAAAGAGGAAGACATTCTGCATCCGCTTGGACACTTGCTCCTAAGATTTGGGGCTGATTTTACCACTCATGGTTTGCTGTTCAAAGCTGCAACATATCATTTTCTTGAGTGTTCCAGACATGGTTCGAATCCTCAAGAACCTTTTCTCTCTCTTCAAATGATTTCAGTTGCTCTACATGGGTCCGGTTTTCACCGTGCAGCTGTTTGTATTTCTGATTCAGTTGAGTGCATTGTTCTTCTTCCAAAGTGGAAGATTCCTCCAGAAAAATTCATTTAGTTTGGATTCATAGGTTCACATGCACAGTCTCAGGATGCTGCTGCATAGAAGAACCAATTCTTGATTTACTGCTTAGTTTGAGGGGGGGGGGGGGGGGTTTCCCATGAGGTTTTCTCTGTTTCCTTGGTTATATTAAGCAGTTACTTTATTGTACAGGGTGACCTATGGCCTTTGCTTCCAGGGCCCTAGCATTTTATGCATCTATGTTTTCTAACTCTTCCTGAGTATAGCTTAAGGGGGGGTGTTGGAGACATCTACCATCATACACACTCTTTCGGTCAAATTGGCCTAGTTAAACCACTATCCTAAGTTTAATTGACATCAGTGGAGCATTAATTTACATCATCCAGTCACACCCACGCCTTCCTATAGCCAAGGAGGCTAACTTATCCTTCTCCTACAGTCAAGGAGGCTAACTGGAGCACTCCAGGGGTGATCTGTGTGACATTAATGCACCTAATTGCTAACTGGTGGTTACAATCAGTTCAACCAGTCAGTTACAGTCAGTTAAGGCGCCTCCATTCATTAAATATATTATTTTATGATTATTTAATGATTATTTATTATTATTTAATGATCTGGAGTCAACAAGGCGCCTCCACCAACTTCTGATGGTCAGTTCAGCTTCAGTTAACTTCATCAGGGTTCATTGGAGTCATGCAAGACTAGCACTTGATGTTTGGATTGCTATGACATGTGTTTGATCTCCTTCAATTGAGATTCAGTCATTTATTGCACTCCGACTTTAGTTAGGGTTTGGTGAGTCAATTAGGGTTTTAGTCAAGTGGTTAACTGAGTGAGATTGCATGGCAAAGAGTCAGTTAAGCTAGACTCACTCATTGAATTCGAATTGTCCCTTAGGCATTCGAATTATTCATGGAGTTAAGCCATTGCTCTGCATGGAAATTGTAACCCTTTATTGTTTATTAAATATACAGAGAGGAAACCAATTCTGGTTCCGGATTATTTCCAATTCATGAGTATTTGTTAATTATTCTTTGATGGTTTTGATTCCTAGTTCCTAGATCATGTGCAAGAATTAATAACCATCACAAGGAATAATCCTACCAAGCTGACATTCTCCCCTTCTGATTTCAACTAGAATGCTCATATACTACTGCCCAATTTCTTGATCCTAGCCAACCTGTAAAAACCATCCTCCATTATGCAAATGTGGACTCAAGCTACTGCAAGCCTTGTCTATGTACTCCTAAAGAGGACTGCTTTGAAATGTAATAGTATTTTTCTTCTATTGCCCCATCAAGGAATCCAACTGCTCTTCAATACTAGAAAGCTTGACCGCTAACTTGCTACATACAACTCGAAGAACTGTAACATCTTGTTGTACTATGGTGTCTCAGAGTATCTTGGTCCTCTCTTTCATTGCTAGAATGCATTCTTTAACACGTTCAATCTTCTGTCGGTGGCTATCATCTAGAAGCTCTATCTCATGCATGTATAAACTCTCCCTAACCTCCATGTGTGACTGCCCACTATCTCGACTGTTGTGCTCATTTCCTTGCACCACATGTATTTCGTCTATCATAACTGTATGGACTCCTGATGTAGGTTATGAAGAGTATACCAACTCCAACTCATCATACGACTTGACCACAATTTGACTAGCGAATGTGCTGGTGTCACTAGACTCACAGGATGGCTCTAATGCTATCTCCTCATGCACATCCTCATCATGTACTGTTAACTCCAAATCAAGCTCACCAACAGCCTGTACTTCATGCTCATCTTTCTTCACTCCCCCAACTATGCTTTTAAGGAGATCCTCATCTAAATCCTTGGGTTGGCTCCCGAACTTGATGGTGTAATAATCTTGAAAGGACAATGCTGCACATACCTCATCACCCAAGGCTAGATACTCATGATATCGAGGAAAGAGTTGAAATACTGCTAACCTCTGCAAATCTCTTGTTCGACTGATGGAATCTGCTACGGTGGTGGGCCTATTGTAAGCTCTGGGTGTGTTCTTACTTTTAAAGTGGCAGAAGTCAATGAAGGTCATGGTTGAATGGAATTCATCTCCTAAAGCTCTATACTCTCTTAGATAGGCACTCATGGATTCTTCTGGTTCTACTTGTGCTAGAGGCACTGCAGCTGGACTATCTAAGAATTGAGGCATGGTAGGTCGGGAAGGCTTGTTGTATATATGGGCATGGCTCTACATGTTGGTATGTAAGTGCTCCCCACTACTACTAGTGGATACCCTATCACTATTGGAAAACAAGGGACTGTGTGGGGTGGGCCCATTTTTCTCTGTCATTTGCCTGAAGGTACTCATCATTTTTTTTTGCCTAGTAGTGAGTTCTTTTATGGCTGACATGAGACTATTGAAAGTTTTTTTACCATCATCGACCATTGTTTCTTTCCCCTTTCCAAACTGATACTCTCTATCCCCCAACTCTATGTCCTCTTATTCATCTTCTCCTCTATCATTGTTTCTAAACCTCTGTCTCTGATAAGTAATGTTGTATGGATCCTCTGAATTCATTTACAATTTTGCATGCCCACAGCTGGAAAGGAACATGCTCTGATACCACTATAATATCCCAAATACCGATATTCTCTAATGTTCTATGATAGCGCTGACTCGCACACTCAATATCATACAAATTTGCAAAATAACTATGCATGCAAACTCGCCATGCAAAAATGCCCTAAAATATAGCTAAATTAGGGTTAGGGTTTTACAGAGGGAAATTAACACTTACCACTGATATTTTGGCTAATAATGACTCCAGAGATAGCTGCATGCATAAGGATCTGGATGGGTGGTCTAATAATGCTATTTTCCTCCGGTGTTACCGCCCCGTTGTACCGTAAAAACCCTCCAGACTGAAGGTGACGTTTTTGTAGGAGGAGATGTTCATGTATTTGTAACTTCAAAATGTATTCACTTGTATATCTTATGTATTGTACCCCGATGTTTATTCTGGGAAGTGTCTATAATGTATTTGAGTCATGTCATGCCCCGATGTTCCTATGGGGAGATTCAATAATGTAAACAAGTCATGTACAGTCATTGTGGGTAACCCTCCTATTGGGTTAAAGTCCCCATAGTTGTGGGGCACTAGGGTAATTAGAGTCTCCTAGAGAAGTCGACCCTAGGTGAGTTAATGTAAATCGGGTCATTAGTACCCCAGTTGTGGTTACTCGAGCCTACATAACTGAGTTAGGATTACTCGAGCCTACATAACAAAGTTAAAGGTTAAGTGAACGGAAGAATATAAGTAGAGAGTGAGACTCTCTATTTATCACACACACACACAGTCACTAGGGCGCATGAGTGAGGGAGAAGAAGCTAGGATCAGAGAAAGAGACTACTGTTGTCGGGAGATCATCTTACTATTTTTGGGTTTTACTTTTGGTGTTGATTCTATCTCTGAGGAAGTTGCGGGGTTTTCTCCTTTATGGTTTCCCCGAGGAAAATCTTTGTGTCTATTGTCTCTTGTGTTTGATTGTTGTGCTTTTTATTCTCTCAGTTAAAGATCCTAATATCATATTGCTTAAATGATAAAAATATAACATGGTATCAGAGCTAACCTGAGAAGAAGACAATTTGCAGCTGCAAAAGCTAGGGCTTCTTAATTTTTGGGTCTCTCTCCACAATCCATTAGCAAAAGCATGCAAGGCTAACTCTCCACTATGTCGAAGCGAAATTTGATTCCGAGCATTTTCAGTTTTTGGTGCGAGAAATTAGGGATTTTTACAGAAGAATAATTTTTGAGTGAGCCCAGCATAGGATTGCTATCCTCATCAAAATCGAATTTTAGAGACCTGGGTCGAAATTTTTGGTTGGGTGTAACTCCAGGAACATCAAACCCTAGTTTGACCCCGAGCTAGAAAAACCCTAAATGCTAAACCTGATAAGTTTTGGTAAATTTGCTATATATCGGGATTACATAAGTCTCAGGGGCCGAAAATTTTATAGGTCGAAGATAAAATCCTGATATACACTATGTCCAAGTTTCAGCCTCATATTTTCTTAATCTAGGAGATATCATTCCTCCAATTTAGGGTTCCAGCCTCTTCCAGGATTGATCCCTAAACAATCCACCTAGGGAGAATTGTTATATATCAGGATACGAAGGTCCAAATCAAATTTATCAAGATGTTCCAAAAATGGAACGAAATTTACTTTCTGTGTTAGAAGTTTCAGACCCCAAAGATGAAACAATAACACGTGGAAGTCCATACAACTTCACTATTCTGAATAGTCCTGAAACAAGTCACATTGGGAAACCGCTCATAAATCTCAATTGGTGAAACCAATTCTAATGAAACCTATGGTGTTGGAACAGGGATAGGCAAGGCTACCTTAGTGAAACGTTTTAGACACGAAGGATCAGTAATTACGAAGATACCATAGAAATAGTATCAAGCATTTATGTAGAAGAAATTGGAAAACTAGGGCTTCCTGTTCTAGGAGCTTCCCTCCATTGTTTTTAGAAAAGGAGTACATTGGACATCTCACCTTGGAGAGGTCTATCTTTGTAGCCAATCAGATCTGAAAGATTCCAAGTTTTGAAACTTAGGGTTTCTCTGACAAACCCTAGATCAGCCAGCTCTGGAACCAGGACAGACACCTCAAATCGAAAAGATCTAATCTTTTGTTATTTTCATTTCAGGTTCTGATTTCAAAGTGATCTATCACATCAGCTTGATGATAAGCTTGTTGAAGTTGACAACTTCCAAGCATGGAAGTATATGATCTGTTTGAAAAAAATGAATTGGACACCTACATAAGTAGAGAGGTTCCAGTTCGAGAGGGAGATGACGCTAAAAGTCTTACACCAGAAGAACTTGGTCAAGGCCAAGAAGATCATTGTTGATTCAATCACGGATCACCTTATACCACAAGTGTCTTCCCTAAAGACACCGAAAGAGATGTTTTATTCCTTGACCAAGCTATTAAATCGGAATATGACTTTGAGAAAACAGTTGAAGAATGTGAAGATCTAGAATGCAGAGACCATACAGTCATACTTTACGAGGGTCTCTCAAATCAAAGAACAACTTGTAGCAGTAGAAGAAGAAGTGGAGAATGAAGAAGTGGTGATATCCACCTTGAATGGCCTCCCAGGATCATGGGATTCATTCATGCGAGGTATGTATGCCAGAAGGAAGTGATTACTTTCAGCAGACTCTAGGAAGAAGAAGAAGCTTGACTCATAATAAGAGAAGAGAATATGGCAGCAACTGAAGATCAAGCTCTCACCATCCAAAGAAGATCCCCCAAGCGATGAGGAATAGGAATGAATCAACTCTTGAAGAAACTATTATACATCTTAGCATTTGGATAAGAAATGATGAATGAAGAATATGATGAAGCTGAAGGCTTAAGAAGAAGTCTACCCACGAAACAAATAAAGATAAGTATTCAATTGTCATTTCATGATATTGTTTTTGTTATGCATTTGTTTATATTCAGTTGATGTATTATGCATGATAGAATGTTTGCATTATTGATAGTATACTACTAATATGCATGTGATGGGTAAGTAGCTCATGGTGCTATACAACTCTCCATTGCTACTTATCTAGAATGAAACCTCTTTGCTGACATATTAGATTAGTGCACAATCTCAATGTTGTCCTGGTAGAGATGGAAGGCATCTAGAATTTTTTTGTGAGATATGGATGAATGTTGTATTGGCTAAAATAGTTGCATAATCATATATCTTGATGCAAAATAATTTTCATTATGAATATACCTTATGCAATGTTTCTAACCATACAACTAATGCATTTGACTTGTAGGAAAGATCATGTAAAATCGCCTACAAGCAAAGAAGGATGAGACTTGTTCCGAAGAACAAGTGACGATAGTTCAAGATGAAGAATAATATGACGAATGCAGCGACATCATTGATGTAGAACCTTTCATCCATGAAGAAGTAACCAAGAAAAAAGGGAAGACCAGTTAAAGAAGAATGATGTCTAGGATGCAGTATTGATACATGAAGGGAAGTTCATAGTTCCATCATGCAGTAGATGGAAACATCGTGGGATACAAGGCAAGATTTGTAGCACGAGGCTTCTCACGAAAAGAAGGCATAGACTACGAAGAGACATTTGCAACCACTAGAAGTTAAGACACATGACAGGCAAAATCATGTGTGCAAATGAAAGAAGGCCTTGTACGAGCTCATAAGACACCCATTGGATTATACATACATGAGGAGCTTGAAAAAGATGACAAGCTCACAGATGGGTGCGAGAAGAACTTTTGAAAAGGTTCAAGATAGAGGATCTTGGTATCCAATGACCCTAGATGGATACATAAAATAATTAGTAGCAGAGGAAGTTGTTGTTCAGGATTAAGCACCCTTGTATCCTAGGGTCTCGGGTTACCAACTTACTACTAACCTTGCAGACAATCAGCTTTACCAGAGAATAGAAAGGGAATAGGAAGAAAGTATTGACTTACCCAATTACCGACGGTTGATCCAAACTTGATCTTCTCCCGCTTCTCTCCTCTCCAAAGCTTCCAGGGATGCACCTCTTTCACCTGTAAAGAGCAAATTCTCCAAGTAATATCTCATGCATGTATATATAAGAGGTTAGATAAACAATATATCAAATATATAATCAAATACATTCATTAACCATAATAGACTCAACACAATGTTGGAAGAAGAATTCTCTTTATTAAAAATCAGTGAATGAGATAAGAGTACAACCCAGCTTCTAAGACAAGGACCCCTCTGCAACCAAAGGACTCGGAGTTCTGTTGCTCCAAGACTTATGAAGATATACCACCAGCATAACTTTGCTTTCCAATCTTGATTGATTAATACCCTCCCCAAGGCCTCTATTTATACTTTGGGAAATACAGTGATTTTGAAGGTTGGGATAGTTGAAATAGTTGGGATAGTTAAGGGTTAGGTCCCAACTAATCTCAATTAAACGCATTTTATATTTTTTAAGGTCAAACTAAGGTGTACGTGACTATTGATAGAGGCAACCCGCATATGACACGCGAGTTGCTCAAAGTAAACCCGCGTATGCTGATGTACGCGGGTTGCAATGCATATAGTTGCATATAGTGCGTGAGTTGCAATGGAGATAGTCGCGTACGCAACTCAACACTTAGAAAAAATATATAGCAAGTTGGTTTAAGGGTAAATGCATCCCAAGTCATGCCTATCTATAGTGTTTTGGAAAAATTCAATCCTAATATGTCCTTTTGTGTACCAACATAAAGAATGTCGGCACTCGAATGGAGAAGTGCCATTTGGGTTGATAACAAAAGCTACTTGTCACTCTGGTACAGAATGTTTCAGTGCATAGAGTACGAAAGACAGAGGGAGTATGATGCTCCGCTTCAGAGGGAGTGACTGCAGAAGATCCCAAGGTTCGACATGGTACGACATGATGGATAGCTTACTGGTGACTCTAGGCTTTACTGAGAGTAAAGTAGATTCCAACCTTTGCTTCAAGGTTGAAGGTAGAAGACCAGTAATGCTCATGTTATATGTCGATGACTTGTTCCTGACAGAAAAGAGGAACTCATTAAAGTTGCAAGAAGGAGACTTGCTGCCGAGTTCGAGATGAAGGACTTGAGGATGATGCACACGTTCTAGGCATGGAGGTGTGGACAAGGGAAGTATGCAGTAGAGATCCTGAAGAGGTTCAGGATGATGGACTGCATGACCACACCTATGGCATCAAACCTAAATCTATTGAGTGATGCTTCATCAGAAGCGGTTGATGCCATGATATATCGTCAGATGATTGGGTACTTGATGTACCTGATGAATACGAGACCAGATATTTGCTTTGCTGTGAACACATTGAGACATGTTCACCTGATGGTTGCAAATCATGCAGTGAGGTACCTGAGGGGTACAGTTGATTATGGGCTCAAGTATGAGGTGAAACAAAAGATTAACCTGAGAGGTTATGTTGATTCGGATTGGGCAGGCAGTTCCATCGATAGGAAGAGCACTTCAGGGTGCT
The DNA here is from genome assembly GCA_001517045.1 of Pseudotsuga menziesii. NCBI lineage: Eukaryota > Viridiplantae > Streptophyta > Pinopsida > Pinales > Pinaceae > Pseudotsuga > Pseudotsuga menziesii. Next base: position 37,768 of record LPNX010785668.1, read on the forward strand.
GCTTTAGTATGGGATCAAGTGTGATCTCTTGGTTTCCCAGGAAACAGTCTTGTGTGGCACTGAGTACAGCTGAAGCAGAGTATGTCGCGGCTTTTTCATCTAGTTGTGAGGCAGTATGGCTGAGGAAGCTACTGTCTGATTTATTTGATCTCCAGTTGGATGCTACTTGTATATATTGCGATAACCAGAGTTGTGTGAAGTTGTCTGAGAACCTGGTGTTCCATGACAAGTCGAAGCATATCGAGATCAATTATCACTATATCAGGGATATGGTGCAGAGAGGAGCAATGAAGCTCCAGTATGTTGCGACAGATGAACAAATAGCTGATGTGTTGACTAAGCCATTGGCTAGAGTGAAGTTTGAATACTTCAAGCCATTCTGAGGTGCTGTGAGATGTGTTCTCACATGATCAGATATAATCGTTGAATGGAGGCACTTGGTCAGTTACCAGGAATTTTAGTCTGGGACTGAAGCTTAGCTTAAGTGTTGATGTGCCATTCTCTGGGAGAATGGAGGCACCTGGTCAGTTACTAGGAATTTTAGTCTGGGACTGAATCTCAGCTTAAATGCTGAGATGCCATTCTCTGGGAGAATGGAGGCACCTAGTCAGTTACCAGGAATTTCAGTCTGGGACTGAAGCTCAGCTTAAGTGCTGAGATGCCATTCTCTAGGAGAATGGAGGCACCTGGTCAGTTACCAGGAATTTCATTCTGGGACTGAAGCTCAGCTTAAGTGCTGAGAGGCCATTCTATGGAAGAATGGAGGCACCTGGCCAGTTACCAAGAATTTCAGTCTAGGACTAAGAGCCTTTCTAACATGATGTGTGATGAGTTTCCTATCATGGTCAGACGTAAGTGCAGAGCCTTTCTGACATGATGTGTGATGAGTTTCCTATCATGGTCAAATATAAGTGTTGAGACTTCTGACATGGTTTGCGATGAGTTTTCGACCATGGCCAGATGTAAGTGTTGGGCGATCCTTTCTGACTCGGTCAGATACAAGTGTTGACGAAGGTGAAGACCTACTTGGAGGCTAGGCCTACAACTAGCATGAAAAAGGGTTGGATCTGTAGAACTTCCTACGACGAGAAGAATCAAGAGATAGCACCAGTGACGATCCAGATCCAGTGATGATGATCCAACAATGATGATCCAGTAGTGATGATCCAGATCGAGTGATGATCTAGATCCAGTGATGATGATCCAGATCCAAATGAAGATGATGAGAACTCGATGATGATCCAGATGATACAGAGAAGAAGACTTGTGTTGATAAATTGTGTCAAGAGAATACCTTCCTAGTTAAGAGGGAGTGTTGATGTATTTGTAACTTCGGAATGTATTCACTTGTATATCTTATGTATTGTACCCCGATGTTTATTCCGGGAAGTGTCTATAATGTATTTGAGTCATGTCATGCCTCGATGTTCCTACTGGGAGATTCAATAATGTAAACAAGACATGTAAAGTCATTGTGGGTAACCCTCCTATTGATCAAAGGTTAAAGTCCCCACAGTTGTGGGGCACTAGGGTTCTTAGACTCTCCTAGAGAAGTTGTCCCTAGGTGAGTTAATGTAAGTCGGATCATCAGTACCCCAGTTGTGGTTACTTGAGCCTACATAACTGAGTTAGGATTACTCGACCCTACATAACATATTTAAAGGTTATTACTCGACCCTACATAACATATTTAAAGGTTAAGTGAACGGAAGAATATAAATAGAGAGTGAGACTCTCTATTTATCACACACACACTCACTCACTGGGGCGCATGAGTGAGAGAGAAGAAGCTGGGATCAGAGAAAGAGACTACTGTTGTCGGGAGATCATCTTATTGTTTTTGGGTTTTATTTTTGGTGTTGATTCAATCTCTGAGGAAGTTTTGGGGTTTTCTCCTTTATGGTTTCCCCGAGGAAAATCTTTGTGTCTATTGTCTCTTGTGTTTGATTGTTGTGCTTGTTATTCTCTCAGTTAAAGATCCTAAGATCATATTGCTTAAATGATAAAAATCTAACAGGAGAGTTCCGTTCAAGCTGAAACTTTGTGACCTTTTCTGCTTAATGATGTCGGAGAGATAGACTGACACATGCAGAGATTTGGCAGCTTCTAAGTGCCCTAGCGAATTGATCTGTGGTTCTGTTGCTCACGCCCCCAAGATCTCTTTTTGCTGATAGCTGCTCCAAATGAGAAAAATGATGGCTGATAATCATTGTATTTCGTAGGATAGGCCTGCTAAGAAAGAGGAAGCTGACATGTGAAGGAAATACTGGGTTTTGTGGTCCCAGCGAATCCTTCTATGATTTCCCTGCTACTTCCAGCTGTAAACGTGGATCTACCAATAAACCTTCGAAATGTGTTGGATCTATGAATACTGAAATATATGATGAATGCTATGGATAAACCTGGATGATCTATCCCAATAGGATACTAGGGTAGATATCTCGCTGTCAAACCCTCATTAGCTGACGACACCGCCTTCAACCCCAACTGTCACGGTTGCACACTGTGCTGCTGCTCAAAAATCCAAAATCAATCAACAATAACAATAGATATCTTCTTTGGTCTCATAACCCTCTTAAATAGAGTCTCATGTACTATTAGGGTTTGCATGTCACTTTCAGGGTTTATGCTTCACTTTTGCATGCATGCATTTCTAATTTGATGTTGACTTTAATAATGACTAAACAAGGCCTGCATGCTTTAGGATATGAACTTTGATGGCCCTCCTTCTACACTGATGAATTAATAATGTTGAATTGATGTACCTTCTGCTCCTACTACTATCAGTCCTATGTTATTCCTTTTTTATAAAAAATGGAACATTACAATGACCACTCAAGGTCACACAAGCGAAGAGTCTTGTCGGGGGTTCAAACGCGAGGGGAACTTAATCTCAAGATAGTTATCATGTACATTGAAGAAGTGCACTATGATGACGATCCCTGGGAGGGCTCGATTTTTTGCACAGAACAGGAGGTTCCCTATATGCAAGTGAAGGTATAGGAAAAAGTCACGGTTCAGGGGATGGTATAGGCACCCGAAACAATGAAATCAGCACAAGCGTCAAAAAATCATGAGAATGACACAAGCAAGTTACAGGAATAATAGGAGAAACCACAGAAGAGTAAGGGTATAGGATCAAAAAAGGAAACCGCATAGCTAACAGTAGGCAAAGAAATATAGTTTGATCAAATCCTAGAGTATCTGAATCTATCCCTAATAGGGAGATTTTGTGGGAAAGTGACAAGAAGAGAGCCTCTGGCAAGGTGGATTGAGTTAAATCAGTGCAGCTACCTGGGTTACACACCGGAATTTCATTTACTCCCTAGAGGTTGATTTCTGGTAAAAATGAAAAACAAGGAGGATGGTGGAGAGCTCTTGCAGAAAAACTAGCAATGGGGGGCGTCGGGACTAATCCCGAAGAAGTGGCAGATGGAATTCAATGCAAGAAAGGAACCACACATCATTCAAAAGGTATGGGTGATATTGTAATATCCCCCAAGTGATAAACTTTATTTGTAATATTTTGAAAATACTATTTTATTTTAGTTTAATGTGATTGGAGGACCTGGAATATGCCAATCGGTCCTTGGAGGACAAATGTAACTAAATAATTATGCTTGTCATAAAAATACGAATGATAGGAACGGTCATGTTGAATGAGGAAATTATGCATGCGGGAGTGTGGGAACTAAAGAGTCAATCTCATGGAGGTTACATCACGCATGGGAATGTCAGTATGGCGCTAGACCCACCCTAGGGAATCAAGGATGTAATGGCAACGAAAATTCCTGGAGGAATTAGTAGTTAGCTACAAATGACCTAGGAAAAACAAAAACCATAAAGAAGGAAGCATATGATAGGAGGCGACACCACTGAGTATGCTGGAGCAAGGAAATACTTGTTGTGTTAGCACTCTGTGTTAGGCAAGCTGAAAGAATTACTTGTTGTGTGAGCACCCTGTGTTAGGCAAGTAATTTCTCACTGGAGAGCTGGAACTGAGTTTGACTGTCACCGCTCTTGGCATGCATAGTTTAGCTCGGGGGTGATTGAGGACGGACAGATATGTGCCTAATATACGGTTGGGTGGAACGTGGTTGTTCCCTTTTCATTGCAGCTCATTTAAAAACAGGTCTCATTTACTGAGGTTTTGTTCCTGCCATTCTATTAAACTTGGGGTATGTTGTTTACTGCAAATATGTGTTTAAATATAAAGAAAATGATGCTTAGGAACTATTGTCCTCGTGTTTTGTTGTTAGATGATTGTACCTAGTATTTGGGTAAATGAAAAACTCAAATGGTGTAATAGTGTGTTGTACAAAGTCACCAGTTTACTGCATGATTTCCTCTGATTGATGAGCTTAGGGTGTGTCTGTAGATGTATGAATGTATGCCTCAATGTTGCTGAAATGATAAGAGAATGCCCTTAGTTTTTTTGATGAAGTGTATGGTTTATGATTGGTATTTGCTCATATGATTAGTATGGAATTGGTTTTGTAGATTAGTAATGATATGGAATGCACCTACTATGTTTTCAATCCACTGGAACTCAGAGGTTGACTAGTTCCTCAAAAAGGATAATCATGCTCTGGGTGAATAATTGTAGCTTGTTTTGATGATTTTGGGTTGCCTAATGGTGTCATAACGTTCTGTAAAGAGTTACTTGCATATCGTATGTTTTCCCTGATTTAAACACCCAGGATGTTTTTTCCCTGTGGGAAGGCTTGAGCTTTGTTCTGGGTTGAACCATCTCAGGCTAAATGAAGTTCATGGATAATAATTATAGTTTTGGAATGAGATTTTTTACACTTGCATCTACACTTTTTCCCTACAAAAGCTCAGGCCAGTGAAAGGAAGATTAAGGAAAGGAGAGTCGAGATGGACAAAGGGGAAGATCAAATACTGTAGACGATTTCGCCAAGGAAAGATGTTCAGACCTATTTTTTGGTAATGGCGGAAAGGTTAACTCGTAGGAAGATTCTGTCGTCGGATGGACTGAGGGAATTAGATCAACAATGGACAGAGATTTTGCAACCTCAACATGCATGAATAAATTAAGTTTTCAGATTTGTGAAATCTTGTACACCCCACAGGTTTCGTCAGCTAAGATTTGAGGATGTTGGAGATCAACGACGGGAGTGGATTCCCTAACCTCAACATGCATGGATAAATTAACTTTCCAGACTTGTTGAATCCAGTAGGCCCAACAAAGAGGAACTGTGAATATCAAACGAGGATTTAGATCTACGGTGGAAGTTCATTTCGCAATGTTAATGGTTGAGATTGAACTCGCAAGAATCAACGGTGCAGAAGAAGTCGATTCAGGAATCCGGAAGTTGAAAATTGAAAAAGTGACGAGTGGGCATACCGCTTTCCAGGATTTTCACTACCGTAAGTCGAAAATCGGAAGCCAAAAGGCGGAATATGAAAATAAAATAAGGCAAACCTATGGGTTTTGCCTACCGCAATACGCTTCCGGAAAGACGAAAGGAGGAAGGCAGAAGATAGAAATAAATAAGGTGAACTTAGGAGTTTCCGCCTACCACAATCTGCATTCGGAACATGGAAGGCAGACGGCAGAAGGTGAAACGAACATAGGACGAATTTAGGAGATTCTTCCTACCACAATCTGCATGGCAAAATGCAGAAGGTCGAAGGCAGAAAATGGGAAAAGGAAAGGTGTAAAAATGTTAAGTTCCTGCAACCCTCAATCCACATTGTGGAATATGGAATGCGGAAAGCGAAAGGCGAAAGCGAAAAATCGAAGTGGAACTTCGAAAAAGTTGGAAGCCTGAAATCCGCAATCTGCATCTAATATAGATCGACGAATGAGGTTGATTCCGCAAGGAATCAATGGTACAGAACGAGCCTGCGGAAAGGAAAGTACGAAAATGTGTAATCCTTGCGGAAAGGATTGTTATTTGCACTTTAAACTTACGGATGACTGTTTTGATAAATTTATAGCCCCTAATTCATATGAAAGAAAGAAAAAAATTATATATGCATTTTACCAGGTTATATGGGTATGTCACATATGGTATCAGAGCCACGGGTTTCAACCCTATCTCCTTTTTGGGGAACATCTAGTTCCGTTGCACTATGGAAAAACTTTGTTCTAACATTAACATTTTGTGTTTGGAATGTTTTGTGTACAAATAGGAATTGTTTTCTAACAGGGTGCAACGATGGCGTCACAAAATGAACATGAGTACCCACCTAAAGAAGGTACACCAGTACTTCGCCCAATGCATCCAGAACTAGAGCGTTCTAAAGCTAGCCAAGTACTTGAAATAATGAAGAATTTGATAGCGGAAATACAGAGCTTCAAAGCATAAAATGAACTAAAAAGGGCTCAAGAAAAACAGCAAGAGCTCAATGAGATATTATTGCAAAGCTTGCAAGAGAGGAACAATGGGGAAAAAACACTAGTAGAGGCAGGGAGGGACCCAGAAGTTGGGGACAATGCCGAAAGAAAAGACAGTTCCTCCCAAGAAACTCAAAAATATGGGAATCAAGCCCGAACAACCGGGAAGAGAAAAGTAGACCACCTGGAAGGAGAATTCAAGAAAATTAAACCCACCAGTTTTGATGGAGAATTCAGTACTGGAGAAGAAGCGGAAGCTTGGTTATTGGATATTAAAAAGTACTTTCATATTTGCAACTACTCCAGCAACATGAACGTAAGAATGGTAGTTTACAACTTGAAAGGAAAGGCCAGTATTTGGTGGCAGGACCTGAAGATCTCCCATGGATTAAAAGAATAGAACCTGGAATGGTCAGAGTTTAAGAAACTCTTCAAGAAGCAGTATTTATCAGAAAGCTATTATGAAAGGAAGACCAAGGAATTTTATGAATTGAAACTTGTTCAAATGAACATGGAGGACCTCATCAATAAATTTCTAGAGCTTCTATGTTTCGTGTCGTACATTAAATAAGAAAAGGTAAAATTCCAATTATTCTTAAGTTGTTTGCCACAGTCCTACAAATATCGGATTGAATTTGATAACCCCAAGACTATGGATGAAGTGTTAAGAAAAGAAAGACTATGCTTTGAGCAGTATAAACAAAGGAATGACCTCTCCAAATTCTGGAAGGACAAGAAGCAAGAAAATTTCAACCTACGGAAGAAGGGATTCCAGCCACCACCCTTCAGGAACATGCCAAGGAATCCTCAAGGGAATTCCTACAACAGAGATGGACAATTTCAGCGTAAGGATAATAAACTTGTGCACCTTTGACCAAAAGGGGGTGCTGGAACCCCTAAGGAACCTTTGAAGTGTTGGGAATGCAAAGGCCCCCACTTACAAAGGAACTGCCCACTCCTCGGTGAACCCAACAAGACTATACACAACTTGCAATAAGCTTCAACTGTGGGAGATCTTGGGAAAAGTTTCCACCGGATTAATGCATCTCTTGAAGATCGACAGGAAGATCATCAATCTGCAATCGTAGAGATTGGAGGTACTATTTCTAACCGAAAGCTCTCTATATTAATTGATCCAGGAGCTACTTTAAGTTACATCACTCCTAAAATGATGGAGAATTTTCAGCTCACCAGGGTAAGGCATGCAAGGCTCTTGGTTAGTCCAGCTGGCCACTGGAGCAAAAAGGAAGGTAACAGAGTTTGTTGCTAATTGTGAAATTTCAATACAGGATCATGTAACTAGGATCAATTTGAATAGTTTGCCTCTAGGGTCATATGATATGATTATTGGCATGGACTGGTTAGAAAAGTATAAAGTAGTACTAAATTGATTTGATAAAACCTTTACGTATGTACCTGAAGATAAAATTGTTAGGAAGGTAAATGGTTTTAGTAAGCATGTTTCTTTAAGGCAGATATATGCCTTGCAATTTAGGAAGTGTTTGAGGAAGGACTGTAAACTCCATGCGGTAAAGATTTCTTACCTACTCCCTAATGAAAACCCAAAATCTATAAGGGACCACCTAGTTTTAAGTGAATTCATGGATGTATTCCCATAGGAGATACAAGGATTTCCCCCTCCACGAGAAATAGATTTCTCCATTGAAATTATACCTAGGTATGCTCCAGCATCCAAAGTACCTTATCGAATGAATATCCCTGAGTTAACAGAATTGAAAATACAATTACAAGAACTACTAGATAAGGGTTATATCAGGCCTAGAGTATCACCTTGGGGAGCCCCGGTTTTATTTTTCAAGAAGAAGGATGGGACTCTGAGACTGTGCATAGACTACAGACAATTAAATAAAGTGACCATCAAAAACAAGTATCCTCTGCCTCGGATTAATGATTTGTTCGATCAAATAGGGGGAACAAAAGTATTATCCAAGTTGGATTTGAGGTCTGGTTACCACCAGATCAGAATTAATGAAGAAGATGTTAACAAAACAGCTTTTAGGACCCGATATGGGCATTACGAATTCGTAGTAATTCCTTTCAGCTTGACCAATGTCCCTGCTACATTTATGTGCCTCATGAATAGCATCTTTAACAAGTATTTGGACCAGTTCGTGTTAATTTTCATTGACAATATCCTGATCTACTCAAGGATAGAAGAAGAACATCAACAACACCTGAAAATCGTACTACAGACCCTAAGGGACCACCAGTTGTATGCTAAATTTGAGAAGTGTGAATTCTTCAAGAAAGAAATTCAACACTAGGACATGTCATATCAGAAAAATGGATTGCGGTAGATCCGCAGAAGATAAAAGAAATTTTAGACTGGCTTGTGACTAAGGATGTCACTAAAATTCGATCTTTCATGAGACTCACCGGTTGTTATCAGAGGTTCATCCAAGGGTTCTCAAGGATAGCCTATCATATTACTTCCTTACAAAGGAAGGGAGTAAAGTTTATATGGTCTGTGAAGTGTCAGGAGAGCTTTGAAAATCTAAAAAGACTGTTAACAATGGACCTGATCTTGAAGGTAGTTGACCCCTATAAAGACTACGCATTATGTGTTGATGCTAGCAAGGAGGGATTGGGTGGAATACTATCTCAAGAAGGGCATGTGGTATGTCATGAATCTCATAAGTTGAAGGATCATGAACGAAATTATGTAGTGCATGATCTAGAATTGGCAGCAGTAGTGCATGCCTTAAAAATGTGGTGTCATTATCTGTTAGGGAAAAAGTTCCTTTTATTGACAAATAACACATGTGTAAAGAATATGTTTACTCAGCCTGGACTCAATGCCAGACAAGCACGATGGATGGTCTTCTTAAGCGAATTTGACGTTGAAGTGAAGCATATCAAAGGTAAGAAAAATAAATTTGTTACTGCACTTAGTCGAAGAACTCATGAAGTGTACAACGTCACCGTGACTCAACCAGAATGTGATCTGTTGAGCAGAATAAAAATAGCTAGCATCAATGATGTTGAATATGGAAATCTACTGAATAAATTGCTGACATAAGAAGTAAACTTGAATGGGACAGAATTCAAAGTAGACCATAAAGGATTAATTTGTTTTAAAAGAAGAATATGCATGTCTAATGTTGCATATTTAAAATTGTTTATTTTGAATGAAATGCACAAACCTCCTTATGCAGGACACCCTGGTTACCAAAAGATGATAACAGCCCTCAGGAAGCAATTCTTTTGGCTAAATTTGAAGGATGATAACCTGTTGAAATGTTTGGAATGTCAACAAGTGAAGGATGAACAAGAACACCCAACAGGTTTGTTACAACCCTTATCAATTCCTGAATGGAAATGGGAGGTAATTTCTTTGGATTTTATTACAGGTTTTCCATTGATTCAAAAACAACATGATTCAATTATGGTTGTAGTTGATAAATTAAGCAAGTCTAGTCATTTTATACCTGTGAAATCGATTTATAAGGCTGTCAATGTTGCATAAATATTCTTGAAAGAGATATTTCGAAAGTACAAAAGAATTTGAGGTGGCGCAAGATCGCCAAAAGAGTTATGCTGACTTGAAAAGATAGCATAAAGAGTTTTCGTTTGGAGATCATATTTACCTCAAAGTCAAGCCCAAAAAGAGCTCCCTGAAACTGGGAAGTTGCACCAAATTAGCACCACAGTTCTACGGACCCTTTCAAGTCTTGGAAAGGATTGGACCCATGGCATACAAGCTTTCTCTTCCATCACACTTAAGAATTCATAATGTTTTTCATATTTCATTACTGAAGAAATATGTATATGATTCCACTCACATCATTGAATGGAATGTGGTATAGGTGAAACCTATGCGAATTCTGGACCGGAAAGAAACTGTGCTTCGGAATCTAGTCGTCACTCGGGTTAAGGTGGAATGGAAGCACTTTAGCCCAAAGGAGGTGACCTAGGAATTAGAAGATGTCCTGCGAAAGAAGTACCTAGGTCTATTCCCAGGAACTATGGGAGACAACTGAGAGCATTGTGGACAGTGTTACAATAAGGGGAAACAGATGTAATATCCCCCATGCGATAAACGTTATTTGTAATATTTTAAAAAAATCAAAAAATTAATGTGATTGTCGAACCTGGAATATGGCAATCGGTCCTTGGAGGACAAATGTAACTGAAACATTATGCTTGTAATAAAAATCTGAATGATAGGGAGAACCATGTTGAATGAGAAAATTATGCATGTGAGAGTGGGGGACATGAAGAGTCAATCTCAGAGAGGTTACACCAAGCATGGGAATGTCAATATGGCACTAGACCCACCCTAGGGAATCAAGGATGTAATGGCAACGGAAATTCCTAAAAGAATTGGTCGTTAGCTACAAAAGACCTAGGCAAAACAAAAACTATAAAGAAGGAAGCATATGGTAGGAGGGGACGTCGTTGAGTATGCTAGAACAAGGAAATACTTGTTGTGTGAGCACTCTATGTTAGGCAAGATGAAAGAATTACTTGTTGCGTGAGCACCCTATGTTAGGCAAGTAATTTCTCACTGGAGAATTGGAACTGAGTTTGACTGTCACCACTCTTGGCATGCATAGTTTATCTCAAGGGTGATTGAGGACAGAGAGATCTATGCCTAATCTACGGTTGGGTGGAACATGGTTGTTCCCTTTTCATTGCGGCTTATTTACAAACAGGTCTCATTTACTGAGGTTTTTTTCCTGCCATTCTATTGAACTCAGGGTATGTTGTTTACTGCAAATATGTGTTTCAATGTCAAGAAAATGATGCTTAGGAACTATTGTCCTCATGTTTTGTTGTTAGATGATTGTACCTGGTATTGGGGTAAATGACAAACTCAAATGGTTTAATAGTGTGATGTACGGAGTCGCCATTTTACTGCATGATTTCCTCTAATTGATTATCTTAGGGAGTGTCTGTGTTGAAATATTGTAACTTCGAAGAATATTCTATATGTATCTTTTGTGGTCCCCGAGGGTCCTATCGGGAGAACCACTTGTATTACTTTGTACCTCGATGATTCTAATCGGAAGAACTAATAAGAGTCATGAGGTAGTCCCCTCTAATTGTAAAGGTGGGTCATTAGCACCCCAGTGTGGTTACTTGAGCCTACATGTGTAACTCGAGCCTACGTGTCGAATGAGTTAGTTAAAGTGAACGGATGAATATAAATAGAGGTGTGGTGCTCCTCATTTGAGACACACACACTCACTTGTGTAGCGCACTTGTGGAGGAGAGAGGTAGCAGGAGAAGGAGGAGGATCAGGTTTTTGATCTCCTTGTTGGTTTTACCTTTTTACCCTTTTGGGGGGCATCTATATTGAGGAAGCTTTTGCTGGGTTTTTCCCTTTAGGGTTTTCCCAGAATAATTCTTTGTGTTCCTTTTGTATGGTTGTGCTTGTCTATCTTTCAGTGATCTTATTTATATGCTTTTGTTATGAAATCGAAATGAAATACTAATGATCTAGCTTAGCATATGAAAATTTAACATGGTATCAGAGCCACCCTGAAAGAAGACATTGTGCAGATAAATAATCTAGGGCTTCTTATTTTTGGGTCTCTATCCATGATCGATCAGCAAAATAAGGCTATATTAACTCTCCATTGAAGGGTGCATCTTTCTGTCGAAGTAGAATTCGATTCCGAGCATTTTCAGTTTTGGTGCGAAAAATTAGGGCTTTCTACAGAAGAGGAATTTTTGAGTCAGCCCAGCATAGGATTTTTCTCCTCATCAAAATTGAATTTTAGAGACCTGGATCAAGAAATTTGGTTGGGTGAAACTCCGGGAAAGTCAAACCCTAGTTTGACCCCGATCTGCAAAAACCCTAAATACTAAAACTGCTAAGTTTTGGTACATTCGCTATATCCTGGTACTGGAGAAGTCTTAGGAGTTGAAAATTGCAGAGGCCGAAGATAAAATCCTTATTTACACTGTGTCCAAAATTCAGCCTCAGATTTGTTGTATTCTGGGAGATATGACCCCTCCAAGTTAGGGTTCCAGCCTCTTCCAGAATTCATTCCTAAAAAGGACACCTGGGGAGAATTGCTGCAGCGTGGGCCACAGAGGTCCAAATGGAATTCCTTAAGATGTTCCAGAAATAAAATTTACTGCACTCTCTGTGGTCTGAATTTCAGAACCTGAAGATGAACCAGTGACACGTGGCATTCCGTACAACTTCACTATTCTGAAAAGTCCTGTAACAGGTCACCTTGGGAAAATGATCATAAATCCAAATTGGTGAAACCAACTCTGATGAAACCTATGGTGTTGGATCAGGTACATGTGAGGTTACCTCAGTGCGAAATTTTAAACACAGAGGAGTAGTAATGTCGGATATATCACAGAAACAGTAACAGGAATTTCTGCAGATGAAATTGGAAAACTAGGGCTTCCTGTTCTAAGAGCTTCCCTCCACTGTTTTCAGAAAAGGAGTACATTGGACAGCTCCATTTGAAGAGATATATCTTTCTATCCAATCAGATCTGAAAGATTTCAAGTTTTGAAAATTAGGGTTTCTCTGACAAACCCTAGATCAGCCAGCTCCAGAAGCAGGACAGACACCTCAAATCGGTAAGATCTAATCTTTTTCTATTTGCATTTAAGGTTCTCATTTCAAAGTGATCTATCACATCAGCTTGATGATAAGCTTGGTGAAGTTGAAAACTTCCAAGCATGAAAGTATTTGATCTCTCTGAATAAAATGAATTGGACACCTACATGAGTAGAGAGGTTCCAGTTCTAGAGGGAGATGAGCCTCAAAGCCTTACACAAAAAGAACTTGATCAAGGCCAAGAAGATCACTGTTGATTCAATCACGGATCAACTTGTACCACAAGTGTCTTCCCTAAAGACACCAAAGATGTTTGATTCCTTGATCAAGCTATTTGAAGATAAGAACATAATTCAGAAGATGGATTTGAGAAAACAGTTGAAGAATGTGAAGATCCAGAATGCATAACATCTTGAAGCGGTATAAGAAGAAGCAGAGAATGCAGAAGTGTTGATAGCCACCTTGAATGGCCTCCCATGATCATGGGATTCATTCATGCGAAGAATGTATGTCAAAAGTAAGTGATTACTTTCAGCTCGACTAATAAGAAGAGAAGAAGAAGATGGGAGCAATTGAAGAGCAAGCTCTCACCATTCAAAGAAGATCCCTCAAGCGATGAGGAATATGAAAAACTCAATTCTTGAAGAACCTCTTATTCATCTTATCATTTGGATAAGAAATGATGATTTCATGAATGAAGAATATGATAAAGCAGAATGATCAAGATGGAGTCTACCCACAAAACAAATAAAAGATAAGTATTCAATTGTCATTTAATGATATTGTTTTGTTATGCATTTGATTATATTCAGTTGATGTGTTATGCATGATAGATTGTTTGCATTAATGACTGTATACTACTAATATGCATGTGATCGGTAAGTAGCCCATGGTGCTATACATCTCTCCATTGCTACTTATCTAGAATGAAACCTCTTTGCTGACATATTGGATTAGTGCACAATCTCAATGATGTCATGATAGAGATGGAAGGCATCTAGAAAGTTTCTGTGAGATATGGATGAATGTTGTATTGGCTAAATAGTTGCATGATGCATAAGAATTTGTAGTTATGCATATGTTTTATGAAATAGTTCTAACCATGCAACTGGTGCATTTGAATTGTAGGAAAGGTCCTGAACAACCTCCTACAAGAAAAGAAGGACAAGACTTGTTCCGAAGAACAAGTGATGACAATTCAATAAACATGAATCTGAAGCTCCCAGTGTCAGAAACACCATGACGGAAGAAAGAGCTTCAAAGAGCGGTAGATCCACCTCAAAGGATGAAGACCACCATGGGTATGAGAGATAACTCAAGATGAAGAAAAGAATGCTATGAAAGAAGCTATGATCAAAGAATAACAGTTGATCATGGGGAATGATGTATACGATATGATTTCGAGGAAAGTATGTAGTATCCTCCATATGGATATACAAGATCAAGTGTACAAAGCAATGTTCATGATTTGCCTCAGAAAGAATAGACTATGACATGACATACTCTATTGACCAGTATATATCAAGCATAGAACCACCTGTACAGAATGAAGAAGGAAGATAATACTCCACTTCAGGGGGAGTGACTACAGAAGATATCTGAGTTCGACACGGTATGACATGATGGACAGCTTCCTAATGGATCGAGACTTTTGGGTTCCAACCTTCAAAGCTGAATGCAGAAGACTAAGATATGTTGATGATCTAACAAGATGAACTCATGGAAGATGTTATGATAAAATAATACTAGAATGATGTTTTGGATATAGTACTCAAACCAGAAAGCAAGAATGTGGTATCTTACAAATGGATTTGCAAGATAAAATGTGTCGCTGATAGAAGTAAGGAAAGACTTGTGGCTAGAGGTTTCTATAAGAAAGAGGGAATTAATTCTGAAGAGACACTTACTCTAGGAAGCAAGGTACACTTCCTTCAGAACTATGATGGTAGTTGCTTCCATGATGAAGTAAAGACAATCCTTCCTTAACGGTATGATTGGGGAGGAGTTTTACATCGAAAGGATTTGAAGTTGAAGATAGATGGACTCATATATGTAAGTTGAAGAAGGCCCTCTATGGCATGAAGCAAGCTCCCAGAGCTTGGTATGGAAGGATAGACAGTTTCCTGTCAATTATGGGCTTTACCAAGAGTAAAGTTGATCCTAACCTTTATCTCAAGGTTGTAGAAGATGAACCTGTCATCCTATTATTATATGTGGATGACTTATTCTTGACAGGGAAGGAGAAATATATCATGGAAAGCAAGAAGAAACTAAAAGAAGAATTTGAGATGAAAGACCTTGGGTTAATGCACTATTTCCTAGGTCTGGAAATATGACAAAGTTCAGAAGAAATCTTTCTCAACCAAGGAAAGTATGTGGTAGAGATATTGAAGAGATTCAATATGTTGGAATGCAAATCCATGGCCACACCCATGGACTCCAACCTGAAGCTGTTAGTTGATGACTCATCAGAGTTAGTGGATGTGACTCATTACAGACAGATCATTGGGTCATTAATGTACTGAACAAATTCCAGACCAGACATTTGTTTTGCTGTGAACACCTTAAGTCAATATCTTGTTCAAACAAGATGGGTTCACCTAGTAACCGCAAAACATGTGATGAGATATCTAAAAGGGACTATAGACTTTGGTCTATACTATGATGGTAGCCATGACTATAGATTGTATGGCTACACAGATGCAAATTGGGCTGGAAGTATCTTAGACGGGAAAAGCACATTAGGTATATGCTTTTGTTTGGGGTCTACTATGAGTTCATGGTTTAGCAGGAAACAGTCCAGTGTTTCTCGTAGCACGGCTGAAGCAAAATACATAGCAGATTGCTCTGTTAATTTGTGAAGTCATATGGCTTCGGAAGCTGATATCAGGTCTCTTTGACCTAAAGATGGATACTACAATGATTCTATGTGATAACCAGATTTGTGATGACAGAGAACCCTGTGTTCCGATTGTAACACATAAAAATTTGGTATTTCTACATATGAGATAAGATGTAGATGATTATGTTTCAGTATTCCCATACTGAAGATATAGATGATGATGATTTCAGTATTCCCATACTGAAGATATAGATGATGTTTCAGTATTTACATACTGTAGATGCAGATGATGGTGACCTGATGATAGTTCAGTATTCACATACTGAAGATGTAGATGATGATATGATGATGAAGCATTTGTCTCGAGTAAAGTTCGAACACTTTCGAGACAAGCTTGGTGTTGTTCAGAAAGACCTTCCTTGAAAAGGGGAGTAGTGATGTGGCAGTGGGATTGTATCATCCCTAGGCACTTGCCCTAAAGTGATCCAGTGGCCTTGGTCCTCTAGAATGAAGAGGGATTGTATCATCCTGGGACATCTGTCCAAAAGTGATCTGGTGACCTCGGTCCTCGAGAATGAAGAGGGATTGTATCATCCTAGGACATCTGTCCAAAATAGATCCGGTGACTTTGGTCTTCATGAATGTGGTAGGATTGCATCATCCCTGAACTTCGGTTCAAAATGTATCCAGAGGTCTCGACCCCCGTGAATGTGGTGGGATTGCATCATCCCTGAACCTTGGTTCAAAATGTATCCGGAGGTCTCGACCCCCGTGAAAGTGGTGGATTGCATCATCCCTGAACCTCGATTCAAAATGTATCCAGAGGTCTCGGCCCCCGTAAAAGTGGTGGACTGCATCATCCCTGAACCTCGGTTCAAAATGTATCCGGAGGTTTTGGCCCCCATGAAAGTGGTAGGATTGCATCATCCCTGAACCTCGGTTCAAAATGTATCCGGAGATCTCGGTCCCCGTGAATGTGGTAGGATTGTATCATCCTTGAACTTCGGTTCAGAACTGATCCGGTGGCTTCGGTACTCGAGAACGTGTGTTGATCACGTAATTCCTAGAGGAAGGATTGTCTGAGTTCCACATCTTTGTTGATCCCGTAATTTCGAAAGGAAGGATCGTTAGTAACTCCGTAAAGACCTAAATCTCGTAATTCCGAAGGGAAGGATCATTAAATTGATCCCGTAATTCCAATAGGAAGGATTGTCTGAGTTCCACAGATGTGTTGATCCCGTAATTCCAATAGGAAGGATTGTCTGAGTTCCACAGATGTGTTGATCCCGTAATTCCAATAGGAAGGATTGTCTGAGTTCCACATCTGTGTTGATCCCGTAATTCCAAAATGAAGGATCGTTAGTAACTCCGTAAAGACCTAAATCCCATAATTCCGAAAGGAAGGATCATTGAATCGATCCCGTAATTCCAATAGGAAGGATTGTCTGAGTTCCACAGATGTGTTGATGCCGTAATTCCAATAGGAAGGATTGTCTGAGTTCCACAAATGTGTTGATCCCGTAATTCCAATAGGAAGGATTGTCTGAGTTCCACAGATGTGTTGATGCCGTAATTCCAATAGGAAGGATTGTCTGAGTTCCACAAATGTGTTGATCCCATAATTCTGAAAGGAAGGATCGTTAATAACTCCGTAAAGACCTAAATCTCGTAATTCTGAAAGGAAGGATCATTAGTAACTCCGTAAAGACCTAAATCCCATAATTCCGAAAGGAAGGATCATTGGTAACTCCGTAAAGACCTAAATCCCGTAATTCCGAAAGGAAGGATCATGTTGATGTTTTGATGATGTTGATGTTTGTATGATGATGATGATGTACTGATCGAAAGATCAGAGTATGATGATGATTACGATGTATTGATCGAAAGATCAGAGCGTGATGATGATGATGTACTGATCAAAAGATCAGAGCATGATGATGATGTACTGATCGAAAGATCAGAGTATGATGATGATGATGCACTGATCGAAAGATCAGAGTATGATGATGATGGCGTACTGATCAGTATGTGATGATGACGACGTACTGATCAAAAGATCAGAATATGATGATAATGATGTTGTTCGAGAATTGAAGTATGATGATGGTGCTGATCAGGATATGATGATGTTGCTGATCGAAATAACAAAATGCTGAAGAAATTGTTGCTGATCGAAAGATCAAAGTAATGAAGATGTTGCTGATCAAAATGTTGAAGATGTTGTTGCTGATTGAAAGATCAAAGTGCTGAAGATGTTGCTGATCGAAATGTTGAAGATGTTGTTGCTGATCGAAAGATCAAAATGCTGAATATATTGTTGCGGATCGAAAGGTCAAAATGCTGAAGATGTTGCTGATCGAAAGGTCAAAGTACTGAAGATGTTGCTGCTGATTGAAAGGTCTAAGTGTTAAAGATGTTGCTGATCGAAAGGTCAAAGTGCTGAAGATGTTGCTGAAGGTGTTGCTGATCGAAAGGTCAAAGTGTTGAAGATGTTACTGATCAAAAGGTCAAAAGATGTTGATGCTGATCAAAGAGTTGTTGTCGTTGAATATTGAAGACGAAGACTATATGATGTTGAAAATCTTCCAATGATTTATAGATGTATCACCCTGATGATGTTGATGATTTCCTCTATCTCTCTCCTATTATTGTTGTTGTTGATGTTGTTGTAGAATACCCTTCTCGTTAAGGGGGAGTGTTGAAATATTGTAACTTCGAAGAATATTCTATATGTATCTTTTGTGGTCCCCGAGGGTCCTATCGGGAGAACCACTTGTATTACTTTGTACCTCGATGCTTCTAATCGGAAGAACTAATAAGAGTCATGAGGTAGTCCCCTCTAATTTAAAGGTGGGTCATTAGCACCCCAGTGTGGTTACTTGAGCCTACATGTGTAACTCGAGCCTACGTGTCGAATGAGTTAGTTAAAGTGAACGGATGAATATAAATAGAGGTGTGGTGCTCCTCATTTGAGACACACACACTCACTTGTGTAGCGCACTTGTGGAGGATAGAAGTAGCTAGAGAAGGAGGAGGATCAGGTTTTTGATCTCCTTGTTGGTTTTACCTTTTTACCTTTTTTGGGGGCATCTATATTGAGGAAGCTTTTGTTGGGTTTTTCCCTTTAGGGTTTTCCCAGGATAATTCTTTGTGTTCCTTTTGTATGGTTGTGCTTGTCTATCTTTCAGTGATCCTGTTTATATGCTTTTGTTATGAAATAGAAATGAAATACTAATGATCTAGCTTAGCATATGAAAATTTAACAGTCTGTAGATGTATGAATGTATGCCTCAATGTTGCTGAAATGATAAGAGAATGCCCTTAGTTTTATTGATGAAGTGTATGATTGATGATTGGTATGTGCTCATATGATTAGTATGGAATTGGTTCTGTAGATTAGTAATGATATGGAATGCACCTACTATGTTTTCAATCCATTGGAACTCATAGGTTAACCAGTTCCTGGAAAAGGATAATCCTGCTCTATGTGAATGATTGTGACTTGTTTTGATCATTTTGGGTTGCCTAATGGTGTCATAACGTTCTATAAAGAGTTACTTGCATACTGTATGTTTTCCCTGATTTAAACACCGAGGATATTTGTTCTCTGTGGGGAGGCTTGAGCTTTGTTCTGGGTTGAACCATCCCAGGCTTAATGAAGTTGATGGATAATACTTATTGTTTGGGAATGAGATTTGTTACACTTGCATCTACAGTTTTTCCCTGCAGAAGTTCAGGCCAGTGAAAGGAAGATTAAGGAAAGGAGAGTTGAGATGGACAAAAGGGAAGATCAAATACTGTAGATGATTTCGCCAAGAAAAGATGCTCAGACCTACGATTTTTGGTAATGGCGGAAAGGTTAACTCGCAGGAAGAGTCTGTCGTCAGATGGATTGAGGGAATCAGATCAACGATGGACAGATATTTCGCAACCTCAACATGCATGAATAAATTAAGTTTTTAGATTTGCGAAATATTGTACACCCCACAGGTTTCGACGACTGAGATTTGAGGATGTCGGAGATCAACGGCGGGAGTGGATTCCTCAACCTCAACATGCGTGGATAAATGAACTTTCCAAACTTGCGGAATCCAATAGGCCCAGCGAAGAGGAACTGTGAAGATCAAACAAGGATTTAGATCTACAGTGGAGGTTCATTTCGCAATGTCAACAAGCGCAGATAAATGAACTTTCCATAATTGTGAATTCCAGTAGGTCCATCGAAGATGAACGGTGGAGATCTGAGTCGCAAGATCGATGGTTGAAATTGACCCCTCAAGAAGTCAAGTCGAGAAGCCGGAAGTCAGAAATCGGAAAAGTGACGAGTGGGCATACCAAATTCTAGGATGTTCACTACCCGAAGTCAGAAATCGGAAGCAGGAAGCTGGAAGATGAAAATAAAATAAGGCGAACCTTAGTGTTCTACCTACCGCAATCCGCATTCGGGAAGGCGGAAGGCGGAAATAAATAAAGCGAACTTAGGATTTTTCGCCTACCGCAATCTGCATTCGGAATACAAAAGGCGAAAGGCGGAAGGTGAAAGGAACATAGGACGAATTTAGGAGATTCTTCCTACCACAATCCTCATGGCGAAATGCGGAAGGAGGAAGGTGAAAAATGCAAAAAGGAAAGGTGTAAAAATGTTAAGTTCATGCAACCCGCAATCCGCATGCGGAATGCGAAAAGCGGAAAGGCAGAAGAGGAAAATCGAAGTGGAACTTCGAAAAAGTTGGAAGCTTGAAATCCGCAATCCGCATCTAATCTATATCAACGAACGAGGTTGATTCCGCAAGGAATCAATGGTACGAAACGAGCCTGCAGAAAGGTGTAATCCTTGTGGAAAGGATTGTTGTTTGCACTTTAAACTTAAGGGTGAATGTTCTGATAAATTTAAGCCCCTAATTCATATGAAAGAAAGAAAAAAAAATTATATATATGCATTTTATCAAGTTATATGGGTATGTCACAGATATTATCTGGACTCCCAATGGTATTCTGGCAAGAGAAAATACTGGAAGCAATCGGGAACAAACTTGGAAAATTTGTGGCCTTAGAGGAAGACTGGGAAACAAAAATCGATCGAAGATGTGCCAAAATATTAGTAGAATTGGTCATGAGAGAAGGCTTGTATGAAGAAATAATAATTGTTATGCACGGTAGTATATGGACACAGAGATTAGATTATTGGAAACTATCGTCCTGGTGTTACAATTGCAGAAAGGTTGGGCACTTACAAAAGGACTGCACAACACCAAATACAAAGCCTCATTTCAGAAAGGTATGGGTTAGAAAATATCGCACAGTCCCGATGGCGGAAATAAAAGGGTACGAGTGAATATTAGAAGGTGGTGAAAGAGCGAAACAGGAAAAGAACGTAGAAGAAACGTGCATGACAAAAGGAGAGGACTGGTCTCTGAACATTGCAACGATTGGAACAAAGGATCAACAAAAACGTCAACTCGACATCAACATCGAAAGTGGAATGCCAACTAACAACAACACGTCTCAGTCGAATAAAGGTACAACATTGTTATCCCGATTAACTCGCATGTTTTAATTAAAACAAAAGAAGACATAAGCCTGGAAGAAACAACGTTGGAAAGTTTTGAATTAAGTAACCCAAAAACTCTGAAAAAGGCAATAATTAGGAGGGAATATGAGCTAAGATCGAAGAGTGTGTTCGGGTACACAGGGTACTCCCAAAAGACCAAACACCTTGAGCAACCGCTTCACACAAATAGATCATAGATCAACACACCGATGTTTGTCACGTGGTTAAAACCTTGAGAGGGAAACAGTCCATGGCCCCAGCCAAATAGCTACTTGAAACAATTTATTATGCAAAATAAATAAAGTTACATGAGCTTCTCATAATCGATCAACTAGCCAAGGAACTTCTATGCTCCTTAAATAAAGATCATAGACCAATCGGGTGTTAAGCCACAGATCAATGGTAGGTATGATCTAAGAGAACTTGAACCATCGGATCACTCCATGTCTAGAACATATCGTGACCGTCGGATTATAATATTTACAAATACATACTAATGCATACTAAAGAAACACACTTTTACCTAACGGATATATTACACAAGTTCATCTTACCTAACTCCTAAGTGTCTAAATATCCTAACATCCCCCCTTAAGAACAACTTGGGATAGGATTGAAGGATTTACAGAAGTGACACTATTAGGAGAAGGAATGAGGCATTAGAGCCTATTCCCCCTTAAGTACACATTCCTGAACTCCTAACATAGATCGAAGTTTAGAAAACTTCGCTTCTGTAAGAGACTTAGTGAAGATATCTGCAACTTGATCATCTGTAGGGCAATAGAGCATTTCAAGAACACGATCATGAATAATATTTCTGATGAAGTGCATGTGTAGCTCAATGTGTTTGTTGCGTTGATGTAGAACTGGATATTTGAAAAGCTTGATGGCACTTTGATTCTCGCACTAAAGTGGAGTAGGTTGCTACTGCTCAAATCCAAACTCTGAAAGGATCTGTCCAAGCCATAAAGCTTCATGACTAGCATTAACGGCAACTTGATATTCTGCTTCTGTTGAAAAAAGAGCAAGAGCTTGTTGTTTCTTACACACCCAAGTGACAGGTCCAGATCCTAGACTGAAAACATAACCTGTAGTAAAATTTCGATCATCAGGATCGCCGGTCCAATCTGAATCAGTGAAACCAACCAACAAGGGTTTCCCCCCTATACTGTAATGAATCCCAAACTGAATTGTACCTCGAATATATTGAAGTATTCTTTTTGCTAATTTCTAGTGACTTTCATGAGGAGTTTCCATATAACGGGAAACACAATCAATGGAAAAGGAAAGGTCAGGACGGGAATGAGTCAAGTATAAAAGACTACCAACAAGCTGACGATACAAGGTGGCATCTACTTCAGGGGAAGTACAAGCGGCAGAAAGTTTGACTCCAGACTAGAAGGGAGAAGGGGTTGGTTTACAATCTTCCATGTGGAAGCGACAAAGAAGGTCACAAAAATACTTAGACTAGGAAAGAAAGATTCCTTCTTTGGTTTGCAAGACTTGGAGACCAAGAAAATAATGCAAATGTCCTAAGGCTGACATTTCAAAATTTTGCTTAAGACTAGATTTCACATGGGTTATAAGTTTAGGGTCACTACCAGTAAGGATAAGATCATCAACATAAAAAACAAGTATGATGAGATGGTTTCCTACTTTCTTGGTATAGACATTAGGGTCAGAATGGCATCTAGAAAAACCAGTGTCAAGGAGAAAGCTATCCATTTTGGAATACCAAGCTCTAGGAGATTTCTTAAGGCCATATAAGGATTTCTTAAGGAGACAGACAAGGCTAGAGTTTTCATGAACATATCCAGGAGGTTGTTCCATGTAAATTTCCTCCTGTAACTCACCATGTAAAAATGCAGACTTGACATCCATTTGATGGACTTCCCAGTTATGTAAGGCTGCAAGGGAAAGAACAAGGAGGATGGAATTCATTTTTGCGACAGGAGCAAAGGTTTCATTGTATTCAATCCCTTCAACTTGGGAAAAACCTTTGGCAACTAACATTGCCTTAAGTCTTTCAACACTTCCATCTGATGCATACTTAGTTCTGTAGACCCATTTACATCTGACAATTTTTCTTCCTTTTGGAAGAGGAACAAGATCCCAAGTATCGTTCGCCATTAAGGAACAATATTCTTCATCCATAGCTGCATCCCAATCTGGATCTTTTGAAGCTTTTGCACAACTTTCTGGATCATGATTCTCGAAAACTTGAGCCAGAAGACAAGAGGCTCGCTGAAACTGAAAACATGTTCGACGTTGATCTCTAGGATCACCGGCAAGATCACCAGCTGCTTCACATGTTGAATGGACCCATCAAGGAAGCATTGGTGCTAGTGCAATTGGAGGAACATGAGCAGGCGAAGGTGGATTTTCATCCTCACTGTCATCATCAGAAACTGGAGTTGGAAACATGTCAAGAAAGTTGGAAGAAGAAGAAGAAGACACAATCGCCGAATCAAGCTCGCAGGCCAAAGATGGTACACCCGCCAAATTAGGCTCGCAGGCCAAGAGATTTTGATCAAATTTAACATCTCTTCTAATGATTATATCATGAGAATGTGGCTGAAGAAGTCTATAAACTTTTGCATCTTCTGAATATCCAACAAATATGCACTTTTCACTTTTAAGCTGCAATGCTTTCCGTTTTTCATCCATAATGTGAGCCCATTCTTCACAACCAAACACACGAAAGTGACTTACATCTGGTTTAATTTTACTACATGCTTCTTCCGGTGTTATACCTTGTAAAACTTTAGTGGGTGTGCGATTAACTATGTAATTTGCACAATTTATGGCCTCAGCCCAATATTGAAGACTTAGTCCCCTAGATTGGATCATACAATTAGTCATTTCTTTTAAAGTGCAGTTCTTCCATCCAGCTACACCATTTTGTTGTGGTGTATATGGAACAGTGTGTTGTTGTTGGATTCCTTGTTCAGTGCAGAAAGTAGTGAACTTGTTGTTAACATATTCTCCTCCATTGTCAGATCTTAACTTAATAATTTGATGACCAGATTGTTTTCCAACAAGGGCCTTGTAGGCCAAGAACATGCTAAATACTTCGCTCTTAAGTTTTACGAAGTAAACCCAAGTGCATCTGGAGTAGTCATCAATGAAAGTTAAGAAATATTTGAAACCAAAAAATGAAACAGATGGAAGAGGACCACACAAGTCACTAAGCACAAGCTCCAAGAGAACCGAGGCGTGCCAAGAGGCACGTTTGTCAAAACTGTCCCGATGATGTTTTCCGAGTACACAACCGAAACAACCACCATCCTTACAAGATACCATCGGAAGACCAGTCACCATATTGTCTTTACATAGTTGTTGCAATGAACGGTAATTTAAGTGACCAAATCGCTCATGCCAAAGTTTGCTCAAGTTATCACTATAGCAACAAAAAGTGAAGAAAAAGGTGATGACCCAAAGTTGTTAAATTTGTACAACCTAGTAATATCATCAACAGTTCCAGTAGCAAGGACATTTTGAGGCTTTTTAAAATCCTTGATTACAACTTGGTGAGGTGTAAACGTCACAGTTTTACCTTCACCTGAATGAGTAATTTGATAAACTGATAACAAATTGCAGGAAATTTTTGGAACACATAGTACAACACTGAAATGCCCATTTTCTACTGGAACTGTTACAGATCCTACAACACTTTGAGATCTATCATCACCAACAAATATTTGCTAGGTGATACATTCATGCATAGTAGAAAATATGGCTTGATCCTTAGCCATATGATAAAATGCTCCAGAATCAATGAGCCATTCATTTGAAGTAGAAAAAGAAGATGCAATATAAGAGTAACCAGAAGCACAAAGTGCATGCCCATAAGAGTTAGAGTTTGAAGACGAATCTAGGCTGATGTGGTGCTTCTTCATTGCTGCTTCCAAGACTGTCATCTTCTTAAAACACTTAGATTCATCATGATTATCTTTCCCACAAAAATTGCAATGACGCTTAGTCTTTTTTCTTTTTGGCTTGGATCATTTGTCATTTTTTAAAGAAACTGACTGAGAGGGTTTGGGACCCTTGTTGTTTGGCTTATTATTGTGAAAATTTTGTTTCTTGGGTGGCTTGGACTTTTCTTTCTATTGGGACAATAAGGCTTTCCCAGATGTATCTGCATTGTTAATTATTCCAAGGTGAATGAGCTTATCTTGCTCTCTAATTAAGGAATCACAAAAGGATTCAAGACTAGGCTCTTGATAGCTAGCTACAATCAAGGATTCTTTCATGGAGTAGAATGTAGATACAAAAACAGAATATGCAGGTTCAAGTTTGAAAAGAATATGATAAATACATTGTTTGTCTTCTTTCTTAATCTTGCATTCTGCACATAAGAGTCTAAGAGTTTTATATTTAGATAAATAGTCTTGAATGCATGAAAAATCATTTGGATTCAAGGAAAACAACTCATTCTCAAGTTGATGACCCCGAATTTCATTGTGTTTACCAAACACAGATTCCAACTTTTCCCAAGCTATATTAGGTTCATCAATTCCAGATATGTGGGATCGTAAATCAGTAGAGATTGACATCCCAATCAATCCACGAGCTTCATCACATCTATTTGCCCATTTAATTTTCTTATCATCATCAATGGTTATGTTTCTTTCCCTGAGGTTATCTTGAAAAGTCCCCTACTTCGTAGAACATCCTCCATACGAGATTTTTATGAGAAATAGTTAGAACTTGTAAGTATAATATCACAAGGGGCGGCCATATTGTAAAATAATGGCTGAAAGAATAGAAACTCACTGTCTGTATGCAAAGAGCTCGAAAAAATGTACGGTTTAAAAAAAAAGCACTGAAAACTGATTATAAATGATGAAGTTATGCTTAATCAAAGAAATTGTTGAAGATGTCCCCAATAGTGACGTGGCAGATATTAACTTGACCAACTAAAAAAAGAACCCCCATCTTCCCAAGATCAACCTTTGACAATCACTTTACAATAAAGTTGTTTTTAAGTGAATCACTTTTTGTAGAATAAGTGATGTTCACTTTTACAATAATGTTACTTTTAAATAGTGCGGCAATAAATTAAAAGACTTAAGTGACTCACTTTTTATTTTATTTTATTTATGTGAGATAAATTTTTACAATAAAATAACTTGAAAATAGAAATTGCATACACTAAAAAGTAGTTTAATAAGACTTGAACTCAAGATCTATTAAGGAATAAAGCATCTTTGGACCAAGTGAGCTAAGTTTAAAAGGTACGTGAAATAATGGAAAGAAGAAGGGGTTTTTTTTTTTTTTTTACTCTTCTCTCTCATTCTCCGTGCTTGCCTTCTTTTTCTGCAAATCACAAAAAAAATAAAAAACAAAAACAAAAAAAACTTTTTCCACGCAATGGGGTTAAATCTTGGTTAGCTTACCCGAAAAGCCTGCGTTTTTAAGTTTTCATGTTGTTTCTGATTTGCCGTGATCGCACAAGGTACACGGCAAAGAGCATACGTAGCCGAGAAGGCAAGAAAAACAACTTTCTCTTACTGTTTATGATTCGTCGCGATCGCGCAAGGTGCACAGCAAAGAGAATATGCAGCCACGAAAGGCAACAGTCCAAGACTAAAATAATAAAGATCTAATAATAAAATATGAGAGATTTTTTCTTAAAAAATAAAACAAATCCGTCAATGTAACATTATACCTTCAGATTTGCCGAAATGGGTGTTTCTGGAACAAACGGAAACAGTTTTTGATGAAACGAAAACTATTTTCCAATGGAAATGGCGCTCTAGACACAATGGAACAGCTCCCACGGGCCACAAATGCACAGAAAATCTAGAACCGTAAACTCTTTCAAAGTTTCGGCAACATCGGTTCCAGATCTTGATCAAAACCGAAAGCGGCTCTTCATAAACGCTCTGATACCATGTTCGGGTACACAGGGTACTCCCAAAAGAACGAACACCTTGAGCAACCACTTCACACAAATAGATAACAGATCAACACACCGATGTTTGTCATGTGGTTAAAACCCTTGAGAGAGAAACAATCTATAGCCCCAGCCAAATAGCTACTTTGAGCAATTTATTATGTAAAAGAAAGAAAGTTACATGAGCTTCTCATAATCGATCAACTAGCCAAGGACCCTCTATGCTCTTTAAATAGAGATCATAGACCAATCGGGTGTTAAGCCACGGATCAATGGTAGGTATGATATAAGAGAAGTTGAACCGTCAGATCACTCTATGTCTAAAACATATCGTGACGGTCGGATTAGAATATTTACAAATGCATACTAATGCATACTAAAGAAACACACTTTTACCTAACGGATATATTACACAAGTTGATCTTAACTAACTGCTAAGTGTCTAAATATCCTAACAGAGTGCACAAAAAAAGCAAGAGGAATGTGTATCTACAGAGGGACTAGCTCTAAACCCTATTCATGGAGCATAGGTTGACAAAATTATTTCTCTCGATGGCCCAAAAACAAGCGACTTTGGACATAAAACAAGGAAACAGATAACTATTAAACGGGCTCTTAGAGTGGAAAAGGCTCTCGGGAAAGGAGCTTAATGAAAATTATTTCCTTGAACGCAAGAAGGCTAAGGTGGGGGGGGGCAAAAAAAAGTATCCTCAAAAGGTTGATAAGCCTTATAAAACCGTCGGTACTGTTAATCCAAGGAACAATGATGGAAGGGAAAAAAGCAGAAGAAGCGATCAATGAATACGTCAAAAACTAGAAAATGGAAAGTGCAGAAGGACACTTCGATGGTATTCTCACAGCTTTGAGCCCTCTGCTAGAACTAATATCAGTAGCAAGGTATGACTCAGTGCTAGAAACCAAACTGAAATATGGAGAAATAGGGTTAGGTTTCACAATTTTGAATGTATATGGATCTTTCTATAACAGAAAGGTTTTTTCGAAGACTTTCAAAAAACCAGGCGCGATGAAGAAACAAAATGTGATCATGGGCGGGGATTTAAACCTATCCATCTGGCTAAACAAAGTTTGGGGGGGAACGCAAGACAAGACGCCCTGAATAATTACTTCACCTCACTCTTTGAAGAACAACGACTGATTGATATTGTGCCACTAAAAATGGAACCAACATGGTGAAATAAGAGGGGAGGAGATCAGGTAATATGATAAAGGTTAGACCACTTTCTAGTGAATGAGAATTTAGTCAATGACCAATTGTTTCTTCAATCTATGATGGAGCTTGGAGGAATCTCGGATCACAGGCCAATAGCCTTGATAGTAAAATTGTCAGAAAAAATAATAATAATAATAATAATAACCCCTCACCCTTCAAATTTAACCCGGTGTGGCTAGAACAGGAGGAATACATAACACAAATTCAGAACTCATGGCAACATTTGAGGGAGTCCCAAAGTCTCTCCTATATGCAACGACTTGCAGACAATCTAATCCGAATGAAGAAAATCTTGAAGGCATGGGACAAGAAGCACAAAAACTTCTTTCAAGAAGACCTAAAAAAGGTGGAGAGAGAAATAGAGGATCTATATGAAGGCAATGATGGAGTATTCACAATAGAGGAGGTGGAGAGTTTGAAAAAAATGGAAGGAAGAAAATATGTTTTACTAGAAAAGGAAGAACAAATGAGGAGACTAAAGAGCAGGGCTTTATGGTTAGCAAAAGGAGATAGGAACACCAAATATTTCCACAGTTATGCATCGCACAGAAGGAATATAAAAACTATTGTCAGAATCAAGAACAACCAGGGAAACATGGCAAGGACAATCCAAGAAAAAGTTGAAGCAGGGATAGAATTCTTCCGCAACATTTTTAAAGAACCAAAAGGATGCCCTATAACATAGATACTGGAAGTACTAAGGATATTCCCGAGGATGATCACGGAGGAAATGAATAAAGACCTTACGAAGGAAATCTCAGACAAAGAGATTATCCAAGCTCTACATTCATTCTGAAAAGGGAAAAGCCCAGGACCTGATGGGTTCACTCTGGAATTTTTTCTAAGTTTCTATGAGTTATTAAAGGAGGATATTATGAAAATGCTTAGGGAATCACAGAAGTCAAGGAAGGTTTTGGGAATGATAAACTCTACCTTCTTGACTCTAATCCCAAAAAAGCATAAATCTAAGTCCTTCGATGACTTTAGACCAATCTCATGTTGTAACATGATTTACAAAGTGATAGCAAAGATTATAGCCCTCAGACTGAAACCCATTCGAAGTGCGATCATATCAAAAGAACAATTTGGGTTTTTATTCAATAGACAGATCCATGATGCTATCTCCTTGGCTCAAGAGACTGTGCACACCATCAAGAAGGAAAAACAACGTGGATTCGTGTTGAAACTGGATCTTTCCAAAGCCTATGATAGCGTAAAATGGACATTTGTAATTGGAATGTCATTAGATATGGTGGAATGGATAATGGAATGTATACAATCAACCTCCTTCACGGTAATGATAAATGGATCCCCTTTCCCCTTTCCTTTTTTAACTGGTAGCATATGGATTGAGTAGATTAATCCACGATGTCATAGAAACAAGGAAGATGGAGGGAATCAAGGTATCTAGTACATAAGAAATTACTCACACACTCTTTGTCGACGATGCCTTAGTTTTTGGTAAAGGCATAAGCTCGAACGTAAGGTCCTATGCCTCGCTCCTAGAAAACTATACGAAGGCAACATGGATGGTGGTTAACTTCCAAAAATCGAACATGGTCTACAACGAATTCACAAAGGATTTGACACAAAACGCTTCGGAGATATTACCCTTTCCGGTTGTTTCTATGGCAAATGGATTCAAGTATTTAGGATTCCTCCTAAAACCTAATATTAGGATTCTTCCTAAAACCTAATAGTTATTCTTTCCAAGACTGGATATGGTTGTACAAAAACGTCGAAACAAGAATATCATCTTGGACTAATCGACTCATGTCTGGAGGAGGTGGACTAGTTCTGTTAAAAGTAGTCTTACAAAGCATTCCAGTATTATGGGCATCTATAGCATACATTCCAAAAGGAATATTAACGAAAAATAGAAATAAAAGCTTCTCTTTCTTATGGACAGCATGCAATCAACCAGATGGGATAACTCTGACAAAATGGCCTGCTCTGGAACTCCCAAAAGAACTGGGTGGATGAAGAATAAAAAAACGTCTTATTTTACAAAGCTCTAGCAACAAAGACACTATGGAGGTTAGCACATAACCCAGATACACTATGGGGAAGGGCTATGATCTTGAAATATTGCCCAGGCTCTACAATAATCGAATGGTTCAAAAATCCCAACAAAACCCATAAAAATGGATCAATAGGATGGAAGGCATTGGTCAAGGCTTACCCTCTAGTCGGAAATTGGATTGCATGGAGAATAGGAAACCAGACTCGAGTAAGGTTGGGAGAGAATCCATGGGTAGGGGCAGATGAAGATTTCAAATTATCAAAGTCAATAATATCACAGCTGAGAGCTCGGAGGATAACAGTACTAGCAAATGCCCAAGCGCACAGCCACGGCACAAAGGGAGGACGGGATGGAAAACATCTCAGGATCTCGAACCAACAAGTGAAAGAGCGACAGAATGGAACATGTATGTGAACAAATTGGTTGCGAATTTTGTGCACCTAGAGGAAAAAGCACATAATGAGTTGGCCTAGACCAAGAACACCAAAAAAGGTGAATTCTCAGCAAAACAAAAATATGAGACAACGTGCAAAGAATTAGCAGTTGGCGAAAAAAAGTGGTGGTGGGAAAATTATGGAGAATTCACAGTCCTTTGAAAACCATTATAACATTATGGTTGGCTTTGAGTAACAAGCTGGTTACATGGGAAATCTTAAGGAAAAAATGTTGTTTTCAAGGCCCTGGAATCTGCATGTTGTGTAAAGCAAATGAGGAACAGACCACTCACTTATTTAGTTTTTGTCTGTATGCAAGAGAAGTGTGGAACTCGGCAATAAAGACACTATCCAAGAACAACACCCATGCTCAAAGTGAAGCAACGTTGGAGAAGCGCACACAGGAATGGTGGCAAGATGACAAGATACGTTGCTATGACGTTTTCCCTGCTCTATTTGTTTTTAGCATTTGGGAAGCTCGAAACAAAGCAGTTTTCCAAAATAGATGGGTTCCCCCTGACGTCACATGTGCGTTGATGATGGAAAAAATACAGGAACATAAAATCAATCCATCGGCAAGAAAGAAGCGAACAGTGGTAGCTCCGAATATAAACAAGAATATTCCTTGGGCTTCTTTTGATGGAGCCAATCAGAGAGAACCCCCTCTTGGAGATGTCGAAGGGGTCATCAACTTACCAACAAATACAAAACTATGTATAAAATATGGAACAGTGCGAGCAGCCAAAAGCAAAGTTGAACTAGCAGCGCTATGGGCGGCTCTAAAAATAGCCAAAGATAGACAAGTTCACAGACTTCAGATTTTTGGCGACTCGAAAATGGTAATTGAATGGGTCAATGGAAACAACAACATAAGAGCACCGCATCTGCAGCATTTGCTAAAGGAAATTCAAATGCTAAGATCCCATTTCGAATAGATATCAGTTGCCCATATTTATAGAGCGCTGGACACAGAGGCAGACATTCAGTCAAAATTGGCACTAGCTATGCAGTCCAAGATTATTGAAGTAGAAGAACACAACAACGGGCAGGTCATACAGTTCATCACAATGACCTAAGCAATAAAAGCACAAACATGACGATATAGGAAGCAATTGTTGATACATTTTCATCAAAAAGACAGAACACACAAGATTTTGGATAAGGAAAAGAAATGTAAAAAGAGAAGCCTTGAAGGCAAAATAGGATGTAAGCTCAACAGAGCAGCCCATGTTTATTCAATCAATTAAAGGATCTTTTTTTGTGGAAATATATATATATATATATAAAGCTTAGGTAAGATAGATTCAAATGGCTGGTACCGACCTAATTGTTTTTCTTTCCTTGAAGTTTTTTTTTAACCATGGGAACATCAACCTCCCAAGGGTATATACAACAGCCCGCAAGCCAGATATGTGACTCAGCAGAGGCCGAGACGTCCTGAAGCCCACTGAGGTAAGCCTCTATCACAGGGGTTACCTACCCTTTGATCCTTGTCACAACGGGCCAATGAGCAACCCTAAACCCCACCAATTTTGAACATGTGACCTCCACGAAGACAACACATGTTCATAACCATTAGGCCCACTCGAGTGCTCTTCAAGTTAAAAGTGAGCAATCACAAACGGCGTAAAGTCAAAACCAATTATACCTACCTTTTTGTAGGCGTAGGGCGAGTCAAGGATCAATTGCAACTTTCCTTTGAGCTTGGTTACATACTATCACTTCCATTTGTTTGACTAGTAACTAGAAATCATTAAGATTATGTAATCAATTAGTCTAATAATGACATATAAAGCATCTAACCAAATATGCAACTTTACTATTTATATTAATTTTAGAGAAAAAACAAAGGAGTTTAATAAAAATGAAAATGTGCATTAATAATACAAAATGTAAAATGCACTAAATGAGATATAAAGCATCTAACCAAGTATGCAACTTTATTATTTATAAAGGGAAATCCACAAAAACAGATTTTCTGTATTAAATCATCATTCAAGAGAAAGAGAATTGTAGGCTATATGACATGTAAATGTCAGTAAATGAAACATAAATATGCAACTTTATTATTAATTTGTATTAATTTGTAATAATGTTAAAGGGAAATTCACAAAGAAAAAGATGACGTATTTGGCCCATATTCAAGAGAATTGTAATACTTATTATGTAGATATTTGGAACTTCACTAGTTATAATAATTATAGAGGGAAATCCACAAAAAACAGATTTTATGTATTTAATCAGTATTCAAAAGAATTGTAGGCTATCTGACATGTAAATGCAGTAAATGAAACATAAATATGCACAACTTTACTATTAATTTGTAATAATGTTAAATAAAGGGAAATCAAAATAAAGATGATGTATTTGGATGGTATTCATGAGAATTGTAATACTTATTGTATACCTCTTAGACTTTTTTATATCATGTCAATCGATTGGCATGTATCATATTCACTACAGAAAGTGTAAAATTTTACCAACAGGGGTTGGTTCACTACTGAAATTGCAGGTTTGAAGTACACCCAACTCCCATGGCATGAGTTCAAAGGTATGAGACTGGGTGCGAGTAATGCAAAGCATTTTTTTAAGTTTTATAGTTGGCAAGAACGATAAATGTCAGGAAAATATTGACACAATCATGACCAACGGTACTCAAATATCATATTACAATACAAGTCTGGAACACCCAAAGACAGGAGGGTTGACACGCTATATATCCTGGACAGTTTACAATATGCGAATCTCCTGCAAAATCATAGAAAATTTGCATGTATCTTTGCAAAGCGTGTTGCGGGGTAAGGACTTTGCAATCCAAATGATAATGATGTAAATTGGAAAAGAAGCAAAACTGGTAATGAATACCATTGCATGACACGCATAACAACCCTTCGTAGTTTGAAGACACTTGAAACTACAAATAGCTTTCAGGTGCTTGAAGAATCCAAGGATTTCATTGGGAAAAAATGAAAATCTTTATCCAGAGCGCATCTGAAGAGTGAGAAGGCAGCATCACTGGTAATGAATACCATGTACACACATGATATGCATAACAACTCTTTGTAGTTTGAAGACACTTGAAACTACAAGTAGCCTTTCAGGTGCTTGAAGAATCCAAGGTGTTCAATGGGGAAAAAATAAAATCTTTAACCACAGAGCATCTGAAATATGAATCTCTTTAGTTTGAACTAGTGATAATCAGGGCTCGAACGTAACCCTAACAAAAATAGCAGATATATTTTATAATTATCGATGTATGCACACTATTCTACAATAGTAGAACATCAATTAAGTTGTTTCTAATAATACCTCCAATGTTACCAACGACTAGAATCAATAGTCATCACAACTAATGAATGCCAAAAGAGACTTAGGTCTTGCACACCCATTGAAAAAAATCTTTGCCAACCACTTCTATGCCAACCCTGCTCTACACAACGGGAACTTTTACAAGTATCACGATTCACCATATAGAGCAATCGTGTACGAGCCTGATAACTGACTAACCATTGCTGCTGAACAGTGTCAATTTAAAACTTTCTATTGTTACCAAATTGGTTTGTGCAAATATGAGGCACATTGTCAACTAAGTTCTCTGTGAAAAGAATCAAACTTCTTCATAAGAGGCAGAAATAATGTCGCTTTCACAGACTTAGTACATGTCAAAATTAGCAGATTGATGAGAGCCTTGCACTTGAAATGATGGCTTCCTAAAATGCTGAAACAATGCCAACGCTGCTTCCTTTGTGCCAGAGTACAACGGATATCAGTGCAAACAAATTGTCAAATGAAATTCTCAATGCCGCCTTTTCCCAAGATTTCCAAACCTTCTTGCCACTCCAAATACCAATGCTTTCCTCACTACACCCCTATCAAGTCCACATGCAAGAGCCACAGCTCCACCAACAATAACCCATCTCCAAGGAATACCTCGTGTTTTTGTAGCTACGTCCTCTGCATCTGATGAAATTTCCAAGCTTCTCAAGTCGCTTACAGGCAGCTTTGTGTTAATACGTGCCATGAGTACACTTGGTGATAATGGAGCGTCCGATTTGCGTGTCATCTGATAGGAACGTACTCCAGGCTCTACTTTCTTGACTGCTCCCCACATTCCTTGACGAACCCCAATTTTTGCAATCTCTCTTGGGATCCCCATATCTTCATTATGAAACAGCATCACCTCGATGGCGGTCATTTGTCCATCTCCTTTTCTTGATTCCACTTTTTTTTCAAAAACAGAGGGAAAAAAAAACACATTAACATAATCTTCAGAAAATTAGTGGCAGATGGTAACTAAAACCAATCACACCAAGAAAAAAGTTGGTAATATTGCCAACCTGCTCGTATACGCCAACTAGAATGGTATAGATCAACACGCCTTGGCTTACTGTGCCTTGGGACTGACGGATATGGAACACCCTACAAACGCAACCCAAAATAGCCATTAAAATGAACAAACAACATAAATAATAGTCATATAATTTAGTACATACACGCCCAGATTACAAGAAAGATACTTCTATATTTAGCAGTAAAAGAATCCAACACCCTTAAATACAGAATACAGCTGAAGTCAGATTCTTTTAAGGCAAACAATTGACAATAAAACATGAATTGTAGAATAATTGATTGCACAATAAGATGTTAATCTTGAAATAAAAATTAAAAAATTCTTAGAAGTCTCTAAAAATCCACATGTCACTTTCACAGGTTCTGATCTACTAAAAAACACAATGAGAAATGCAGTTAGTGGAAATGTAAGAGCAGCATACTTCGTACTTTGATATTTACAATATAAACTCCCTAGAGGCTCCTATATTAGGACTGCAACCCTACATTTAGGAATTAGGATAAAGTTTCATATCATATAAGAGTTGATGTGAACACCCTGAAGTTTAATAGGCATTGTGATTTGTAGTATTATGAGAATGCATGGATTAATGAGATCATATTCGCAACAAGCAGTTTTCTGGTGATTGTGTCAAAACGTGATGAAATGCTAGCAAATGTTTCGCTGTCTGTGTAATGATATTTAAAACTGCAAAAGAATATATAAGTTTCCACAACCTTGACTTCAAATGCTACTTTAAGGTGATGCCAATGGGCAATAATTTTCAAAGTCAATACTAATGTCCACATTGATATTTACCCATACTACAATCATCATAGTCCACTAGGTATTATTTTGCCCTTCTTTGAGACATCCTTCTAGTATTCTATTTTTCACACCATGTCGTTCAAATAATCATGCTTAAGCTTCATAATCCCATGTGATCTACCTACTTATCTCAGGGTAATACATCTTGCGAGGGAACTCACCTCTGATTTACCCTCTTTATGCATAAGATCAAACTTTTGCCCATAAAGGTCGCTGATAATGTTGGAATGTATAATTTTAATATTACATGCGCAATGTTGTCTAGTATGATATCGTAAGATGTTTTATATAGCAAAGGCATACATAACTCTAATCTTATGTAAAAGAAGTTATCCCACATGCATCATGGAGTAAAATGCTCCTATTACCATTCATTATATAAATAGGTGGAAAATCATTTACTCCACATGTATTTTGGGATAATATTCTTCCATACCTCTAGCTATATAATAGAGGTGAAGGAGAGCATTTGGGCATATGTTGTGTATTGTATTGTAATGCTATTGTAAAGTTGTGAAAGCATGTGGAGTGGATCTCAAGCAATGTTGAAAAAGTCAAAATCGGGAAAAAGTCGGCAGGGCTCCCGAATACAACTTCTCAGCAACATTGGCAAAACAATCGGGAAAAAACGGCAAAAGTCAGCAAACATTAAAAATAATACATTCATTTTTTTCAGAAATTTAAACATATATATTGTATAGTAACAATAACATCTGATAAACACATTGGAACATAAATATCAAGAAACCACTAATATATATCATCAATCATGTAGTCATGCCAAATATAAAAATGATACATCAAAGTCAATACTGAATCCTGAAACATCATAGTTGTCCAATCAAGAACTCAAAAGTGGATAACCAATACAAAATGACATCACATATAAACAAGCAGCTAGCTATCTATTATCAATGCCCTCTTCTCCTTTTATCGAAAAAGGTCATGGGTCGTTTATCAGGTCTTCCCCTAGCACTAGTAGTAGTAGCAGAAGGCCACGATCCTACATCTAATGTGTCTCTGGGCCTGCATCTAATGTGTCTGCTATCACATCACCCTCTGTGGTGTCTCCAAC
This sequence comes from Pseudotsuga menziesii, assembly GCA_001517045.1. Classification (NCBI taxonomy): domain Eukaryota; kingdom Viridiplantae; phylum Streptophyta; class Pinopsida; order Pinales; family Pinaceae; genus Pseudotsuga; species Pseudotsuga menziesii. Next base: position 74,898 of record LPNX010785668.1, read on the forward strand.
CTCCTCCTCCTTCCCCCTTGGTTTGAATCTTGAACCCTTGCTCCACAAAAATCCTTGATGGTGATGGTAAATGGTGTTTTTGTTAGAAAGTGGAAACAAAAAAGGTCTTCCAGCATTGCACGTGTCCTGACTCTTTGCATGCTAGGAAGACATCAAACAAGAAGCCAAATGTATTTAATGTGATTTTCCTAAGTTTGGACTTAGGAAAATACATTAATAATTCTAATTTGATTTTGACTTAATGGAATCACTTTTATAANTAATCCTGACCATTGATCTCACCAGAGGATCACATCCATTGATCCATAGTGAGGGTTAGGGTTTTCGCTTAGCCATTGAGTTAAAAGGAGATTTGGTGGGGAGAACACATACACAAGAGAGATACAGACAAAGGAGAAGTGAGACAGAGAGATTTGCTAAGAAGACGAAGGAGCACTCACCCGACAGAGTCACTGAGTTTCCAGGCTAAGCTAGAGGCCACACAGGATCACGCAGAGGAGGTCGTACTATTCGGCAGGTGCAGCCGTACAACCTTACAGCTGACGTCAACCTCGTATAGATCTGTACAGCCGACGTAGGGGTCGTACAGTTGTGCAGGGGTCGTGCTAGGTTGTTGGGTTTTCCCAATGTTTCTGCAGAATTTTTATTTCACCAGGTTGGGTGAATTTATCTGTTGGTTGTAATTGTTCCATATTTTAATAAAATTTCATATCTGACTGCTGCACCGGTTTTCTCATCTTGGGTTTTATCCAGAGGTTTCCATACCCAAAATACTATGTCTATATTTATGTGATGTTGTGGATGTTTCTCAGTATTTACTTTCCATTGCAATACTAGTAAAAGAAATGTATGTGTGGTTTCCAGTAACAAATTAAATATATTGTTTAGCCCTAGTTTGAATTTTGAAGAAAAAATTTACATGGTATCAGAGCTAAATTGAGCTAAATCTGAGAGACTTGCATAAGCATTGATAGATCAAGGGAAGATCTATTGAAGACACAAACCTAGAGGTCAGATCTAGGGTTTGACAGGTACACTTCACTATGGTCGTGCAGTTGAGAGTTGAGGATAGACTCCAGGGGTTTAAGAACTTTCCTACTTGGAAAGAAAGGATCTCAAGGATCCTGGATGTCAGTGATGCAGAGGAGCACATAGACTCCACAAAGGTTGCACCCACTGATCCAGCAAAGTTGGTAGCTTGGATAACATCCTCCCCTCATCTCTGCATAACATACCAAAAATTACTTCATCGTAAAAAGCAAAATTTCATTTCCCAAAGAAGACGTGAACTTTGTGCAACCCTACGTCACACCCCAAAAGCTTTTTGGCGCGCCCTTTTTTCGTGACACCATATTATCCCACCTGACCTTGACCCTCGTGCATTGCTTTCCCACACCACATCCCTTTACGACATTCTTGGACAACCCCCAACACGCATACCTTCTCCTCCCTCCTCATTACGCCTTTTCTCGAAGCAGGATATCAAGAATGCAGTCAAAGCCGTGAGTAACAATAGAGCAACTGATGAAGAAGGCCTTTAGGCCGAATTCCTAAAGCATGGTATTTAGTCTCTTGAGTCCTACATTATCGATCTCTTCAGTCATGTGGTTTGCTTCGGCTTCCCCCTTGCCTAGGCGAGACACATTATTCACCCAATCTACAAATCAGAAAACAGTTCAGATCCGAAAAACTACAAGACTATCATGGTGGGCCATACCTTCTCTAAGGTTTATGCCACAGTATTACACCATGTGGGAATATTCTAACCATCTAAACATTAGGATTATTCATTATTTGATCTTCCTAAGTTCCTGAACCATGTGGTTGACCCCATAGTTAGTTTCCATTGCAATGTCCTCATTATTTCCATCATCTAGACCCACTATTTGTCATCTAAACCTTCATTATCCATCCATGCATGATCACTAGAGGCTAATGCGCCTATTCTCCTTGCTTTTAGGGATCAAGGGTGCCTTCCTTGATTTCATGCATCTCTGGAGATCCTCAGTTATTAACTTATTTATGACAACAGTTTATCACGAGTTAATTGACATATGCGCCCTCCTTGATTGTCTCTACTAATTTTGGAACTGTAACTCTCTAATGCGCTATACATGCCTACCTACCATCAATTAACTGCCACTCACACTCAGTTAACTGATCTCTTGATGAGTTACAACTAGTCCTATGTCTAGTGGGGGAATCTAGTCTATAAAAGCCTGCCACATGTGTGGATTTCAATTGCCTCTTTAGGCTCATGAATTTTCTTTTTAAGTTGTATTATAAATTTACACATAATGTTGAAAAATAATGCATGGAAGATTTTTCCAATTGTTCTCCAATTCTTTTTGTCATAGCACATTATTTTCTTCTCTATGTTTCTTGTACAATTTATGTTTGAGGATCATTTTTGTCATAAGATCTGCCTGCAGAATCTCAAATGGTATCAGAGTCTGGTCAGGCATTCAATCTCTCTCAGATACTTCCATTAATGCACCAGAAGTCGTTGGGTTTCCACATAAGTCCTAGTATTCTTGTATTGTTGCCTTTGGATTTATCCTTCGAAGACTTATCAGGCGTGAAGCACCCTGATAATGTGCTCACTGTCGAAGTAGAGTGTGATTAAGCTTACAAAAAATTTCCTTCAACATTTTTTTGGGCAGGTTCAGTCTATCTGACCAGTAGTGCAACAGCAAAGCATGGATCTATTTAAGGTAGTAACCTTGACTTCCTTCAATTATAATGATGAAAAGCCAAGATTGGGATTCTATTGCACAACAGAGGTCTCTATAGAGTTACTATGGATTTAGAGGATGAGCCAAATGCAATTATTAAGAAAGCAAAGTGGCATAATAGGAAAGATGAATCCTATAGCTTGCTTTGTCTCTCTATTTCTGAAGAGCTTCTATTTCATCTTGATGGTTTGACAAGTCCGAATGAAGTGTGGACCCAGCTTGAGTACCTCTTCGAAAAGCAGGATGAGCTAAGAGGACATCAATTGGAGAATGGATTGATTTCAATTAGTCCAAACAATTTCGAAACCATTGAGGAATTCATCACCAAGTTCAAGTCACTCGTGCTTCTGCTCAAGCAGATTGAGAAGAAAGAGGGGCAATTAGCTCTTTCCATCCTATCTAAACTAGGCCCAGAATACTCAGTTTTTGTGTCTACATTTCATTCTACTAAGCTTGCAGTTCAAAATTGGGGAATGCCATCCCTGAATGCATTCATAGATTCTCTCACTAAAGAGCAAGACAAACGGGTTCAAATGGGCACTCTCAAAACCTCCAAGGACCGTGCGCTTGCAACTTTTAGAAGCAAGAATGCCAAGTCCAAAGGGAAGCAAAAAATGAAGGAGAATAAGCCAAAGTCAGATTCTGAAAAATTAAGGTTCCAATTCTACTGATCAAGGTTCGAATTCCAAGAAGAAGAGCAACAAGAAAGGGAGCTCCAAGTGTTACCTATTGCATCAAAAGTTTTCACACTGAGAAATCTTGCTTTAAGAATAAGATGGACATCATGACTGAATTACTCGAAAGCCATAACATTGACGTTCAAGATTTTGCAAGAAAGAAAGGACCGGAAAACCCTACTAATCCCCCCAAAAGCACTGCCACAATGTGCAACCCAAAGGTAATGATTATTATGCTTTGAGTATCAAAGTTAAATCCTTTTCCCATATCTCTAATTTTGATACACATTATGATATATCAGAATCAGAAATCTCCTTGCCTCTTTTGGATAAATCACCTATCAGTTCTTTAGATCCCTCTCTCCATACCTATGATTTTCCACTAGTTTCTGACTTGCCCTGTCACGTCCCCATCCCTCCGACCGGCGAAGAGGACGCGACCCATGGCATTAACCATCCGGGCTAAGAGCCCCATGAACATGTGAATTCATAAAATACTGAAATGCTGAAAGAAAATGTTGATAACGGGATGCATTGAAGTAGAACATGCACACATGAACATTTGTCATGCACAGATGCAAATATTTATCATACGCAGCGGAAACAACACACATTCATACAAGCATTCATTCAACATGTTCATCATGATCATTAACAGAAAATATGGTTGCAGAAGTAAAATGAGCAAGATCACTTATCTTATGAAGAAGTTGTTCCACAACCAGCTACGTCGCTGCAACGTTCCACCCAACCATAGGCCAGCGTGCTCCTTAATCTCTCAGCAACGCTGCCACCCCAGAGCTAGGCATGATTCTCCAAGGAATAAGGGAACAAGCAGGCTTACACATAGCCAAGGATATACCAAAACACAGCCAAGCCAACACAGTTGGGTTTATCAGGCCATCCAGGAGTTGGGAAAGGCTAAATGCTAAGTTGGTGGGCTCATTACAGAGCCAAGAACACCTACACCAGAACTAGCCTGACTTATAAGACACCCACACACACCCAACACAAGGAATCAGTCCCTTCTCTGCTACACAGTCCCTCAGGCCCTGCATTCCCTTCCAGTGCTATTCAGGGGTTGTGGAGAAGAAAGCCAGCCCTCCAACTCTGTCTGTGTGGTTTCCTGCCACCAGGTTTATCAAGCAAACCAAGCCCCCATCCCTGCTCCCTACACAGTCCGAAGACCAACCATTGCGCACATGCAATTAAATCAGCTGTCACGGCTTAAACAGGGAAAACGACTCCCAACAATCCGTAGCAGCCTCAAAGCATAACAGCAAACACGGCTCATGGCATGGGGAAAACAACAGTCCCAAAACGTGAACAATGAGCACAGCTCACAACATGGGGAAAAAACACAGCCTGTCCTGGGCAACAAACAAGCGGAAAAGACTCACACAGGCCGCACTGGGGAAGAAATACAGTCTCCCAGCCTGTGCGTGAGAGAAACTTGCACCAAACCCCAAATACAGAGCATGAGAGAAGATTACACCCAATTCCAAATGCGGGTCAAGAACACACCCGATTTCCTCGCTGGGGAACAATGTGAATGACAGTGGAGACGCCTCCTCACTCCTGGCTGCGCAAGACCAAAACAGGAAAGAAGCTTGTGCGTGGGAACAACCAAACTTTTGTGAGGCACGAACAGACAATGGAAATTAACGCGCATCAGTCGAAAGTGCATGAATGATTTAGCACTGTCATGGAAGAGAGTAGAAATCCGCGGGAGTGATGAATAGCTCTACCTCTGCGCGTGGGTGAACAGACAACCGGAAGGAACAAACAGACCATGGAGATAACGCGCAGTGGAGAGAATGAATGAAGGGCGTCGAGAGAGTGCAGTAGTGAGTTCGCTGGAGATGGCGGTGGTTTTCCCTTACCACTGTGAAGTCAACCACAGGTGGAGTGTGCGTGTGGGCAAGGACTGATAGTCCTGCCACACTCCACTCTCAACCATAACTGCCTCAACCACCAGCAGCAATTCTTAATGGAGGTGGTTGGGTAAGACAAGGTGGTGACACATGGGTTTTTCCCTCATGGCTCAAGGTTTGACATTTCCCCCACCCTTATCCTTGTGAAAATCATGCCCCTTCTCAATTTAGTTGCCGCGAGCATAGCTGGTCGGGTTCATTTTAATTAAAGATGCATATGTACATGATGACAAAACTTAATATCTATGCCGCATGCCCCGATACACCATCGGTGACAGATTTAAATCCGAAACATAGCATAACCAATCAATGGTGGGGCCTTGGCCTTTAGCTCCGCACCATGATCATTTACAATATATACATCATATACATCTAATGCAACGGGGTCAAAACCGGGGTGTTACATGCCTCCATCCAACTCCTTCCAACTCCATTCAAATTCTTCTTTTTCTGATTTAGAAGATGATTTGTAGGCTGATGTGCAGGATATGACACCATTTCCTAGCCATTTGATGCACAAAAGACCCTACAACCCCCAAATTCTCCAGTTGGTAAACCTCACAATTTCATGGTTTCCGATACTATGTCACTGGTTCAAGTTGTTCTTATGTCTTTGTTTTCCTTCATTGGTCGGTTTTCAATGTCTCTGGCTATATTTGGGTTGTTGTCACATACATTTGTACATAATATAACCACCATTAATTCGAATTTAAAGTCTGTGTACTCTCCAGATTTGCTCAACTATCAATGTGTTCGAGTTGCACCTAGTTTTCCTACTGTGACCCTACTTGATTTTGGAGCCACTATACCTCGGTTGTTTGCTACTCCATATGACTCCTATTCTAATATTCCAAAGCATCATGAGCTCTATTGCAGACTTAGGAAGGTTTTACATCAATTTGGAAAGAAGGTTTATGGTTTGGTTCGTCATTATGCAGCTGCATAATAAATTGAGCCTACTGAGTTCAATGATGTTCTTTGGTTAGGAGATGATAGCATAGATCTCTTTTCCATCTTTGATTTTGTATTCAAATCTGATCATTTATGTCGTTACATCAAGAAGCATTCATATGATGCTCCTTCATCACCAAATGATAAGTTTCAAGCGGTTTCTCCACATGTTTTTTGTCTGAACATTGGAAAACCGATACATGATCAACACATCTACACTATCCTCACCAAGTCTCTCACCAAGAAGCATCACTTTCAACTTATTCAAGCGAAGAACAAGACAGAGTGAAGACATTTGTTCACGTATGTGCCATGTCCATTCTTTGTGGGAATATAATAAACCCACTTATAACTTGGGATAAAATACTCAATCATTATTTGATTAAATTCCTACCCACTAGCTAATTAGTTGGCATCCACTTACACCTTAAAGTCAACGCATGCCATCTATACCCTAGGAATGCTTTATTTCTGATTATGGGTTGATCTTGACCACTTTATTGACTCCCAGAATTAGTAACTGCGTTTTCCTGCAGATTCTGCCTTATTCTGCTTTTATCTAGCTTTTCTATGGATAAGGTAAAGCTAGTCAACTAGGAAACTGGTATCTTTTGTTGCCAACCCATCCTCCATGATTTTCTCTCCATTTTCCAGGATTAGCATGTTTTTCCATCACTCTTGACAACTCACTCATGCTTTTGCTAATTCGTGAGGTCCTTAAATGATTTGGGAAGTGCTTTAGCCACCTATGGGAGATTTATCATATTTGGTAAGTCTACCTTTCTGAGCTTTATGAGTTGTCTCCATACAACTCAATTTTACCTATGAGGGATGTACTATTTATGTACACTATTATTCATCTCTTCATTCATGTGATTCAGTCTTTTTTCTTCTCTCTATTTTTCATGTGTATGCTTATGAGAATTATCTTAGTAGCAAGATCTATTTCATGTGCTTCTTCTTAGCATCTTTGTTCATAGCATTGGAGCTATTATTTCTACATTCTTGACGGAGGATTTCCCTCCATGTGGTTTTGCCTCTTTCCTCGTTTTACATGGACAAATAAAATTGTAAAGGGTGACCTCATCCTTTGTTGTTGGGCCCTAGTGTTTTTAATTTTTCACATAAGTCAAGCTTAAGGGGGGGGGTGTTAGAATATTCTAACCATCTAGACATTAGGATTATTATTATTTGATCTTCCTAAGATCCTAAACCATGTTGTTGACCCCATAGTTAGTTTCCTAGTGCATTGCCCTCATTGTTTTCATCATCTGGAGCCACTATTTGTCATCTAAACCTTCATTATCCATCCATGCATGATCACTAGAGGCTAATGAGCCTATTCTCCTTAATTTTAGGGATCAAGGGCACCTTCCTTGATTTCATGCATCTCTGAAGATCCTCTGGTAGTTATGGCAGCAGTTTATCACTAGGAACTGGCATATGTGCACTCCTTGATTGTCTCTACTAATTTTGGAATTGTAACTCTCTAATGCACCCTGCATGCCTACCTACCATCAGTTAACTACAACTCACACTCAGTTAACTGATCTCTTCATGAGTTACAACTAGTCCTAAGTCTAGTGGGGGAATCCAGTCTATCTAAGCCTACCACATGTGTGGATTTCAATTGCCTCTTTAGGCTCACGAATTTTTCCTTTGAAGTTGTATTATAAATTTACACGTAATGTTGAATAAGAATGCATGGAATCTTTTTCCAATTGTTCTTCAATTCTGTGTGTCATAGAACATTATTTGCTTCTCTATTTTTCTTGTACAATTTATGTATGAGGATTATTTTTGTCACAAGATCTGCCTGTCAAAATCTCACACACCAATGGCTTTCTGAGTAGGTAGAGAGACGACATCTCAAAGATAGAGGACAAGCACGTTTTTGCCTCGATTATCAAACGATCGATCAAATCTTTACACTTCAAGCTATTATTGAGGAGGCTCATCATCACTCTTCAATAGTCTACTGCAGCTTTGTGGACTTTCAGAAAGCGTTCGATACTGTACCGAGAGAGGCATTATTCTAGAGGCTTTGTGATTGATATTGGCATATCTTATACTCTCTTAGTCGCTATCATGAGACTGTACAAGTCAGTTTTGGTTCACCTCATAACGGCACATGGCCTTTCTGACTTCATCTAGAGTACCATTGGGGTCAAACAGGGGTGCCCCCTCTCCCCAACCCTCTTCGGGATTTACACTGATGAATTGGAGTCTTTTCTCCATGAGCATATCTAGGAGGGAGATGGTTGTCTTCTACATCAAGTGTTGATCTCCTTACTCCTATTTGCAGATGACTTGGTCTTGTTGACTTCCACGCCTAAGGGTTTACAACAGTAGATTGACGCCCTAGATAGCTTTTGTGACACTCGACATCTGACAGTCAACCTTAGTAAAACTAAGGTCTTGATCTTCAACGCATCGAAGAAAACCTTGGTAGACATCCATTTCTACTTCCGCGAGGAAGAGATTAAGATCACCACCTCATACATTTACCTAGGAGTCCAGTTCATGAGACCTCGCTTTGGTATGCATCAGGCTCTCTAACCTTGGCTCAACAAGGGCTATGGTTCCCTGGCCCTCATCGGGAGACAATGTTTCCAAACTCAGTTTCAGGACATCTCATCCAAACTCTGTCTAATGGAGGCGATTATCAAGTACACAGTCCTTTATGGATCCAAGATTTAGTGGCCAAGTTTGATTCACATAGATTGGGCCCAGACGAAGAGAGTCCAAACCTTGCTTCTCAGGCACATCATCCGATGCAGGCGTATTTATCCTACATCCCCTTATCCAGGCAAAGTTTGGCGTCTGCCCCTTTCGACTTCAAATCATATTTTGCCTAGTCTCCTTCCTTCACAGAATCAAATCCCTAAAAAACTCCACCACCGGGAGAGACAGGTACCCTTATTTAGCACTTTACTCCTCAGAGGCCATTGCCTCAACTCATTCCATTGGCCAAGATAATGGGTGGCACTCAGAGGCATCTTGGCTCCTCCAGTCAATGACCATCTCCTCAAAGCGCCTTCCCCCATTCAGATTCTCCTTTGATGCACCAAACCATATCTTGCCACCTAGACAAGCACTGATCAGTCCATCAAAGAGGATATCTATAGAATGTACATCCAGGTCACCTGGACTTCACCCCCAACGAGCCTGGGCTCGAAGATGTCCTTCTACCTTGATGTCCTTCTACTGATTATATCTTTCTTTCTTTTATTTTTACTTTATTTCATCTTAGTTTTGGTTCTGACTTAACAAAGGAGTTGCGTTTGCACTCCCACATTGTATTCATATTGGATGTACTCTTTTACTCCCATTGACCTACTTTTGTGGTCATTCGTTGGACATTAATAAAATTATCTTATTTTATCTCGGTTTTGAAGGGCAGATTTCCTTGGTTAGTGTGCAGATTTTGCTAAGTTTGAGTGTACCATACACCTGTTAGTGTTGGCAGAGTGGGAGGTTTCCTTGTAAACTTGATCTATTAACGAAAAGCTGCCTGAAGGAGTAAATTATCTGCGTATTGTATTTATGCTTCTGCTGTTCATTCTCCAGCAATGGGTGAATACTGCTATGTGAATAATTTAAATTCTGCAAATTAAATAACTGTTTATTTAATTCAGAACGTAAGGACGGCATTCACCTAGGGTTAGCAAAATTTACAATTAACAATAAAAATATGAAGTACAAATCAGCTCACGTCTTATTTAAAGGGCAGCAAAAGAGTCCTTAAGATAGATTGAGCTCAAGGATCACAAATATTTGTGTCTTTCCTAATGTGAGTGCCGTCAGCTGTAAGTTGGGCCTCATTCAATATACACCAGTGACCAACCCAATGTTGCAAATATCGTTTCGGGGAATATATCGCCAAGGGTTTGGAAATAAACTTATCAAAAATATCAAGGAAAATATTGAAAATTATTGGAAAATGTCAGCAATGAGCAAACATAAACTTGGATATGAAAAACTTAAAATATCGGAAACATCGAAAACCTGAAAAACTTAGAACCCACAAAATAGATTCACAAGAAAACTGAGATGTTTACTGCATTGCATCTCATCATCTGGGTGGATTAGAACCAAACTACTCTAATGTAATGAGGTGGAGCAACAAAATCAAAATCCCCTAATAGGGCATCCTTCCACAAAATATACCTGTATAGCGTATGATTCCCGGAGGTCCAAAACAGATCCCAGCATACTCTAGAACATCTACACTTGCAAAAAATGAGGCAGCCTGTCTTGGCGACACCACAACAAGACCAGAGTGCATATGTGAAACCAGACTTAGCAAGTCTAACTTTCAAGGATAAATTGTAAAGAAACACCATCCAAGGAAAAGCCCTCAAGTGGTAAGAGGCCCCAAGCTCCCAGATAATGTTTGCAAACAATGAATCCAATTCCTTTCCTCATCCTCAGGACCCCATCTATTGTTGAGGATCTCCTTGAAATTATGTCGCAAATGAAGAATCTAATATAACTGACATGTCTTGTAAATCCAAATTAGTCTATAATAGCAAAAAAGCTAATCCCTCCAGATAGAACCAGGAATATTATTATTCAATTTGAATGCATCTTTTACACAGATAAGGCTTTGTAAGCTTGGAAATTTGGAAGAAGGCAGCACTTCGTTTTTCATGGCAAGCTTTGGGACACAAAAGAGACAATGATGTAACTACCCAAAAAATTTGGTGTTGGGAGATCCAAAACACTCCACTCCTAAGTTGCACAAAACTTTTAAACAGGTATGGGTTTCAGAAATGGGAACATGATGGAAACTGAGCATTTTCATGCAAAATATGAGTCCTCACTCCTTTCCCACAGCCAAGTGACTACTGGGGTACCACTAGCAAAAAAAATTCTTCAATCTTTCAATTTTTGAGCATCAATAGCGTCTTTCTTATATTTGGCCCTCACCGCTGGATCAACTGTATGCTTCACAGAATCACATGTTAACGACCTGAGTATTTTAATGCAAAATCTGAGTCCTCTCTCTTGTGTAAGAGCCACAGAAAATATTATCTATTTTGCATAGACCACACCCCCATTCACGTAAACCCCCACCAGATATATTTTTGAACTTAATTACATACTTCCCAACAGGATATTATTCATCATACTTGCTTGCCCTAAGAGGTCTAAGCACATGAATGATGAGACACAGCTCCTTGAAAAGCCATGAATGCTGCCAAAAATGTAAAAAAGTTGCTTAAGGAACATGAAAAAACACTTTGAAGGTTTGTGCAGAGCTAGATCGTTACTTTGTTGTGACCTGATTTTGGTTTATTTTGACAATGTATTAGAAGGCAATTATTTCTTGAAATAACATTGCATGATAGAACTCTGAATGTCAGTAACCCTAACATTTAGAGGGAAAAAAAAGCTCAATAAAGACAATCTTATGAAGGCCTATAACCAAGGATCACTGGTTCATTTCAGCCACAAATGAAGCCTTATAATCATGGATCAATTGTTCAGTTCAGCAACAAACAGTAAACGGAAAGAAAAAGCATTCCCATCCCTTTCGTGCATCATATTTCAATTTTTAAAAATTAAAAACTGAAACATGTGTAAACCACTAGCTGAGCCAAGCTGCTCTCAATCAGAAAACCATAATGGAGTTCTAATCCAATAAATCTAAAACTACCCACAAATGCAGACTGCCCCAGTGGCAATGACTATCTGCTTCTAACAGAATCAAAAGAATTTCTAAACATAGCAAATGAACAACTCATTTTCCCCGCTTATATCCCAGATATTTATCTTTGACTGGGCCCCATTTTTTAAGAAAGTTCCCATAATTCCTTTTATCTGCTACATGAATACAAGCAACCATAAAAAGGATGTATCCTGTAACTTGAGAAAACTTCTCCACCTAGAAATCATGGTCAATGAGACCAAAAGAGAAAAAGAATTAATTACCACACAAATTATTCACACAAACCACGTATATATACCTTTGTCACACAGAAGTAGGTTCTTCCAGACTCCCAAATCCGACGTCCAATGATATATTCTCGATCACTACAGAAAAAAGGAAACTGCAATTTAAGACATACATAAGCATTAGATACTCCACTACAACTGCAAAAAACAAAGCAAGGTAAATTCAAATACAGCCAAAGAATAACCTTTCTAATCCAGTGGACAATCATTGTTCCTGTAAGCGGGCACTCCTCAAGAGTCTTGAAATAAGTAAGCATGTCATCCCATTTGGGTCGAAAATCATCATCCCAGAAGAAGTCTCTCATCAATTCTGGTGTGACATCTTCCATGACTGTTCTGCTACAATACGCTGTAGGACCAGTCTAGGCAACAATGATCAGAGAAAACATATTATACTCAAAACTCTTGATTAGCACATCTTAGTGCAATTTATTGCAGAACAACATCTAAAATAGAGTAATAAGAAAAACAAACTTGATAATAATAAAGAAGAACCTTCAAAAGCCTAAGTCGACAAATCAATAACTTAATTTAATTAAATGGACAAAAAATAGTGAACCATGTTTAGCCAAGACATGTTCACCCTTCTATGTCCTAAAGAATGAAAGCATGAACATGCAAATTATAGCCATCTAACTCTCCCCAAACCATTATATTTTTGTGAAATATTCAATTAACTTTATTTTTCCGGTCAACTATAAACCAATGTCAAATCCCACATGCAAGAAAATTGCCATCGGATCCATAATTTGGTATTTTAAAACAATATGTCTTGGGTGGTGAGCTACACCTGTAAAGTCTACAATATGCCCCATTTTACACATCCATGTTATATTCCACAACGTATCAAGGGAATAATCAAAGCTGTTGAATACTAGATGAATGACTACCTCTGGTTCGTAACGCCAAGCTTGATAGGTCATGGTTGGTGTTGAACGGTTCATTATCTGTTGCCATGCCGGGCCTCTATCTTTTTCTTGCAGCATATGCAACAGATTCTCTAAATCCTCGTCGGATACAACTGCCTGCTCCTTCCCTCTGAGAGTTGTAGTGGAAAGCATAGTAATTGTTAGATGCCATATGCTTTAAAGTTTAAATCTCAAATTACCAACACAGATGCATGTGAAAGGATAGAGAAAAGAATAGAGTATGAACATGAGTTATGAACTAAGTTACCAGGATCTAAATACGGATCCGGATTCTGATCCGAATCCAGATATGGATTTGCCAGATTTTTGAAAACCCAGGATCTGGATACGGCGGAGAAATGGTAAAGACAAAAAAATACAAAAATATTTTTATAGCAAATAAAAAATAGAGTGAAGAATCAAAACTATTCACGAAACATAAGAGTAGAACTATAGGTTATTGCCAAAAAAGAGAGTTTTCATGCATATTACTATAAGCTATTCATGTACCATAACTGATAACTTGATAAGTTATAACCATGATTGATATTGATAATTTTGAAAACCATTTCAGAATGAACATGATAGCAGGTCACAACAATGTTTTTGTGAGCCACATCCACATGTCCATATCAGAAGTGAATAACGTGGTTTTCTTGAAGAAAATAACAGGACTAAATAACAGTGTGGGTGAAGTGAGAAATAACAGAGCACATAAAGATAGATCAGCCCTTGATAGCAGACCTTGACCATAAAGATAAATCAAATGAAAACCTTGAGAGCAGACCTTGATATATCAGAGTTCGAGAGCAAATCTTGACACAATGATAGATCAGACCTTGAGCAGGAATGGGGTTTATGCTTTTTGGCTTTAGCCTTTAAGATGCTTAAGATTTTTTGAGTTTCTGATTAAAAAACCAATTTTTGGGGGGGATCGGTGAGTCATAAAAGCACTGGACGTTTCACAAATCCGTTTGAAAATTTCAGGAATTGTTTGATTTTCCACAGGATCCATTTCATGGGACCAGGATACGTTTCCTTCTCCAGGGGGTCCATCCCAGGCAGATCCTAGCAGATCCCAATCCGGATCTGGATCAAATCAACAGATTCCACACACCGGGGTGGCAGATCTAGTAACATAGGATATGAATAACTACAAGTCTACCAAAGTCGATATACAAACAAATATTTTTATAATGCCCTACTACTCAATTCTAGATTTGTTTCTTTTCAACTCCACAAAAGAATAATTGGTTTGTTGTGCCCTAAAAGTGAATTTTCTAGATTTAACCCAACCATATTAATAGAAGAATTTGAGAGTGTAAAGAGTAACAGAAAATTTTGGAACAAGTGAATAAGACATATGATCGTAAACAATTCATTAGCTGATAACTGCATAAACTGTTAATTTTCTTTTATTTTAGAATTCAATTTAATGATTTCATAAACCATTTTTTCAAATATATGTCATACAATTTGTGTATGCCTCAACTTTATTTTATTTTTCATATAACTTAACTTTATGTATTAAATTTATTTTATTTTTCTTATCTTATAAGGGGATCATATTACTGATGTGTTTTCAACTTACAAACTTTGTTGACGTCAAAATATAATTCCCAAATGGACAGACCTTAAAAGAGAGGGGATGCTAATCAAGAANGCCAACAATCAGGCTGAGGTTGAAGCTTTAGTCATGGGAGTTACAGTGGTGTTAGTTTTGGGTTTTACACTGTGTTACCCCCCATTTTGCATGGGTGTCCACTGGTGATCTTCATCACTATTTCAGTAAGGGGTGACATATTCATGGTGATGCTTTGGTAGATGATGGATGATTGATGTGCCCATGGTGACTAGTTTAATCTTGGTTCTACATCATATATGGATGGTATCAGCACTTGATGGTTTTCATGATGATGATGAGTGCCTAGTATTGGTTCACCTTTTGCACATTGGTTTCTGTTGTTTCTAGGGAAAATTATGCATTTCAGAACCCTGTCTTTAAACCTGTGGTTCTCCAACACCCTAGCTCAAATGGGGGCTTGTGATATATGGATGTAAACCCCTTTTAGAGACCTTTCCAATTTACCTAATTCTGCAGGGCATTAAAGCTATGGATGCTTCTTTCTGGCCATTTTTTCACCTTTTGGGAGTCGTTTTCATGATGTGGTCAAGGTCTTGCTTGATGAATTCGACCTTGAGGGGTATATTCTTTGTATTTTGATGCACGATGGTGCTCCCAAAGACTAATATTGAGTTGGACACGTCATTTGCCTCTCTGATCGCACATGTGAACCACTTTATATCATTTTATTGGTTGATGGATGAGTTTGGGATTGCTATTGATAGTTGGCATTATGGCACATATGTTGAGGAACTTGGTTATATTTTATTGGCATGTGAAGGTTTCATTACACATGTTCATGCACTTTGTCGTTTCAAGGATGCTTTATCCACATGATGCCATATTAGAGGAGTCGTCCCCTTTAATAGATGGATTATCACATGAATAGAGGAGTCATCCCATTGGAGGCTTTAATTTGCTATATTTGGAGGGGCTGTTCATATTTTTTATGCTGATTTGATGGGATAGACATTATATGAGGAGGTCATTGCACACTCCAAGTGCCTTCTAATCACCTTTTTGGGGAGTTTTATGACATTTGAGAAGTCATCCCTCTTGGAGGAGACTTAGGAGGGTCAAACCCTAAGTCTAGGGTTGAATTTTCAAGCCATTATGGGGTATGTTGTTGTTTGGGGGCATTCTTCATTGCAGATTTTGTGGGCAGCCAGCTTTGGATGTTACTTGCACATGGTTCTAGAGGGCGATTCCAGCACTGGAGGGTTCTACATGTTATTTTGGACCATCTTCCTTGGAGCGCTACCCTTTGGGAATTCTGTCACATAGGGATGAGACCATCCCTATTCTAGGGCCTTGTCTTGGGTATCTTGCATATTTTTTAGAGATTGTTTGGCATGCGAGAGATCTAGGAGGCCAAAACTCTAGATATAGGGTGGTTGTTCATGGGTTATTTACTTTATTTCTTGGGGCATCCAACCTTGTATGGTGAGACTTTGATGGATACTTGTACAAATGGCATTGACCAATCAATTTATTTATGTATTGTTAGTTTGAGTAGTGGATTTTTTGCAATTGTTTACTCCACCCTAGGCAAGATCCAAGACTTTAAAGTTATTTTATTGTAGAATGAGATTAAGCTACAAACTATATAAGGATTGGCTCTCATTCATTTCTCATGGTGGGATTTTTGGGGCTCTCTTTTGAGCCTAATTGACATATATTTTCATGTAGTAAATTTTGTCTTAAAGGTTATGTTACGCCTCAAATTGCCCAAGGAATCATCCAAGGTGTAAAAATGTTGATGATCCAGATGAAGTTCAATGTATGGTTTGTCTAAGCCAATTATGTAAATTGTATCGTTGTATCAAGTGATCCATGGCTATGTTGTAATGTAATGATGTAAATCTTAAAGTTTTAATGTTTTATCATTGATTTAGTTGAGTTACCAAGAGTTTATTTACTGCATTATTACAGCAAGCATTATACTTACTAATTGCACAAAATTGTTGGGAAAATTACATAATTTTAAAGTCCTATTTGAGGAATTTTCCTAACTTACAAATTTTGGAATTTACAGTATTTTATGCATTTTCAAATATTTTCCAAAATCCTATTTCCTTGCTTATATAACATAAATCACTCATAAGACATACAAGAGGAAATTACAAGTGGTTTTAACCACTAGCCGTTACATAAATAAATAATAATAAAATAATATAAATATATAAGAATAATCATTAATTAATTAAATGAAGAGATGTGACCATTATGTTGAAAAGGCACAATTGCTAATATAAAAGCCAAAACTATTGTAATGTAAATCATCTATCTATCCATATATTCATATTCATATACTTATTATCAAAATGGAAGTCGGATTGCTTCTTTAGTATAAACAACCAGATTTGGTTGTGACATTGGTATCAGAGCAGGGTTCTTGATCCAGGCCTTTGGCCATACATTGGTTTTTAGCCGTCATCTCAGATTTTCTGAATCATTGGGTCTTTGACCTAAAACAAAAAGACAAAGAAATAAAAGAAAAAGAAAAAAAGAGAACGAGACGAATAAATAAAAAGAAGAAAGAAATAAAGAAAGTTAAAAATTAAAAAAAAAGGTAAAAACAAAGAAGTAAAAAAAAAATATAGAAAAAGAAAAAGAAAAGTAAAAACAAAGAAGTAAAAGAAGTAAAGAGAAAATAAAATATAGAAATCACACGTGGATTCTTAAAAACAAAACATGGTTTATTTTCCAACAAGAAACAACATGCGGTTTGTTGGAAGCAAAAACAATACATGGTTTATTTTCCAACAAGAAACAACACGTGGTTTATTGGAAGCATTTGTGAAAGCTAATAATAAAGTTAAAATATAAATTCTAGAAATGCATATGAAGCCTTAAGGCTACTAAAGAGCAAGCAAGATCTGAATTATTTTTATTATTTTTTAATTTGTAATATCCTCCACTCCCACCATGAAATCATTCAATGAGGAAAATAGAATTCTTCTTGAGCAATCCAAGAGGAAGGTAAATGAAATGAGCACTCAAATAAAGAAATCTCCAAATCCACCCACTCCCGATGATGAAGATGACAGTTTTGAGGAGAAGAGACTTAAAGCCCTCATTTCCCGCAAAATTGGAACGAGTAAAGATGACATTATTCACAATCATACTGATGAGAGCCAAGCTAATGTTGTTGATAAGTATCCAAAAGATTGGGTCGCGCCCAGTGATGACGATGATAGTTTCGAGGAGAAAAGGTTTAAAATTTATGTCTCCCATAGAATTGAAATGGGTAGAGATTACCTCGATGAGAGTCAATCCAGTATTGTTGATAAGGACCAAAAAGAAGACATATGCATAGAAGATGAGAAAGATAAAATAAGGGAAACCATGATAGAGACTGAAGAAAAAGATGACAACAAGGTGATAGAGCCTTTGTCTGCATCGAATCAACATCTACTAGTTGCGGATTATAAAACTAGAGAATATGAACCTATAGTAGCTATTGGCAAGCTAGAAGCAACCCAAATTTCTCCTATTGACCATCATAATGAAAAAAATGATAATACTATATTTGGAGAGAACAAAGAGCATTAAAAAGCACTTGCACATTGTTCTCAACCAGTTTTATCGAATAAAGCTATTGATCTTTTTGATGAAGCTAAAAGCCATGTCCATATAAAACCTTGCAATAGAAGGCGACAACATCAAACATACATACTCTCAAATTTCCCCGATGAATATTGGTAGGAAACTCTAATAGTTAAGAAATTCCAGGAAACTACACGAACAACAAGAAGCAATCAATATCTACTTAAACAAGATGGGAAGACTAGTCATGGCTCTACAAACACAAATGTAGACAGTGATGCACAAGTCGTGTCTTTGCCAGCTATCGTTTACATTCCAAATGATGGTGAATATGATAATGGGCTTAACGTTGGTAAGCCAGATAACAAAGAATTTATTATATCCACATGGTAAGGAAGTCCTATTGAGCAAGTTACTACAAATGAACAACATTTATGTTGCTCCAGATTTGAAGTTTTGGACACAGTCATATGGAAATCAAGAATGAAGATCCTTAATGTTCCTTCAAATAAAGAAGCCATGAAGGCTACAATTCAACGGAAACCAGTACAAGACCTAGAGACTTCTAATCAAATTGATACCGGTTTAGATGTGCGTCTTTTATGTGACAACCACCACATATCTTTGAAATTGTTAGAATTTAAGTGCACACTCGCTAAGGTTGTAAAATGGAAGCTATTTACAGTAATATTGCATGATGAAATTGTGAAAGCTTGCCCTCGTATTTTCAAACTCCAAGCACTTAAAAATGGCCATCACTTTGATTTCCAAGATCGAAGAGTATCTCTTAAAAATGCCTCCATTATTATGACATCCAATTTTGGAGCCACCAACAGTACAAAAAGTTTAAGTAATATAATTGAATTCACTTTTGGAAAAGAAGATTGTCAACATAGACTTTTAGCCTTAAAAACAGTCGTCATGAAAGAATTGATACGACAAAAATGTGTTGGTAATGAAGATCCATAATTGCTCATAAATAGAATCCAAAAGATGATATGGAAAACAAATAATTACAAGTTGTATTGTTTCAAAAACTCACCGCTCAAGTAGAGAGGATTTAAAACACATAAGTCTAGGCTTACATCTACAGAAAGGAAAAAATCCAACATACACATCTCAAGTCAGCGCTTCAATGCAAATCCAGGATAAAGTTGATATCATTAAAATCAGCTTTGAGTACAAAGTTGACCTAAAAGGGGGTGGCAATGTTACATAAATAAATAAATAATAATAATATATAATATATAAGAATAATTATTAATTAATTAAATGAAGAGATGTCACCTTTACATTGAAAAGGCACAATGGCTAATATAAAAGCGAAGACTATTGTAATGTAAATCATCTATCTATCAATTTACTCATATTCATATACTTATTATCAAAATGGAAGTCAAATTTGCTTCTTTAATCCAAACAACCAGTTTCAGTTGTCACGCTAGCCCTTCAAGATTAATCACTAATACACATAATCTATGCGTTAGTTTTGATTCATGGTTATTGATTGGTAGATTAACATTTGGATTTATCTTAAGTAGTGATTACTTCTTGCTTTGCTAAACCAATTTGGTACTGTTCCTAATTGCCAATTATATCATTGGTTTGGTTGGATGATTGAGACATAACTCTCATAATTAAAAGATGATCATCCTAGGTCTATCATAAATTCTTTGGTTCCCTTAAGACCTCGTGGTACACCTTGGACTAATTACTAAATCACAATAATAATTATTATCTCTAACTTGTGAATTTGGTAATATGTCTTTTATTGCTTCTTGCTTATATTGGATATTTATCAAATCAAAGTGCCATTTGAATTTTACCATTGCTACTATTTATGTTAAGTATATTTATTCAATAATCTTGAACATCTAGTGTTAATGCTATATAGTAAATCTTTATGGTGTTTAAGTTATTCTAAGTGCATGAGCGTTATTAATATCTCACATTGTACTTAATTGATCTAGATAATTCTAAGATTGTCATATCTTCCATCTAGAACTAAATAATAAAGAATTGATTAAGTTGGGCTACCCCCCTAGGCTTGGATTTAGAGTTAGGCATGAAGTGAGAGATTGAGAGTTGGGGTGACAATGACGATTAACCTTGGTTGCCACCTGGGTTTTGCTAGTGGGTTAGGACTTTTCCCATTTACGTACAGGTTGGGCAGTAACAGGTTCATTCTTGTTCATGTGTGGTGCATCTTTCTTGCTTGGAGCTTCATGGTTGAAAGATTGTTGGTTGTTTTACGTTGCTAAATCATTTCTATGCTTTGCTTGGGCCATTGAAAGGATAGTACTATCTAGTTGGAGAAAGATGTTGTAAGTTAAGCTCTATTTCATCATTCTTACCATCTTATGTATACAAGATTTGTGTGTTGCATCTTTGCCTTAATTCAAATTTTGTAGCCATTAAACCTTTATCTATAGGGCGCACCCCATAAATCCCGAAAGGAAGTGGATACTTCATTTCATCCTTTCCCTTGTAAACCCTAATTCATCTTCAATCTATCTAGTAGAATAGGGTTAGCAGATGCAATTCTCTTCTCTTGGTGACCTCTTTCGCAAGGCCCTCTTAGTTGGTGATTCTTTGACTCCATTTGCCCTTGATAGATTGGCACTAGTGCTTAAAGTGGTCCCTTTTATCTTCCCATCACCTATTATATATTCCTATACTATAAAAACAATAAATTTACTAGGAAAACTCTTTAAATCACCTTGCTCCTCATTCTCTTTGCCCTAGTAATCCTATCTTAGGGACACCCACATTGAGTTGGAGAAGAGCAGACCAAAAGTTGGAAGGGGATTGATGTGGTGACAATGACCTTTCCTCTTTGGTTCCCCTTGGTTAGTTTGCTTCTATGGGACTTTAATCAAACATGCTAGTTTGGGAAGCGACATTTTTGGCAACATGGCCAAGGAGAAAGTCCACTTCCCAAAAATTTGAAGACTAAGCTTCATCATTTTTGTGACAGACACTTACTGCATACTTTTCTTCTCACATGGTGACTCATTGAAGGGACAAAGCCCTTGCTCCTTTGTTGGGTGTGGAGGTGGGCACACTCATCAAATTGAAGATTTTGAAGCTCATCTTGGCAACTCCACTCATCTTGTTCCAATATGAGGTACAGTTGTGGTTCATTTTCAGACTTACAACCTCATATTGAATATTTTGAAGGAAAACAAATGGAAGAAATTGCAAATTTTAATACCTTAGAGCCACTTGATGCTTCAGGCATCCCAAGATTCCCAAACATGGGTTTTGATGTGGATATATATGATCATGCTCCATCTTTTTATGGAAATGGTAATTCATCCATCTTGCACATCACATCTTTCATCAAAGTTGTGATTAATTTTAATGTGGTTCATGAAGATGATTTGATAAGGATATTTGCTTTAACCCTAGATGGTGATGCTTGTGATTGGTTTTACGATCTTGGTAGAAAGTCCATACCTTCAATTGCATATTTTTTCAAGTTGTTTATTAAAGAATGGCATGATGAAAAGGATGAGGAAAGCAAAAAAACCTTGGACTATGCTATTGTATTCTTATCTACTAGTGCACACCAAGAAGCACATGAAGAAGATGAAGAGCCCTTAGTTGAGGACATTGTTAAAGAGCCATTTCACTTCCCCAATGAAGAACATATTGAAAACCTAGTTGATGAAGGCATGGATGCACCTACTTGCTCTCCTCATGGTGATGAGGGTTTGGTGAGATTTCCTTTTTCTCTTACTCTTGAAGACAAGCCTGCTATCACCTAAGTTGTAGCTTCCATTAAAAGGTATTCTATTCAAGATGGTAGACGAAGGACAGTTAAACCGATGACACTTCAAGATTCCCAATCTTAAATAAGATGGTTGTCACATAGAAAGGGATTCTTGTCACTTTATGCTAATGTAGCAAAGGGGGAGACCCTTGCTAGCCTGTGGAGACTAGCATGAAGACAAGACACTCAAAAAAGATAAGAGATATGGAACAAGAGTGACTTGATCTATAAACCCTAGATCCTTGAGGTGGATAGCAAGAGAGGCTTAGAGACGGGACAAAGGTTTAAACACAATGATAATGTTCCCAAATAAATGTTCTCTCACTATCTTGATTCATTATATTGATCCAGGTTTAAGATGTTAGATGTATGATGGACAAGCCAAGACCTTAGGGGGAATGCTACAAATAAGTGAAAAATGCCCCAAGATGCAAGCTAGACTATGGATTGAGGGATTCTAAGTTTCAAACACCTAAGACGGATTACTTGATAATGGATATGACAATATCTAAACACACAAATAAGAAAAAGGATCACAAAACAAGAAAAATGATCAAAACCCTAGGAGGGCAAATTTCCTACAGGTCAGTGCCTTTGCTTCAGGGCATATGAGATCCCCAATGATGACGCCTCAAGGAGGCTAGTATGAACCATGGGTGGAGAGAAATACCCAGAAAGGATTTGTCAAAATTCCACGAAATACAATCCCGATAAATTTTAAAGGCTACTACAAAGAGGGTTTTTATTGACTAATAAAGTGGAAATCAACACTAGAGAAAACACTTAAGAACGTACCTGGAAACTTGGCGAATGCCAAGATTGTGACACTCTTACGAGATAATGCCCACTTGATGAAGATCCAGCGATTATCTTTGTCTTCAAGCAAAACGCCCCAAGTGGTCCCACCGTGGAGAGAAATACCCAAAAAGAATTTGACAAAATTCCAAGAAGTGCAATCCTGAGATTTTAAAGGTTACTACAACGAGGGTTTTTATTAAGTTACTAATGGAGTTGAAATCAAAACTAGAGAAAAAGAACATACCTGGAAACTTGGTGAATGTCATGATTGTGACACTCTTACAAAGTAATGCCCACTTGATGAAGATTCGGTGATTATCCTTATCTTTAAGCAAAACATCCCAAGTGGCCAATGCGCCCCTTGTTGTTGTAAATGTAACTTCAAAAGATATTCTTTGTATTTATTATGATTATTATTATTATTATTGTACTTTTGTTATTCATCCTTTTGGGTATGTTTTTCCTCCAATCACAGATGTTATTATTGTGATTGGTCATGTAAAGAATCGAGGTAAAACCTCTGTTGTAAGTCGAGGCAATAGTCCCCGAGGAAATGATGTAAAATGTATTTTTGGTCTCCCACAAGGATAAGTCAGCCCAGTCAGTTAGAGAAGTCGGCCCTATTGAGGAAAAAGGTCACACACATGATCAGTATAAATAGGGAGGCACCCTCCCTCATTTGGACACTACAACACAAGCAAGTTCGCTCAAAGAGGGAGAGAAAGACAAGTTAGCTAAGAAGAAGAAGAAGAAGAAGAAGCTGCAAGAGACATCTTATCTTTGGGTGTTCTATCTTTGTCTAACATTGTACTAAGTGATGAATCTATACTGAAGAAGTTGTTGGGTTTTCTATCTTTCAGTGATCCTAGCTTATTAGATTAAAGATCTAACAAGTTTGAATTAAAGTGCAAACACTAACACCCCTCTCCTTCCTAGACAAGGAAACAAAAGATATCAATTTGTCGTACATGAAAGAAATGCAGTTGTAACAAAATAAAAGAAGCATATCACTTGACAAAATGCACAAGAAAAAACTCCTTGGATAAACCACGAGATGAGAGAAGAGCTACGTCTTCCACAATAGCACCCCTCTTCAAATTGCTCTCCCCTCGGAGGAAGCCATCCTCCACGCCATGCCTTCTTAATGCTTTAAGGAGGGCGTTGAGGGACTTTACAGCATTCTAGGGGTTAGATGAGGTATAACGCCCTCCCTCCAACACACTCCATCCTTTCGTTCAGAGTGATTCGCTTATTTGAGCAAATTTCGGGACATAGGGGAAAAATACCTTAGGTAGCCTACCTTGAGCCTAAATTATGACTATAATTTATTATTATTTTGTTTTAATTTTAAGTTGACATTTTAAAGGCATGTCAGCCTGGATATTTTTGTAAAAAGTGAGTGTGAGATCATATAAATAGATCTCCTCACTTCATTTTTAAAACAAGACTCATGTAATAAAACATTATGTTACTTTTTTACCCTTTTAAGGGCTCTTGGAGTGATGCGCACCTCTTGAGGAGACTTATTTTTCTGGTTTAATGGCAATCTCTTGAAGTATCTTTGGTTCTTGCTCTTTGTTAAGGTGATGCTAGAATTGTTAGCTTAACACATGCACAAGAAGTTATCTATGCTCTTGTCTTGATTTCTCTTTGTTAAATGTTGATGGAAGATGCTTGTTTATGGTTGAATGGTAGCCATTAGTGCTGCATTTTGTCTAAACTAGGTAATTTTCAGCCTTTTGTCGCCATGGTATTGTGAAGGATGTCCTCTACGAGTCCTTATTAGCTTGGGCCTTAGGTCTCTAGAGTTTTTCCCTAGCTAGGCTTCCTCTAACGATCCCTTGTGGTTGTTGGAGAAGACCCTAACTTACCAAACTTTGGAAAGACTTCTCAAGTGGAAGGTTGGTCACCTTCCTTGATGCCCTAGGGTTAGGGTAAAACCTTAAAACCCTTGGCTTTATTCTCATATAATTTTCCTTCAATTTAATTGCATTTTCATATGTTTATATTTGCACTTTACATGGTATATTAGGGTAATTTTAGGTCTGCAATTTAATGTTAGAAACCCTAGAAATCATAAATTTAATTTTTTTTCACTTTCGGGCCTCCCTAAAATTCTGCGCCCAAAATTTTGAGTCCTCCCTAAAATTCTGCGCCCTAAAATTTCGAGTCCTCCCTAAAATTCTGCACCCAATAAATTCGGGCCCTCCCTAAAATTCTGTGCCCTAAAATTTCGGGTCTCCCTGAAATTTCGCGCCCTAAAATCTTGGGCGTCCTAAATCCTCGACTTGAAATCTTGGCTGCCGTAAATACTTGAATAGATGACTGATACATGTTACTTATACTGTTATACATGTGGAATTTTTATTGTTTGACAAATTACTTGTACTTCGTTAATATCTACATATCATACTATTTGCACATCGGTATTCATTAGATACGCAATTCGCTTATCCTTGGATGAGCTTGCACAATTCATATGCATGCTCATAGTACATCTATTCCACTTTTTGATTCACTCCTTTGGGCATTGGTCACTAACCTTGGACACACATGAGAGATATACTTGGTGTCTAAGTGTCTTTCGCAAAGTTACATACGGCTCTCCACAGGAGATTTTGACTTTCGAAGAAGGTAGGAGAAGTGACTAAGGTGACAGTGGTCACTTTCTCCGCATATGCTTGCCGGTGGCTTGGACTGCCATTTCAACCGGGAGGTATAGAGAAAGCAAGAGACCTACACCATACACCAGCTGTGTGGCCCTGCTATGTGACATCATTGATAAGGAACATTCCAACTATGACGAAGTAATAGAAAAGAAAGAATGGAAGGATGCCATGATCGAAGAATACCAGTCAATTATGAAGAATGATGTCTAGAAGATAGTTCCGAGACCAGAAGGAAAGTATGTTGTAACTTCGAAGTGGAACTACAAGATCAAGCATGTTGTAGATGGTACCATTGAAAAACACAAGACAAGATTTGTGACACGTGGCTTCTCCCAAAAAGAAAGAATAGACTACGAGGAGACATTCGCACCCGTAGCAAGATACACTTCCATCAGATCTATACTTGCATTGGTTGCAGTAATGAAATGGAAGGTACACCAAATGGATGTCAAGACAACATTCTTGAATGGTGTAGTTGAAGAGGAAGTGTACGTGGAGCAGCCACTGGGATTTGAGACACATGACAAACAGACTCGTGTGCAAGTTAAAGAAAGCTTTGTACGGATTGAAGCAGGCACCCAAGACATGGTACGGCAGGATGGACAGCTTCCTGATGAGCTTAGGCTATACGAAGAGTAAAGCAGATTCCAACCTTTACTTCAAGGTTGAAGACGAAAGACCAATGATACTCTATGTCGATGACATGTTTCTGACATGTGAGAATGAGCCCATTACAGATGCAAAGAGGAGGCTTGTCGCTAAGATCGAGATGAAAGACCTAGGGATGATGCATTACTTCTTAGGCATGGAGGTGTGGCAAAGTGCGGATGGATCTTCCTTGGTCAAGGAAAGTATGTAGTGGAGATTCTGAAGAGATTTGGAATGCTAAACTGTAACGAAATGGCCTCACCAATGGCATCGAACTTGAAGCTAATGTGTGATGCTTCAACAGAGTCAGTTGATGCCACGATGTATCGGCAGATGATTGGTTCGTTGATGTAGCTGATGAACACGAGGCCAGACAAATGCTTTGTTGTGAACACCTTGAGCCAGTTCCTAACGGATTCGACACATGTTCACTTGATTGCTGCAAAGCCTATATTGAGGTGCCTGAAGCGTATAGTTGAGTATGGGCTCAAGCATGAAGCAAATCAGAAGATTAACATGTACGGTTATGTTGATTTTGATTGGGCAGGTTGCGCCACAAACAGGAAGAGCACTTCAAGATGTTGCTTTAGTTTGGGATCCAGTATGATCTCCTGGTTTAGCAGGACGCAGACATGCATGGCATTGAGTATAGCTGAAGCAGAGTATGTTGCAGCCTATTCGGCTAGCTGTGAAGCAGTCTAGCTTCGGAAGCTACTGTCAGATTTGTTTGATCTTGACTTAGAGGCGACTTTTATCCTTTGTGACAACCAGAGTTGTGTGAAGTTGTCGAAGAACTCGGTGTTCCATGACAAGTCGAAGCATATTGAGATCAAGTGTCACTATATCCGAGATATGGTGCAGAGAGGAGAAGTGAAGCTCCAGTATGTAGCGACAGACGAGCAGATAGCCGACGTGTTGACCAAGTTGTTCAACAAAGTGAAGTTTGAATGCTTCAGAGAGAAGCTTGGTGTCCTCCAGATCAAGGTCCCTAGAAAGAGGGAGTGATGAATTCTCGCATGGTGGAAGATGCAGGTGGTCCTCGAGATGTAATGCACTTGAGGCCCTCCTAGCTGTGCTCCCATGCTGGAGATGGTGAAAGACCAGAAGACTAGATGCACTAGAGCGAGTTTTCACATGGTGGAAGACGCAGGCGGTCCTCAAGACATAATGCACCTGGGGTGCTCCCGTGCTGGAGATGATGAAAGACCGAAAGACACAGATACGTTATAGCGAGTTCTCGCATAGTGGAAGATGTAGGTGGTTCTCGAGACGTGATGCACTCGGGATGATCTTGGTTGTGCTCCCATGCTGGAGAGGAGAAGTCCACCGGTCACAAAGACACTTGGTGTGCGCCTAGGTTGTTCTCGCATGGTGGAAGACGCAGGTGGTCCTTGCGACGTAATGCACCTGGGGTGCTCTTGGTGTGCTCCCATGCTGGTAGACACGGGCTGACCGTTGAAAGACATAATGCACCTTGGGTGCTCCTAGGCAATTCTCGCATGGTGGAAGACGTAGGTGGTCCTTGGGACATAATGCACCTGGGGTGCTCCTAGCATGCTCCCATGCCGGTAGAACGTAGGTGGTTTGTTGGACATGAGGTGTGCATCTGGGCTACCACCCGTGTGTGATGATGAGATGATCTTGATACGATGAGATGACGGTAGGAGACGCAGGTGATTGCTATGGCAATATAATGTATGGCCCTGGGCTATACCTACGTGATGACTTGCTCATGGATATGACGAAGACTTAGGTACAGGTTAGGCCTACATCAAGCATGAAACAGGGTTGGCTCTGTAGAAACTTCTTATGATGGATCGATGTCACTAATCAATGATCGATAGGATGAGGACTACAACTGCAGCGACAATGATGATCCAACGATGATGACGTGTCCAGAGTGTTGATGACTGTGGCGAGAGAATACCTTCCTAGTTAAGAGGGAGTGTTGTTGTAAATCTAACTTCGGAAGATATTTTGTTGTATATTATTATTGTATTTTATTGTATCCCCATCGGAGATGTTTTTCCTTCGTTCGGGATGTCATTATTATGTTTGGTCATTGAGGTAAAACCAATGTTGTAAGTCGAGGCAATAGTCCCCAAAAGAATAATATAAAATGTATTTTTTGAATCTCCCTAGGAGAAGTCGACCCTTCTAGGTCAAAGAGGTCGACCCAGTTAGGTTTTAGAGAGGCGCCCTCCCTAATTTATACACACACTCACTCTTAAGTTCACATAAGGAGAGAGAGGAAAAGTTCGCTAGAGGAGAAAGACAGAGAACTGCAGAAGACTTCTTATTCTTGGGTTTTCCATCTTGTGATATGTATTAATGACGGATCTATCTTGAGGAAGTTTGTGTGGTTTTCTCTTTTATGGTTTCCTTGAGGAAAATATGTGTCTCTTTAGTATCTTGTTGTGTTCGTTATTCTTTCAGTTAGAGATCCTAATCAAATTGAATTAAAGTAAAATATACTCCAAAGCCCCTGTCCTAAATAGTGGAAGCTAAAACAAGGTTCTTCTTCATCCCGGGGACGTACAAAACATCCCTCAAAGTCATGGACTCCCTCTGAAAGCTAGCAGTCCCACGCCCAACTGCTCTCACCATTGTATCATCACCCAACACCACCTCCAAATCCAAGCCTATCTCAGTCATCTCAGTGAACATGTCACGTGCAGCTGTCATAAGGCTCAAAGCCCCACTATCAATGTACCAAGTGGAAGGGGTGGTGGACGCACTAGTGAATGCCCAACAATCATGGAATGCTCTTTTGAGTCCTCCATATCACACTATTGGTGATAGATGATGCTCCCTCCGTACAATTAGCATAGAGAGAAAACTCTCTCTCGAATCTAGCAACATACTCATCAATCTCAGTTGTTGCTGCTGCAGTCTGTTGTTTCTTCTTTTTGTTTAGGCACTGTGCAACACAATGTCCAAACTTCTGGCAAGCAAAGCATTTAACTTCGCTCATGCCCTTCATTTGCTTGCCAGACTACTGCTTAGTCCCACCCTTAGGACCCTTCTTGGACTTCTTATTTTTACCCTTCGTTGCTAAAGCCACATTCTCCTTGTCATCTTTGCTATGAGACATACTCCCCTCTACATACCCTCTCTGAGTCTCCTCCTATATGAAATCGTCCCAAAGATGATCCCATGAAGGCATATGCTCACGAGCAACATCTGACTCCACAAATACAGCCCATCTGACTCCACAAATACAGCCCATGGCTTTGTGACACCATCCAAAGTTGTACGACCAACTCAGCACCCTATACAACCTCCCCTACTGCTCCAATCTCATCTCGAACCTATGTAATCCTGGTAAGGTAGGAAACCATGTTCTCCCCCTTGTTCATCCAAATACCCTTCGGCTTCTCCCTTAACACCATTTTTCGATTTTCATTCGAACTCTGGTATAGGTTTGTCAAAGTTGTCCACGTTTGATGAGAATAGTCTTTATCAGTGACATGTGGGAGCATATGATCTTTTATGGCATCAAGTATGATTCTTTTTGCTTGAATGTCTTTCTTATCAAACACGACCTTATCAATTGAAACTGTAGGAACTGTAACCGCATTAGCAATGGTACTGTTCATTATATCCCATAGTTCGTTCTCTTGTAGTATTAACACTATTTTAGCCTTCCACGGGCTAAAATTAATTGTCCCATCTAGTCTGTCTTCTATCCTAAGTCCAGAAGCCATAACCGCAAATCAATCCAAGAACTTGTTTTCTTCACAAAAACTTGTTTTCTCCTATTCACCAAGTCTGAAATTTCAGTCTAAGTTTTATTACAGCGCTTTACTTTATAGCTTGGATACCATGAAAAAGAATTATTTCCCAACCCAGTTTCAAGTTTGGTTTTTATCATGAAGTTTAATGCCCATACCCCATCAAAGCAAAATCACTTTGCTTGCATAAAAATGAAATTTCTTGAAACACATGGAAAAAAGTTCAACTTTTCTAATTCAAAAATATTATGACAGCCAAATATTTAAACTCAGAAATTTCATGACAGCCACACGTGCCAGCATTTATCTCAGCAGTACGCCTTGGAAAGCGTGCCCAAAAAGTATAGCAGTATGGCCTGCATTTATTGTTGTACGACCTGTTATCCACTTATTTGTACCATAGTTGGATTAGCTGAGGAGCCGCCATTTGACAAACATGATGAATGTTTGTGTTCCAGTGCATCAGATGATCTACCCTTTGTGCCTAGCCAGTTTTGGCTAGTCAGTTTTTGTTTTAAGTAATTATGACCATGGCCCTGCAGGGTTTGTAATAAAATGTGCTAGTAGGGTGTTTTGAATTGTTCAGTCTCCTAAAACGTAGAATTTCAACTAAGGTATTCCAGGGAGTTTTTTGCCCTTGTCAATTATGCTTTGCCTATAACCAAGTATAATCGAAGAGGTTTTCTCCCGCTTCCTCCAAAAAGCTGAAATGCCCAATTTTGAATTCTGGGCCTTGGGGGGTTATTAGAGCCCAACTGAGTATGTATAAACCTACTAGACATTATTAGAATAGACTATGGTCATGTCCTAAGTCACTAGGACCCTCGGAAAAAATTCCGAAAAAAATTTACCAGACGCGTCAAATTTTGGATTTTTAATTTTTAATTAAATTTTTCCATAATTTAAATGGAAAATTTAATTTTGTAATAAGTCAGTCATCCGAAACCCAAATTCGATGATTGAAGGCTTTAACCTTAAGCCAAAAATCATTCATGATCAGCAGCCAGCTATCTCCAAGTTTCAAAAGTTCATTCAGCCTCATAATTAATAATTTCTCAAAAAAATCATTTACGGAGAAATTATTAATTAAAATATTAAAAGTGAATATTTTGGAGAAAATCAAAAACTCTCCAAAATTAACCAAATTGAATAAAATAAAAGGCTAAATGACATGGCATTGGGCATTTATGATGATTCAACTCGGCACAAATCCTCTTCAGTCAACAATCGGAGAGCATGAAAGATACATTCAGTTAGCAGACTTGTCATCTCCAGCTAAGCTCATGAAT
Source organism: Pseudotsuga menziesii (assembly GCA_001517045.1). NCBI lineage: Eukaryota > Viridiplantae > Streptophyta > Pinopsida > Pinales > Pinaceae > Pseudotsuga > Pseudotsuga menziesii. The sequence continues at coordinate 106,150 of LPNX010785668.1, forward strand.
TTGGTGATTTGGAAGGCTGTGATTGGTCCGGTGATCATTACGAAGTTGGGAAATAAATGAAATCAAGGTTTGGTGCAAACCCTAAGGGTTTTGGCACCTAACACTACCACTCCACACCTCTTCAAGCTCTCACACCTCCATCCAATGCTCATGCCTCTCTCTCCTTCAAGGTTACGCCCTCACACGTGTGGGCTGGTTAGTGGATGGATTTCAGAGTTTAGGGTTGGAGTGGGGGCGCATTGCCTAGGTGGAGGCCACCCCTCACTCACAACAACTATTTGTTACGTCTGGGCTCTCATTATTGTGTCGAGTCAGCTAGATTATGGGGTTTGGTTTTAGGGTTTTAGCCTTCTCTCTTTGTATAAATAGAGGCTCCTTTAGCTCTATTGGAATGGAGAATTTGTGCAAGTACACTAAAGAAATTTGTAATATTGTTTGAATTTGAATAAAGCAGAAGACTTTGGAGGTCCATGTGGGAGTTATTTGTGTGCCATGCTTCATCTTGTTCAAGGTGAAACCATTCTTAGCTCATTTCTTTTGATTCTTAAGTATATGATCTTGTGATTAGAAGGCTAACAATCTAGCACAATATTATTTGATCTATGCTTTTCTCTTAAGTTTTGTGGCTTTCAGGTATTCTCCCAAATACAGGAGCTTTTGTTTGGTTTATGCATTCATTCTACAGGTTCCTAAAGGAGGCTTCTACTTTAAGAAATCGAGAAACGAAGAGCTTGCTTGCCTCATCCATCAAACTACAAACTTCAAAAAATCTTTTGGTTACATTGGTTACTACAAAGTGGATCTACATTTTCACAAGCTTTATCCTATTGATTTGCTTTCCAAGTAGTGCAAGTATTTTCAATTTATTCGCATGTCTAGATCTTGCATTATGATTGGCTAAGTAGATCAAAGATTCATACTTTGATCTACTTGCTGGGTTTAGATCTATTATTTTTTCAAATCTTTAACTTTTACTAGATCTAAGATCCTAGTCTCATTTCAAGTTTGTAAATCCATCATTCTTTTTGCCAAGCTTTTGTCTTGAGAAGCACCTTGGGATTTGTTCCCAATTGCTGCATTGTTTTGCGTGTCACTTCTCTTTCCCCACTATCTCTTGCTTATTTTCAGCTAGCTGGAAATTTCAAGAATAGTGCTCAAAAGTCAATTTTTTTACTTCATTTTTGCCTTGAAAAGCATGCAAATTTTCCACTTTTAGGCGTGCTAGTTTTTCTGTGTTTTTTTATTATTTTTTTTGTAATTCTAGAAATTCATAAAACCAGAAATTCTTTCAAAAATTTTCCAAAAAATTAATTCTTCAAGTTTTTGTACTTTTTCTCAAAAAATGTGCAAATTTAAGCTTGTTGTTTTTTGCTGATTTTTTTACATTTTTCTGTTATTTTTTAATTCTGGAAATTAGCCTAAAAATCAGAAAATTTTCAAAAAAAAATATTTTTTCATCATTTTCTCGAAAAGCGTGCCATTTAAGCTTGTTATTTTTTGCTGATTTTTTGACATTTTTCTACTATTTTCCAATTCTGGAAATTAGCCTAAAAATTAGAAAAAATCTAAGTTTTATTTCTCAAAAAATTTCAAGTCATTTTATGGAAAAATGTGCATTTTAAGTCATAAAAGGCAAGCTTTTCCTCTCATTTCCAAGGTCTGATTTTTGGTCTTGTTTCACTGTTTTGGGCTTTTATTTATCTCATTAGGCCACTTATCATCTTGTTAACTTTCATCTTCTCGAGTCATAAATTAAAATTTGATTTCCTAACACTCTTACTAGCTGTTGTTTAGAGCTCTTACTTACAGGTGAACGAAGAGCAAAATCAAGCAAAGAAATAGCAAGCAAAGCTAGATCCAAAAGATTTAGAGCTAAAACGAAGAACCATACCAAGAAGAGGATCCAATCTCAAAAAATCATTCTCCTTTGTACAAGTCATAATAAGGCTTCAAGTTCTCTTGATTAGTCACTTTCTTCATTTTCAAAGGGCTAAATGCCCTCATCTTGTAAAGTATTAATGAAATAAGGCTAAGTGGGATAAGGCCTCCCATTTTCGTGTTTCTTCCCCATTTGGGGAAGAGTGTTGTCTTGGTTAGCTTAGATCTTTGTCATATTTTTTGAGTAGATTAGATTGATTTTTCCATCTTTGCATTTAGAAATATTCTGCTAGTTTAGTTTCATTTTGCTTTAGAATAGTGATTGCTAGCTTAGATTTACTTTCCACTAATTGCTAGCTTAGCTTGTTTTATTTTTCATTGTTAAGTTGTTATCTTTTATAAATTTTCGTCTTTCAAAAGTATTTCAACTACTTAGCAATTAGAAATCTCTTGAATCTCACTTTGTGGATCAAGAGTGCTCTCTATCAGAGAGTTGTTTTTATTTCGGTTTTCTACTTACCCCCATGCTCTCCCGATTAAGGCCTTAAAACCTGAAAGAGATTCTTGGGTAGATTAGTTGTTTTCTTTATTTGCAAGTGGTTTATCATCTTACTATGTCATCGCTTCATTATTTTACAATTTGTTGAGCTATCATGTGGTTTCAATTTACAAGTTGATTGTCTTATAAAAAGAACCAAAGTCCCTTGAACTTGCAGTAACCCCAGTCAAGAGCACTCTCTGTCGGAGAGCATTCCCACTGCATTATCCTTGCGTCAAGCATATAGATTAATTAAAGTCTCTTGAACTTCTGTCATAAGACAAAGTCAAGAGCACTCTTCGTCGGAGAGTTGAACTGTGTGCTCATAATAATAAAATCTTTTCAACTCACATTCCCCCTTAATTAATTTACTTCGTTGACATCCTTCACCTAGTATGCTCTGTCGACTTCATAGTTGGGCTCGTACTCAGAATGGTGAACGGACTTGCTAAAATCGCAATAACAACACAACTAAAATTTTACCCCTTAACCAACGCACCGGCGTTGTAGAAAGTTTCAAGTCTATTCTCAGTAAAGGCGTCAGAACTCCCCATTGTCTAAGCTTCCCGGCTAGCTGGTCAATCCTCCTGGATACCAACCCGAGATACTGGACAGGCCGACATGTCTTTAACGGAATGACTCTAAACACTTTCCCGATTGGTCTCTGATACCTTCTTCGTTTCAAAGCCATAATAAACAAGACCACTAAAACATTTAAAACGTACCAAGAGCACTCGCATAACAATCACTAGCTTTATTTCAGGACTTGTTGTTATTTCTTTAAGCATTGCAGAGCTTCGACTCCATAAGGCGCTGGTCTATTATTTTATGCATGATTATTAAATTTGGATCATTTGTCATTGGCTTATAAAATTCTTTATCTGTGAATGCATCTTTATTTTACAAGTTCTTGATATATTGTTCATCTGTTAATCCAGTACAGCAACGTGGATTGCTTTTGTTTTGTGTTCAAAATTCATAATTATAATCATCTTTCATTATAATAAAACTCCTAAACAACACCCATCCACATCATAACATCAAAAACACTTAAACACATTGAGCCATAGAAAACTCTTTTTTAGGGACAACCCCCCTTGGCTTCGTTAAGAGTTAGCCTAAACGGAGGAGCTAGGAGTAGGTGACAGTACATGGCTCTGTGCTTGCCCCCAAGGCCACACCTTTCCCACTTTCTCAAGTGAGGAGACAGCTTTCGGAAGATTTATGCTGCTGGTGTGCAATTGGCGGACAACACGACCAACTTGATCTTCGTGCCTATAACCTGTACGACCTACTCAAAAATTGTGTCAAGACTTCATCTTGAAATCTGTACCAGATTTGTTGTTGTATTGCTTGTACAACTCCTCAATTTCTGAACCTGATTTCTACCTCGAAAATTGTGCCCATTCATGTTGTTGTGCAGTCAAATCTCTACCTCGAAAACTGTGTCAAATTAACTAATGTACGGCCTGCATTTAACGCTGCCCAACTTGTCTAGAAAATCATGCCCTTCATGGAAAATTGTGCTCTTCTCAACTCCTCGATTTTTGTGTGTTGCCACCTAAAACACACTTGGACACGGGTAAGTCTCCCAACCGTTGTGTGTTCTTGAGGGCAACTTATGAGTTGAGAACCCACTGTCACCTTGGTTCTAAACTCCTCCGTTTAGACCACAACTCCTAAAGGCCAAGTGGGGTAGTCCCTACTTGCTAAGTTCTTTTTTTGAAGAATGTTTTCTGGGAGTTGTAAATTACAAAAATGACAATCAAGGTGCAGTGATGCAAATATTTCAATGTCACCCAAACCCTTTAACAATCAACCAGTAATGTATGCAAGAGAGAACCAATCAAATAACCAAAATGACCAATGTCGTCTCTACTCAGGTTATGGAGTCACAATAATCAACTTCAAATAATTTTCCTAAAGCATCAACTCACTTACTTTAAAAAAATACAAGAACATGATGACTTCCAGTAAATGATAAAGCTAAAATAAAGTGCTTGCAAAGTAGAGAAATGTAAATGATTGTAACAATGTTGTGTAAGTGGTCCTGTAAATTTTAGTAAATTTTATCTCTCTCTTTGACTTAGGGAAATAAGGTGTTTGTTGCAAAGAAATGAACTATTCTGGATGTCTACCCCAAGATACTATCTCCTTCGATTAGAGAGAGAATCTCGGGTGCTCAACACGAAAACACAAGGTTCCCGTATAGCTCCATGGGTCAAACTCGAAACTCGCTGGGTGCTCAACTGGAGGACAAAAAGTGCCACGAAGCCCCCTACGGCCTCTACCCCACTAGCTCCACAAGTCAAGCCTCTTTATCTACTTTCTAATGAAGATACTTATCTGGGTGCCTATTAAACTAACCAACATAAATCTTTGCCCTTTCTCGTCACCTTAGATCGGTCGAACCGGCGAGGGGAGAGGATACGAGGCAAAAACGAAGCTTATGTTAAATTTTATCCTTAAAAGAAAAAATTAAACAAAACAAGCCAAGCGCGATATCACAACGGAGGTAGAGCCTACTCAATTGTGAGGTGCGAGCAAAAGTAAAAAAACAAATACTCGAAATAAAAAGGCTAGCCAACGTGATTTCACATGGATGGGCAGAGCCACTTCTCTTGTGAGGTGCGGGCAAAAAGAAAACAAACAGTTGAGTAAACTAATCTAAATCCAAGCAACTCACAAGGTCATGCAAGGATGGGCAGAGCCACTTCACTTACATGCAACCAAAACCAAAATCACTAAGTACTGAAAACTCGAAATGAAGCACAACAAACTCAAGCCTAGGAGACTCTCTTGGGCTTGTTACAAGGATGTAGAATTTAGCACTAATATTTATTAAGAAATGAGAGAGAGAGTGATTTTTAAACTATTTTTTGTGAGGGACTTGAAGTATACCCTCTTGGGTGCTGTTGGTTCTTGCTAGTGGCTGAACTTGAGCATTCACCCCCCCCCCTGTGAGATCAGAAACCTACACAAAACAGCAAGCTACTGTAGCAAAAAAGTGATAGAAATGAGTTTTAAACAAACTCAAATTTTCATGCAAAAATCAGAAATTTTTCCAAGGCAACACTAGCATGTGAAAACTTGAAAAATGATCATGTTTGAGTGCAAAATGAAGTATTTAAAAGCTACAATAAGAATAAGAATGTTAGTAAAGATGCCAAGTCTTTTTTTAAATTTGTTGGACAATGGGGTATCCCACCCGAGAATCCCACTCTCCAAACTTTGGAAACCTATAACAAAATTAGCTCAACAATACAGATGGAGTGAGAAATCCACAAAGGCTTGAGAAACAAAATATTTAAGCTAGAAATACTTTAACTTCCCAGATTCTAAGCAAACAACCCACATAGCATGCAACAAAACTATTACAATACTATTCTCAAGCAAAAAACTTTGCTTGAGATCTCAAATACAAAACAAACCAAGAATGGAACAAGATCACCTCAATCACAATGCATGGATAGTACTTCCTCCAAAGATTTCTTCTATTATCATCCAAACTTGAAAGTACAATGGCTCGTCTTCGACAAGAATGGAGCAAGAGAGCAAGAATGGGAGCAATGGGAGAATGAGAGAGCAAGAGAGCAAGAGCAAAATGAAGCAAGAGCGTAAGTCAATCCAGCCCAAATGAGGAGGAATGCCCTCCTTAAATAGAAAAAATGAAAGAGAGAGGCTCTTTGCATGCTAGACAAGTGTCTCAAGGGAGAGAGGGGGGCGCCAAGAGAAGGGGGTGAACTTGCTCAAGGAGGGCCAAACCATGGTTTGAGATCTCAAATATGGGGAGAGAAACCCCCCTTTTAATGCGTTTAACCTTATTGCTATGTCCAATGGGGAGGAAACCACCATAGTGGGGCCCCTCCTATTGACTTTCACTCACCCAACCAATCAAAGAGAGGAGGGCGCGCCCCCTAGAGTGGGAAACTCAAAAATTGTTACATGCTTGCTTGGGGCGCCGGCTTTGGGTCTTAAATTTGTCTTAGGAAGCTAATATAAACATTAGAACCTCTACTTGGCCACTCTAAGTGACTATAGTCACTTTTTCAAAATTTGACTCTCTAATTAAATGCCCAATTTCCTAATTTCCATGATTGACCTGAGCAAAAGTGACCAAAACCATAGTAATGCTTGTCCGAATGACTTCAAACTTGGTCCAAGGGTGTAGGTGATCTCATGACATTTGTCTTGAGTAACCATACCCCTATACAACATTAAAAATGACCAAGTAACCCTCTTTTACATTACAACAAATTGTCTTGAGTGACAATTTTTAATGACCAAAAATTTAAAAACAAAACTATGCAAAACTTAATGAAATTCCGCAAGACTCTGGATAATGTCTAGCATGGTAATATAGAACATTCCTAGACCCCAATCACCGCATGGACTAGATCACTAGAATGCCTTTCACAACTTTGGAGGTAATTTCGAGTGAAAAACTCAAATAATTAAAATCTCTAAAAATAAATTTTAACTATACAAGTGAAAAAAAAACTCGATTAAAGGACTTCCCTAATGACTAAGTCTTAGGTGATTAAGTTACAAAAAACTAAACCTTCATTCTGACAAATCCTTATAAAATCCCCCGTAGGAGCGCGGAAATTCCGTAGAGAGAAAAAGAGAAGAAGAGTTGCCTCACTTGATATAATCATTAAGTATTTCATTCTTATCTTCAAGGCACATCCAACATGTGCATGGTACATCGTTGTCCACCTAGTTGGTTTTGGTGGTCAACATTGTGCAAGGGTTTTCTTCTCTCTTTTGTCCTCTCGACTTCTCTCTTGCTCTCCAAATTTCTTGGTTCACAATGAAATCATTTCCAATGACTTTCCCTGGTTTTGTTTGAAGTAACCACCTCCATCAAGATCAATGGCCATGATTAAAAGTTGATTAAATGAAATTAAATATAGGGCCCACATTAATTGTTCACTTTTCTCATTAAATGGTTTAATTCACCTCACTTAAATATTTAATGCGCAATTAAATACTTTACCCATCTTTTAATTTTCTCATAAAGTCAAATTTTATTTAAGACACACAAACCCAATTTATAAAGTACTAGGGACCACTTTAATTAATGTCCTTGTTCACCCCAAGGCATCACAAGGTGAACAACATTTCCTAGGTACTTTTTCAACAGATGGTAGTACAACTTTCTTCAAGTCTAGTTGACACAACTTGGGCAACTAGCCAACCTTAGCTCATGTCACAACACCAGCAAGTACTCTCGGCCTAGAAGTGAATCATAGGGTCAATTAGTGGGAATCATCCACAATCAGGACCAAACATTGGGGGAAACCGACCAAAAGGGTCAAGGCTTCAAAAACCCAGCTCACCTAGGCTCAAAACCCAACACCAGTGAGTTCTCTTGACCCAAAAGGGTCAAGGCTTCAGTAAGTTTTGTCGCACAACTCAGCGCTGAGACACATGACATGGGGTCTATCCAACATAGAGATCCAAGTGGAGGAGGTTTTCAATCTCACTAATCAAGATCCAAGTCAAGGGTCACTCTCAATATGGAAGGATCGGATGGGTGGAGAAAGTGAAAAGGTGATGCAAACATAGCAAGGTTCGGATAAGTCTGCATAAGGTAGGTAATACTAGTGAGCATATAAAAAGGTCTTAACATTCAAGATCACATATCCACTCAGTATATCATGTCTATGAAAGCACAATCAAATATAATCACCAATTATTAGTTACCATGTCAAGTTAAAGTTAATAAGATGAGCAAGACTGTTCAGAAATACCCAAATACATACACTTATATGTGTCCAACCATATACCTATCTCTAAAAAAACCAACACCAACTGTATGGGCAAAGAAAATATACACTAAGTGAACCATGGCTACGACAAGTCCATCTCAATGGGTCACCCAAGGCTAAGTCATGTCATGGGATACTGCAGCTGATCAAAAGAAATGGCTCTATCTGACTGTACTATTGATGATCACTGGTAGAATATGCTCAACACATCTGAGACTGACACTGATTGGAAGAAAAATATAGTCTGTTGCATCCTGGTAGCTCCAGCTACAATATATATGATAACAAAGCCTTTGATGATAAGTTTGAAGATCTCTTTGCTAGTAATGAAGTAGATGGCAGCCATGGATATGAAGTACATTTTCACCATTTTGATCATAGTATGGGTGAGGGTTATTGGAAATTTGTTGGTGATCCCATATATGATTCATCTAATGGGGGAAGTGTAACTTTTGAAGACCCTGGACACCCCATTATTGATGAATTGTGAAACCTCTCATGATCACGTCTTGCCATGTTTGTACAAGCATGATAATGGTTTGGGGCTACATGAGGAACATTTTATCGCAAATTTGGGGCAACCTTGTACTTTATCTTCTAGGTCACTTTTGGAGCAGCCTGTGTAGGATTATTTCCAGCCATCTTGTTCACTTGTGCATATTTTCCTCATGCATAAATTTTCCAACCACCAAACCCTTGCTTCTTGGATGCATTAGAGAGTGAAAAGTCAATTTTTGAGCCCATCTTAAGGGCTGGAAATGAGGGATTACAATAGGGGCTTGTTACGGATTTTTTCCATCCCTCTTCTCCTCAAATTCTGGAAATTGCATCTAGTTTTGCACATGGAAACTTATTTTTATATTCTGGAAATAATATAGGGTAGCAGGATGTACTAATCAGATATTTTCACTCCTTTCCAACCATGTAAATTGGTTAAAATTTTCATTTTCATGTTCAAAAATTTCTCATGCCTAAATAAAGACATTATGATGTTGTAGGAGCCTCAAGCCCTTCCTCTTGAGGGTACTTTTGATATTGCAGGTTATTGTCGATTGCCCTCTGACGGAAATGATGCATACAAAAGCCCTATCCCAATCATGGTCAGAGGAGGTTGGGAGGAGGACTTGCCATCCATGGCAAGGGTCTAATGTTGATCACATGTCACATGCTTTCTTATGTACTTCCACTTATGCTCCTATTGACATTTCAGCATGCCTGCATATGATGCTTGATGTTGCCATGTTTTGGTCCATGACCAAGCACGAGGGAAGAGGATTTGGCCTTGATGAGATGATAAGGTGATTACATTGATTGTATGACTTTACTTGAAATGCTCACTTCTCATGCTTAGAGTAGATACGTAGGATGAATAATCTCTAGCATGAGCATTAGAGTAGGAGCATTTTATTTCATATGGTTGGCATTAATGGCTTGTGCCTTACTTGTAAAGCCAGATTTTGGAACAATGCAGTCATGGATGTAAATGTGATGTTTAGGGATGTTGAGGTCATCCATCCCGCCACATGATTGTGTTTTAGATGTCTTGGGATGGACATTGTTATCATGTATATGTTGAGGTTATGAGGTTCTCATGCACTCTGATATGAACACATGTCCCTCAATTGGAGCCAATTGTTACCCCCCATTTTAAATGGGTGTCCACTAGTGATCTTCACCACTATTTTAATAGGGGTGACATGTTCATGTTGATGACTTCGTTGATGATGGACGACTGATGTGCCTACGATGACGTGTTTAGTCTTGGTTCTACATCATATATGGATGGTATCAACAATTGATGGTTTTCATGGTGATAACGAGCACCTAGCATTGGTTCACCTTTTGCACCTTGTTCTATGTTGTTTTGGGGGCACTTCAGGACCTTATCTTCAAACCCATGGTTCTCCAACGCCCTAGCTCTCAAATGGGGGCTTATGATATATAGATGGAAAACTCTTTCTAAGACCTTTCCGATTGTGTAAAACGTTCAGCCTAATTTTGCAGGGTATTAGAACATGGATGCATCTTTCTGGACGTTTTTTTCACCTTTAAAGAGTCGTTTTCATGTTGTGGTAAAGGTCTTACTTAATGAATTCGACCTTGAGTGGTGTATTCTTCATATTTTGATGCATGATGGTGATCCCAACGACTATTATTGAGTTGACACATCATTTGTAAATTTTCCTTACACTATGTGAATTTTGTCCATATGCTCTTAAATAAACAAACTTAAATTTGCAGAAGCTAATTCTTCACATAACAGTATTCACACACACAGCAGAAAAATAAACAATGAAAGCATAAAACAATTTACACACACATGTACTCCTTCAAATCAACTTTTCATTAATACTTCAAAGCTTACAAGGAAACCTCCACAGCTGCCAATGACATGCAATTGTACAGTACACTCAAACGACACAAATCTGCAAACTTACAAGAGAAATCTGGCCACCGAAATTGAGAAAAAACTGCCCATTGAAACCAGAAAAATCACATAGTTGTACGGTCTACCATATAGTCATCTATACGAACCTATTACGTAAGGTTGTACGGACATGTCTGTAAATTGTACGAACCTGACCATATGTGTTCATGCAGCTGTATAGATCGCATGTTTCTGGTAGCACTAAAATCTACCTAGCTACTCGACTAATTCTCACCGACACTCTAGCTCTGCTCGTCTGTTGAATTTCTTCACCTTCCGACCAACCTGTCTTCAAGCAAAGAATGAATGTGCCTTTACCCTCTCCTTTGACCTACCTTTATACTTTAGCTGAAGGCCTAATTTATCAAAACCCTAATCTCATGGTGAGATCAGCCTTTATCACTAATGCATTAAAATGCACTTTATTAGACTCAAAGAGCAAAATATAAGACTTTCACTTTATTAATAAAGTGAATTACAAAATAGATTTGACTTGGACAACTTCATGCACGTTAGACACTAAAACTATGAGGAAGTTCATGTCCAAGCTACAAACATCAACACTCCCTCTTAGCACAGAAGGATTTTGCACCTTCAAACTTCCCTTTTGCTAAAGGCTTGGTCAAAATATTTGCAATTTGTTGATCTGTAGGTACATACTAGAGCTCCGTTGCTCCCTTATGAATCTTGTCTCAAATGAAGTGATAACTTGATCTTAATATGCTTGGATCTAACTTGATCTTAATGTGCTTGGATCTATCATGAAAAACTAGATTCTCAAAGGGTTTGATACAACTTTGATTATCATAGTAGATCATTGTGGGATACAACTCCTGGTCAAATGAACCTACGAGCAACTTGAGAAGCTAGATGGATTCACAACTAGTTGTACTCACTACCATATACTTTCCCTCTACTAAATTGAGTGCCACAGAAGTCTGCTTTCAACTATACCAGGATATCATCGCTAATCCCAAACTGAAGCAACACCTTGAGGTGATCTTCATATCTTATACACTACCTGCCCAATCTAAAGTCCAAAACCCATGCAACTTCACTTCACCTTCTCCAAGATATCTCACATTCCATACACCATTGTGCCCCTCAAGTATCTAAGCACATTTTTTGTCGCTACCCAATGCTCCCAACTCAGCTCCACCATGAACTGGCCCAAGGTGTTCACTACAAAACATATATCTAGCCTAGTGTTGACCAAATACATCTAAGAACCTATCAACTTCTTACACAATGTGTGATCCACCCTATCTGAATCAAAAGTAGTAACCTTCTTCCAATTAGTGACGATAGGCGTGGCAATGAGCCTACAGTCCTCCATCCAGAATCTCTTCAAGATCTCAATTGCATACTTACCTGCCAAAGAAAAATCTCCCCTGGATTCTACTAAACCTCCAACCCCAAGAAGTAATGATTCAAGCCAATGTCCTTCATTTCAAACTCAACTGCCATATCTTCCTTACACCTTGTAATGAGCTTTTCTAAACCTATGAGAAACAAGGCATCTACATACAGCACCAAAATGAGCAAATCAACCTAAACAAATATGAAATATAAGTTGGGATCTGCGTCACTTTTAATGAAGCCCATTCTTTGCAGGTATCCATCAATCCTAGAATACCATGGTCTGGATGCCTACTTGAATCCATATAGGGACTTTTTCATCCTGCACACATGGAACTCCTTCCCATTGACCTCAAAGCCCTAAGGTTGTTCAATGTGCACTTCTTCCTCAATTATCCCATTAAGGAAAATTGTGCTCACATCCATCTGATGTATCCTTTATACCATAACGAAGACTAAAGGCATCACTACTCTAATGGAAGTGTACCTGGCGATTGAAGCAAATGTCTCCAGGAGAACCCTCTCGCCACGAACCTTGCTTTGTACTTCTCTATGTTGCCATATGTCGCATGCCTGATTTTGTGGAGCCATTTGGAATTCACCACTGACTTCCCCTTCAATCTAGGCACAGTATTCTAAACAACATTCTTCATGATGGAGGTGTACTCCACCATTGGATCCCTCCAAACCTACTGGTCAACTCCCTACTAAAAACTAAGACAATCAAAATTTATGATGTTAATCATCACCATGTAGTTCGAAAACTTCTTTGGAGGTTTGTTCTCCCTAAATGAGCTCCTCGAAGCCTCAACATGATCCTAAGAATCCCTCAATGTTTAAGTGAACCATCGAGATCTCCTGATAGAACTAATAGGAGACGGTGGCTCCTTTGCATCTAAAGGTTGTTGCCCCGAATTAGAAGTCATTGGTGACCCTGGCTCAGGCTTCGAAGTTTCCTACTCCTCATCCTCTATAACTAGTAATGGCTCATGAGACTTCCTGGATGCAAAGTCTTCTCCAAACTTTACATCCCTACTTACAATTGTCTTTCTCTCCCCTAAAATATGGATCTTTAAGCCTTTAAATTCTCACTATAGCCAACAAACAAACCCTTCTTGCTAGAGGGCTTCAATTTGTCCCTCTTCTCCACTGGTATTCGAATGTAAATTGAACATCCAAAGATGCAGAAATGACTCACCTCCGGCTTCACACCAATGAATGCCTCCTCTAGTGTCTTATCTCCCAAAACCCTATGAGGACACCTATTCTAGATGTAGATTGTTGCATTGCATGCTTCCACCCATAGAAACATTTGTTAATCCTGGTCATGTATCATGGCCTTAGTTGCCCCTATGATGGATCGGTTCTTCTACTCTACAACCCTATTATGTTGTGGGTTTTACAAAACAATGAACTCCCTCCTGATTCTCACATCCTTGCAAAAATCATCAAGACCATTGGTGGTATACTCACTCCCATTTTCAGATCTCAAAACCTTAATCTTCTTCCCTGTTTGATTCTCCATGAGAGATTTGAACTCTTGAAACCTGTTGAAGACTTCATCCTTGGTATTCAAGAAGTGGATCCATGTTTTGCGAGAGAAGTCATCAATGAAATAAACATAGTACATGCTTCCTGTGATTGATGCTACTAACATCAATCCAAACACATCTGAATGCACTAAATCTAGGATCCCCTTAAGTATGTGCTCACTACCTGGGAAAGCAACCTTGGTATGCTTGCCAAGCGTGCAACCTCTACACACACCCTATTGCTCAATGCTGAACTTTGGAAGACCTGTGACAATTTCCCTCAGAATAGGCAATGCCCAGTGATACAGGTGCCCCATCGTCTTGTGCCATAACTCACACAAGTTGTCTATGTTATGTACTAGGGCTTGAACAAGCTTACCTTATAGCCTTTATAAATTGCCTTCTATAACCCCAATCACCTGAGCTAATCTTGGGTTGGACTCCTTCCATCTAATGAGGACTTGTTAATTCTTGAACTCTACAGCATAGCCTTTATCTTCCATGACTGAAACTAAAAGTTGATTCTTCTTAAAACCGGAATAATACATCATCAAAGTCTAATGTATTACCTGACTAGGCTTGGAAAGGAATGGTACCAACTCCTGCTATTAGATACTTGGCATCATAACCAAACTCGACCTAAACTCTTGACACGTGCTCTGTTAGACTTGAGAATATATCTCAACTTGATGTCATATGCTTCAATGCTCCATTGTCCACAATCCATGCATTCTTCGAAACTGTGTTAGAATATAGGTGGGATACCATTGAGAAATCCTTCAGAATTTGGAAGCAAATTCATTCATGAGTTCTCGTTAAGGCTGCTACCCAGTGTTGTTGCTTCCCTTTACCCTCCTTCTCATAACATTGTTGCTTCCCTTTACCCTCCTCATCCTCCTCCTTGATTTTACTCAAGTCCTTGCCTGGTTGTGAGGTTGACTCCTCACTCTTCACCTTACCTGTAACAAAAACCAAATTTAATTATAAGCTAGGTTAATTAATGTAAATAAACTAAGAGGTGACTTGAAAATTCACCTCTCTTCCCCACTTACGATATAAATTACCGGGGCATCTATTATGTAATTCATCTCTACATTTATAAAATATACATTACATTACATTTTCTCTTACGTTCTCAGTCCAATCTTTTGTTTTTCCTCTTCCATTGGTATCAGAGCCTCTCGGCTCTCGGCACCATGCCACCACTGTCAAAACCCCAAATTTTCACAAAAATTTAAAATTTTGAGATAACATAAAATGCAGATCATACGGTTTACTAACTGCTAACGGTTAGCGGAAAATGAAACAGTCCAATGATTAGTATTACACATTTTCAAACTACGTTAACTAAGCAGTTTCCTTTTCGTAACATAAATAAGATTTGCTTGCATACTGTTGTCTTTCAGTTTACTAATGGGTTTACTTTATGGCAAGTAGGTGGAATCTAACCTTGAATCCTGGGCTTACTTAGCATTTATGCTAATGCAGAAAGATTACTGGTTCTTACAGGTTTACAGGTATGATCAAACAAGTAGACGTTTTAAATTCATAAAGTATCAAGAAGTGTTTCTATTTGCAATTAATATGCTTAGTAAAATAAGCTGATAAATTCCAAGCAACTTCAATGAGGTAAAGTAGTTTATTTTCTCTAGTTTTTCTTGTAAGTAAAGTTTAGATAAATGAGTTCCTTTCTTCATCAAACCTAGTGATACCAACGATACTTACTATGAACTCTAAGCTCGTATTCTTTGTTGCATATTAATTTATATTTTAACATGCTTATCTTGCAAATGTTATACTCATTGTACTATCGGTTTTTATTCATGAAAGAGCTTCTATCAATACTGATAGTAAAGATTCTCAATAGAATAATTTTGATTTCATTTTTAACTTATTAGTTATGGTAAGTATCAACCTATTACTTATATGTACAAATCAGTTGCTCACTAACAGGTTATTACCTTCTGTAGGGAAACTTACTGCCTGTATATGTACTATCGTATCATATACATTATCGTATTATTACTTAAGTACCAAACTGATCGATATTTACCTTCTGTAGGGAAACTTACTGCCTGTAAAACTTCTTAATATTATAAGCTTGATTAGTGCAAAATCAACTGCATCATTTCTCATGGAAAACTGTTTGCCTTTACTTCCTAAATCTAAGTCAATCAATGTTGTTCCAATGATTATGGACTTGTGTAAGGTTATTCAATTGTAATTCTTATTATTACCATAACGCTTTTCTTACATTAAGTTAATGTCTAGAATAGCTATTATGGTAGATCTTCTTATTATGATCAAAATTTCTACCTTATAAGAAGTACAGGTTATCTTGTATATTCACAAAACTAACTAGTCCAACATATACAAATATGGTAAACTTCTAGCATTGACAAGTTGAGAAGCAACTTGTGCCTATGAAAGTTTTAAACCAAAGTGGAACTTTGTAAAAGTCAGAACTATGCTATCCAACTCTATAATTTATCACTATTCGAATTGTTGGTTTTAAAAAGGGTTATAAACATGCATAATCAACAATGTTTACAAACATATAAATCTATAGTTAGTTCGAAGGTTCTAAACAAATCAACTTTGGACTTTTCCATACATCAAATGGTTATCACATTTTACTAGGGTCAACGTTGAGAAACCATTGTTTTACCCAAACGCTAAATCGAAACTAGCCAACATTATGATATACATGTTACATGATTAACGATGGGATATATAATTGCATACATTATAGTTCATGCATCGTTTTGATAAGAATCATTGTTTAAATAATTGGGATGATTGAAACGCAGGCGAACTATTGAAATCGACCCATGCATGGTTTGAATTATTTGAGGGCACGTGGTCACCTCCTGTCCGTGTATTGGAGATATATAACTCTTACAACCCTAACGCCTTGTCATTCTCCCTCCGCAATTCACGCTGGCCTTCGGGCTGCTCTGCAGGTTTTCATGGCGGTCGTGAGTGTTCTTCTTGTTCCAGCTTGCCCCAATGCCTGGGTTTAACGTGTTGTAGTCTCTTGAGCTCGGTCTTGTTGCTAGCCTTCGTCGCTGTGGGTTTTACCATGCGAGAGCTCACTGGTTGTTTGCACTTGTTTGCAGACTATCTTAAACTTCGTCTTGCCTTCCCCGTGGCCTGTAACTGTGGTGAGAAGCTAAGCTTCACCTCTGTTGGTTGTGCTCCATCTACGTAGTAGGGTTTTGGGATTTTATATGCACACTGTCGTTGGTGACAGTCCCGTCGCTAGACTATTCGATACTCTTATTAAGGTAAATATTTTAGTTTCAATCCAGAATAGAAAGCTCATGGTAAAGATTGGTTTACAGTTACGTTTATTTTTATAGAAAGAGTTTTGAATTTAACGCAGTACTGTGCTCTCTTTGCAGGTACTCGAGACTCCACTTGCAAACTGTGAAGAAGATGATGCTGGCTGTTCTCGAAGGCCGTGGCTTCAATCCGGTAAGCCCTGTGTTCAACGATTGGGTTCTTGCCCTGCTTGTAACAGGGTTGTCGATGGTGAAACCCGAGCTTGGAAACTTGTCCAGTTTCGCCGTTAGATATCTGGTTTTCCTTTTAAGAATGTTGTTGGGTTCTATTTGATTTACAAACCCTCGCTAATTCGATGGGTAGTCCCGGCTGTGAGTTGGGTGTTGTAATTAGTTAAAAGATTTAGCCTTACGGCCCGTCACTGCGATACAATGGTTTTTAAAAAGACTTCTTTCGAGCTCAGACTCGCTTTGCAGTAAGTGACTCTGTGTAAATTAGGGTTTTCCCCTATTCGACTATGAATAAAGAATTTTACTGTTTATTATATATTGTAATAGATTATTGTTAATATTTTAAAACTGTAACTCAGTCATAGTGTAATTTATTTTACTTGTTTGCTTAGGAAATACGAGCTAGGGTTTTCCTGAATGAAACCCTTGTTTAAATAATTCTTTTAAAATAGGTTCTGTTACTTGTTAAATTTGTTTTAAGTTAATATTATTACAGTTGTGTATTGTAATATCTTTAAATTGTATCTGTACATATATTTGTAGTAAGAACTGTAACCAGTCTATAATAGCTTAATTGTTTATTGATATAATGATCCAAATAAATGGATTATAGCTTAATTGTTTTTATTTGAAACAATATATTTAGTTTAGGGTTTCAACCCTGTAGTTTACTTTTGCAGGTATAAACCTGTTAATAATTATAGAACAGTTCTTTACATAGATGTATATATATATTTTATATTAGTTATTATCATATTCTTATTGTTTTGATTTACTAAAATAATAGAAAGAACTTTACTTAGAGTTATTGGAAAGATAAGCATAGATTCTGTAACTAGTTTATTCTTTTTAATTTAAATACTTTTCATATAACCCTTCTTGATTTATAGTAATTATTAGTCTTAGTTTAGTTGATATTATTAGTATATAAATTATATGATTAGTAATTTATTTCTTTACTGAACTGAATATAAACAATATAGCTTGACTGTGATTCTTCTACTGCATTGCAATTTATTTCTAAGTAAACACAAGGAAAATATATCTAACTTAATACAGTTTAACCTCCAGTATATTTTAACTTGAATAAAAAGAATAATCTACTGTCTGTAAACACTACATCTTATCTACGAGGGTATTTTCTTAACATATTAATCCTTCTACCTGTACTAGATTACTGCTATTTCTTTTCCAGTATATTTACATAAATAAGCTTGTAAAAACAATAAACATAGATAACCAGATTATTGTTCTTTTTTTTATAATAACCTACATATTGAAATAAATTACTCTGCTATTATGAAATGCAGAACCACATCTATTCTATTCAATCTCTTAACATTTTCTTCATCTACTGTAAATACTCTATTTGTGTTGGAGTACGGCCTGGTCCTTCCAGGTGTGGAAAAACACAGATTAGAATTATTTTCCATCTTAACACATTACTAATTCAGATTCATTTCTTCAACAATCTAAACGATTACTAACTCTAACATTTTTCAACTAAATGTCTAACATTCATTTAACAGTCAGATTCGGATTTAACTATCTAACACAATAAAACAAAATAATGTAGAACCTGATTAGGATAGACAACAACAACGTTAGGAGGTCGTTCCTCCTTACCAAACTCCTGGAGAGCGCTCAAACAACGCTTCCTCAGGACCCCCGAGCCTGTTCCTGGTCTTCTTGGCTGAGAACTGGTGGAGCATGCAAACAATAGACTAGTCCAATGACTCAATAAAACACTCTGCACTCAGCAGTAAGATCTTTCAGCTGAAAAGCTGCACTAGATCACTCAGCAGTTATCCCCTCAAACTCTTTCCACAATTCCCTTCCATTGAATTTCTCTGAAGTACATTCACCTAAATGATCACTTCTCTAGAATGAGCAGCCTCAGCGCTCTTCAATGGGCATTTTTATAAAGATTGCCTAGGTCTTTTGGGTCAATTGTCATTAATTGAGCCACCTACTCTGATCCCACTTTCTTCGGGGATCATGACCCCAAATGTAGGGAGGTTGCCACCTGCAACAGTTGGAAGTGGTTTGAGGATGCTGCCACATGTCTGTTTGCTCTCCACCCAATCTCCTCCACCAATTTGACCAGTAAACACTCTTTTAACAGCTCTCCTAAGCTGTTGTCTCCACCTTTATTTATTTATAATTAAAATATTCAGAATTACATTAAATATCCTTGACTCTGATGAGTCATCAATTTCAACTTAGCATAAAATTTAACATATTGTCTTCAAATAATATCAAATAATATGAAATTGTTTTTTTGCAAAATTGGGGCTTGTGACAACCACCTTCCACTCCAAATTTCACTGCCCACCTCTTCCCATACTTTCCGCTGCCCACCACTCCCATACTCCCTTCTAGCCTTCACGCTCCTCCACCTACAAGCTGCTCCCTCCTACGCGCCCCTTCCACAGGCTCACCCTTCCCTCCCTTGTTGCACTGCCCACCCTTCCCTCCTCCATCAACACACCCACCACACCTCGCTGCTGCCACATTCCCCCTGCCTCGCACCATTTTCTTCTCCACCTTGTGTGCCCCCAACCGACCACCACTTCCACCACCACGCTGTCCCTGCCACCTCCATCCTGCTCCATTCCCCTCCCCTGCCTTCTCCCTACTCTATTAGGCCACCTCCCTCTCCTCCTGCCCCGCTCCGCGCACCAGCTCCATCCTCCACCTTCCACCTCTCCATCTGCCTGCGCCCTCCAACCTCTGCGCATTTACGCAATCCCCACGCACCTGCTCGTCCTCCACCTCCACTCACCATTCCGCCTCCATCACCTCTGCGCCTTCCCTCCATTCGCCGTCGTCATCACCCTCCACGCTGCTCTCCCTCCCGCCGCCTCCATCATCCTCCATGTCGCCTGCTCCACCCATCCTTCCCCGGCCATCGTCGTTGCTCCCCTTTGGCAGCTCATCTGCGTTAAATTTTTTTTTTTAAATAAAATTTTTAAATATTAATAATATCATTCAATAATATTTGTTAATATTATATTTATTAATATTATTATTAATATTAATATTATTATTTAATTTAAAAAAACTACATTATAATAATTATTATTATTATAATTTTATTATTATTATAATTTAAAAAAAAAAAGAGAATCGTGGTGAGTTGGCATCGTACACTGAATAAAAATAAATCAACGTTTAGCACCGAGAAAATTCCAGCAATCACCAGATCAATGGACGCTCGGTTCGATCAAATCAATGAGAAAATTAACAAGAACCACGAGGAACTCCATGAAAAGATCAAACAACCAATGACAATTTGACATCAAAGAGGACACAATTTACGTCACGAATTGAGAATAGCTTCCTCACTCTACAGGAAGACCAAAAGAAAAATCAAGCAGTTTTAACCGCCATCTTGGACAGATTACAAATATCAAATGACCTGCTACCAAACTCTCCCAAAACACCGGAACAGCCAGATCCTCTATTCAACATGTCGTCCTCTA
Organism: Pseudotsuga menziesii; assembly: GCA_001517045.1. NCBI lineage: Eukaryota > Viridiplantae > Streptophyta > Pinopsida > Pinales > Pinaceae > Pseudotsuga > Pseudotsuga menziesii. Next base: position 126,659 of record LPNX010785668.1, read on the forward strand.
ACGCATATACACAAGGACGCCAAATACGGGTAAAAGTCGAGTTACCCAAATACGACGGGGACGAACGACAATGCATAGCGTGGATTAACAAAGCCGAGGAATACCTAGACATCCACAACATACATTATGACGGCAAGAAAATTAAATACGCCTCCATGCATCTAGAAGGAAGCGCTTACAACTGGTACTTATGGTGGAAGAATACTGCAAGAATATGTTCTTACAACTGGGTTAGCTTCAAGAATGACCTCATCAAAAGATTCCAAGGCATTGAAGAAAAAGACTTCTTTGCCAAAATCACAAGGTTACAACAAAAAAACAGTGTCAATGAGTACACCTGTGAATGGGAAGCGCGGTCAACTCGGGTCCCAGAGTTAACCGATGACCAACGACTACAGACCTACATACACGGTCTAAAACAACACATCCGTGACGAACTAGAGTTACACAACATCTCTACCATGGAGGAAGCACGACGTAAAGTCAGGATTATTGAAAGCAAATCCGTTCATACAAATGTCGACCAAGACGACTCCAAAAAGAACCCCCTCCATTCAGGATACACAGGAAATCCAAGGTATACACCGCCTCAACTTAGGGAAGGAACAAAGCCCAATTTAGAGGCTCAGAGAATAAAAGAAGGAAAATGTAAGTTTTGTGGAGACAAATGGGATCCTAAGCACAGATGCTTACAAAAGAAATTATATGCTTGTGAAACAGAGCTAGAATTCAATGAACCAATTGAGAACGACGTAAATAGCCAAGAAGACTACCACCCAGGAATCGAGGACGACTCCCCACAAATCTCATTAGCCGCTATTACCAGAATCTCCCAACCGCAAACATTGAAGATTAAAGGTCATATAAAAAATAATAACATCACAGTTCTCATCGACTCTGGCAGCACCCATAACTTCGTTAATGTCAACCTTGCTAAAGTATTTAACCTATTTATTCGTCCAGTACCTAACATGACGGTAATGACAGCAAATGGCAAGAAGATTGACAATGTGGGAAGATGTCACAAGGTTAAGTTACAAATGCAAGAATATAACTTAGAATCAGATTTCTTTGCGGTACCACTGGGAGGAATCGACGTAGTATTAGGAATACAATGGTTGCAAACCTTGGGTACATACTCTGCAAATCACCAAGAACATTTTATTGAATTCCATGTGTTCGAGAAAACACACAAATTATATGGGTTCCAACCACCTCCAACACAAATGGTTACATCACATCAGATGGAAAAGCTACGTTGGAAAGATGCACCAACGTACATACCTCAATGTCGAGAAATGGAGATTCTAACAAGTGAAGGAGATATGGACAAACAACCAGAGACATAAGAGCTAATTCGAAAACATCGCAAGGTGTTTCAAGAGTTACCTATGGCGCTCCCAACAAATAGAAAAACTGAATACATAATCGAAATAGAACCAGGGACAAAACCTGCCAGTAATAACCCATACAGATGTCCACATCAGAGACGTTGCGATAGTTCACAGTCATTGTCGTCAAATAAGCTTTGAGGACAAAGCTTCCTTAAGGGAAAGGCAATGTAACAAAAACCAAATTTAATTATAAGCTAGGTTAATTAATGTAAATAAACTAAGAGGTGACTTGAAAAGTCACCTCTCTTCCCCACTTACGATATAAATTACCGAGGCATCTATTATGTAATTCATCTCTACATTTATAAAATATACATTACATTACATTTTCTCTTACGTTCTTTGTCCAATCTTTCGTTTTTCCTCTTCCATTGGTATCAGAGTCTCTTGGCTCTTGGCACCAAACCACCACCTTCCACTCCAAATTTCACTGCCCACCTCTTCCCATACTTTATGTTGCCCACCACTCCCATACTCCCTTCTAGCCTTCACGCTCCTCCACCTACAGGATGCTCAATCCTGCACGCTCCTTCCACGGGCTCACCCTTCCCTCCCTTGTTGCATTGCCCACCCTTCCCTCCTCCATCAACAATGACCATGCTCTCATTTGGAACTGTTGTATGGAACTATCTTTATGACTATACAACCATGTCAGTATGACTGTACGGCCTATATGTACATTATTATGGAATTGTTGTACGACCCAGCAATCTGGAATGCAAACACCTATTGGTCTGTTGGTTGATCCCCTTGTTGTTGCCCTGATTTCTTCCTTTCTTGGCCCTTTTCGATTTGTTTCTTCACCTTCCGACCAAACTTTCTTCAAGTAAAGAAATGAATGTCTTAAACCTCTACCTTGACTTGCTTTTATACTTTAGTTGAAACCCTAATCTACTAAAAACCCTAATCTCTTAGTGAGATGTAAGGTTGAGATTATTCTAAATCATTAATTTACTTGAAATATACTTTATTAGACTCAACAACTAATTAAAAGAAAGTTTAATTATAAATAAAGAGAATTACAAAATAGATTTGGTTTAAACGACTTCATGCACGTTTGACACATAAACTTGTGCAAAAGTTCATGTATGAGGAACAAACATCAACAACATATACATTGGAGATAACTAACTAATGGATTGGTATACCTCAACTTGTTGTTTATGTGGTACGCTTCCTTAGAAGGTTGGAATCCTATTTGGCAAGATGACATTCTTCATGAAGAGCATATGAAGGTCTCAGTTGTTTGCTTGGGAGAAGAACCTATTTGGAGGAAAAGCATTGGGGCAATAAGGAGGACAACATTGAGCACTAGGTAGCATGGAATCACTTGTTTGCTTAGGAGGCCTATGTTGGACTTGAGGATGCTTGGGTTGAGAAGCATTCATGGAGGTGTGGCAAATCCAAACGAGCACAAGGCTTAGGAGGTAGCACTCAAGCATTGAACTCTCAAGGAAAGCATTGATCCTTGTCTTGTGGAGCACTCACCTTAGGACCCTTGCTTAATGGACATGCTTAACTTGGAGCTTGACATGTGTCACCATCATAGTTGAAAAAATCGACATTGGCAAAAAATGGCGAGGATCCAAAAAATATCTTCTCAACAACATCAGCAAAAAAAGTTGGCAAACCACGGCAAACATTAAAAAACACAAAAGATATTCATGTTTTCATAATTTAAACATATAAAGCAACAACAACATCAGATAAATACATTGGCACATAAATATGGAGAAAGCACTGATATATGCCATGTAGTGGATGCCAAATAAAAAATGATACGTCAAAGTCGATACTAAAAGTTTGAATCCTAAAAGTGATAGTTGTCCAATGGTACTGAAAAGCAGAGAACCAATGGTCCAATACAAAATGACATCACAAAAAGTCACAAAACTAGCAGCTAACTATATGTCTCTGGTATCAATGCCCTCTACCCCTTTTACAGGAAAAGATCATGGGTTGTTTTCCAAGCCTGCCCCTAGAAGTAGAAGGTCCTGGCCCTACACTAGATGTCGAACAATGAGTAGTGAGTGCTAATATCAAAATGGGATTAGATACATCGACCGATGTAGAGGGTGGTGTTGATACAAGCACATCACCCTCCATGAAGTCCTCAAACCGCTCCTCCTCCTACCCATGTTGCTCCTCTAACCATGCAGGTGCCTCCTCTATGATAGGTAGCTCAGTGTCCACCCTCCACTTGGATGATACATCAATATTGTCCAAGGAAATGGCATCCGCATCGGGTGCTTTCTCCACCTACTTCATCCACAAAAGGAGATTGTAATGGACATACAACAAGTCATTCACGCGTGAGAAATCCAACATGTAAGAGGGTGATTAAAAAAAATTAATGAATCTTGACTCTTGAGGCCCGAGGGAAAAATATGATAGAGGATCTTAAACTACAATGAATTTTATTTGTTCAAGTTCTTGCTTGGTGTTTTTCTTTGAGTGTAATTTATCAAATGCACTCCAATTACGCTCACATCCAAAAGATCTACAAGTTTGGTTGAGGACTCGAATGGCAAAATGTTTTAAATTTGGTGCCCTTGCACCATTTGTTCTCCACCAAACACCTACAACAAACAAGAAAGAAAGAGAATTAGATTACATAATTCAAATTTCAACTTTCAAATAAAATGATAAAACACAATTAAAATTTTAGAATTTGAAGTTCTAAATAAATTATAGTTTGTAATCACTTACTTGGCATCAAAACGGTCTTTCCACGGATATCATCGGCATTGTCAAATAGTCTACTAGCCTTCCAATACATCTCCATCTTGCAAGTAATACTCGTGTGAGTCTCAACATCAGGTACCATCCTATTAAGACATGCAATAAGCCCTTACAACACCTTGTCATCAAAATCAAATTTACACTTGTAGGAAAAGGCGGGGTTGAGAAAAAGTGCAACTGCATGAATGGGTCGATGGAGCATCCCGATCCAGTGGGTAACAATCAAATCCCTTAGCATCATGTATACCCTTATAATAAGACCAAATAGTCTCTTTGGCCCTATCCATGACCTCATACAAATAGCCCATTGCGAGCTTATCATCGTCAACTAATCTCAAAACCTTTACCAAAGGTTCACTGAATGAGCACACTTCCTCCACTCCTACACCAATCTAGCGATGGCTCTCCCATCCTCTCTCCTACTATATGTGCAATCACGCCACTCATCGCAAACAAACATTTGCTTCAACTCAAACTGAACTCAAAGCAAAAAATGAAGAGAAATGAAGTTATTGGCAAAATGTGTGATTCCAGGATGCATCTACTCCCTGTTTCTCGTGCATCTCCTCATGAGGCTAAGAACAAAAGCATGGTTACATATGAATCTGGTGACACTCCTAGCCTGATTGATGACCTCCTTAAAGAAGGGAATTTTCCCCACATCCTCCAACATCAAATCAATACAATGTGCAGCACATGGAGTCCAAAACAGTGAGGGGTGCCTCTCCATAAGCAATCTACTAGCAACCACATTATTAGTTGCATTATTTGTTATGACATACACCACATTGTGCAAACCAATCTCCTAGAGGACCCCATCCATCAATTACATAACAATGTTGCTTATTTTACGATTTGATGAACATGGTACCTTTAGAGCAATGTACCAAGAAATTGAGAAGGGTCCGACCCTTTGCATCTGTCCAACCATCAGACATCACTGTGCATATGGAGGTCTCCCATGACTGTTTGAACTCCTCTAATCTAGTGTTGATGTCCTTCTTCTATGCTTGAAGAATTGGCCTCTAAATCTCCTCATATGCAGGGCACTTGTACCCTGGGCCAACAATAGCAATGGCATCACACATCGACTGAAAAAAAGGATTGTTTTTTGTGAGGCAAGGAGGCAAGCCACTCCAAAAAAGCATCCTCCCCATAAGCATACATGCTTCTTCTTTCTTTTTTCTAACCATCAAACTGATGGAAGGTTGTGCACCACTTCCAATCTGTGGAACAAAGAAAGATGAGGCGGACCTCATGGTAGGTGCATCCATGGCCATGAACCCCTACCAATGCCACTACCCTCAGTGGGATGATCATGACCATATGTCCCTGAAGTCCTAGCCACTCCACTAGTTGCAAGTTCAGCTCTATTTGCAACTGATTCTTCCCTTTTTCTATCCTTCGAGCAAATTGCATCATGGGCAATTCTCATAATCTCGGGGGTAACTGCACTACAAAGCCCCACATCATGGCCAGGGAGTTTTGCCAACTGGTACTTCAACCTGCTAATGCCTCCTGTCATATGTTTCCCACACAATTTGCAATTCAATCATTGTTGGTTTGTTCCATCTTCAGGGTCAACATATTGCCAAAATGGGTCCAATGCCTTTGGCATATTTGCAATGGAAATGGATAGCTTCAAAATTAAACCTAGGGCACCAAAAAAACAAAAAAAATGACATTAAACCCCAATAGGAAAACACAAACAATAGGTTGGTTTCAAAAATCAGACCTCTAGATTAGATTATTAGGGATGAGAAATGACAATAAGAGGGCTTTTAGATATCAAGCATTCTCTCCCATAATATATATATATTAAAAACCTGTCACATTGTTTCATGGGGTTGAAAATCATTGCAAAATGACAAAACTAAGAGGCAAAATCTATGGAAAAATAAGAGGCAAGCAAACTAGCATACATCCATGGAAAACACAGTAACATGGTGGAATTTGAATACTTACCTAAGATTGAATAATTTGAATTTTCAACACCGGTTGGCAAATGAGGTTGAATCCCTTCTCCACTTAAAATCTTTGGCGGTGATGATGATGGCTCTCTAGCTGCCTCCACAATGATTGATGTTGTTCTCAAACCCTCTCCCTTCCTTCTCCAAAACGCCAAACTCAAAAAGATTGAAAAAAAAACCACAAATATGCCTTTAAGGTCGCGGCCCAGCCGAAGTGGCTAATTTTTCTATCAAAGTGCAATGTTTGGGAAAAAATCGTCAATTTTTTGAAAACCACGCAATGAAAATCGGAAGCCCAAAAATCACGCGATTTTTTGGGATATCGTCAATATTTCGACGATTTTTTCAACTATGGTCTCCATGATTTATTTTGTCAATCGATTTTTTCATAGTGGAATGTGATGCTTCAGGAGAAGAACTAGGGGCAGTACTAATGCAAAACCATCACCCGATTGCATTTGAAAGTCGGAAACTGAAAGACTATGAACGCCACTACTCCATATATGATAAAGAGATGCTAGCCATCTTACATGCCTTAACTAAATTCAGACAGTATCTGGTGGGAAGCAGATTTAAAATCAAGACAGATCACAACAGCCTCAAATACTTCTTGGAGCAACAAGAATTAAATGAGCACCAACGGAAATGGGTCAACAAGGTACAGGCCTATGATTTTGAATTAGAGTATGTTAAAGGTAAGAACAATGTAGTAGTTGATGCCTTGACCAGACGACCAGCTTCATTATCCCTCATGAGTATATCCACGGATTGGAGGTCTCTTCTCTTAGTAGAATACTCCAAAAATAAATTTGCTTGAGTTATTAGATGGACAGATCCAAGATGACAGGTACAGAATCAATGACGACATCATCTATTACAAAGGTAGGATATACCTCGTCCCAGAATCAGCGTTAAAGAGGACAATCATACAGGCATCGCATGACTCGCCATCATCAGGGCATCAGGGTTCTTGAAAACCTACAGGCAGATCCGAGAGAGGTTCTCATGGAAGGGCCTCAAGGGGGAGGTAATACAGCATGTTCGGGAATGCAGTATCTGCCAGCACAACAAGATTGAACACACTCATCCGGAAGGGTTACTTTAGCCATTACCGATACTAGAGCAGAAATGGGAAAGCATCTCGATGGACTTCATTACAGGGTTACCCAAGGTACAAGGACGAGACTGCTTATATGTAGTGGTAGATCGATTGACCAAATTCGCTCACTTCTTTTCTATCTCTTCCGACTATTCAGCATCACAAGTAGCCGAGTTATTTTTCAGAGAGGTTTTCAGACTCCATGGGCTACCCAAAACCATTATCAGTGATCGTGACAGTAAATTCACCGATGCTTTCTCGCAGGAGCTATTCAGATTGGTAGGGACAGAGCTTGCTACAAGCACAAGTTATCATCCCCAGAGCGACGGGTAGACAGAGATTGTCAACAAATGGATTGAGGGGTATTTGAGAAACTATGTAGCAAGGACATGGATTAAATGGCTACACTTAGGAGACTACTGCTACAATACTACCCACCACATGTCTATTAAAATGACACCTTTCAAGGCTCTATATGCCTATGAGGCAAAGAACTTTGCAGACTTGGCTTTTGGAGACAGCAGGGCACCAAAGGCCAAAGATTGGGTACAAGACAGTCAACATATTCTCAAGGTCCTGAAGGAAAATCTACAAGCAGCACAAAATCAGCAGAAGCTATATGCAAACACACACAGGATTGAAAGGAGTTTTGAGGTAGGAGATCTGGTATACTTACGGCTACAACCTTATAGGCAATCTTCCCTCAAAAAAAAAGGAGTGAAAAAACTAAAACCTCGCTTCTATGGTCCTTACAAGGTAGTTAGGAAGGTTGGAGAGAGGGTTTATGAACTAGAACTCCTAGAGGAGAGCAAAATTCACAATGTGCTTCATGTGTCCAACCTCAAGAAAACAGTAGGACAACACATTGCTCCATTCACCGAGTTGCCTCCCTTAGATGATGAAGGGCTTTTGGTACTGATTCCAGAGCGAATTTTACAGGTGCGAGAAAGGAAACTCTGAATCAGGGTGATTCAAGAGTACTTGGTAAAATGGAAAGAATTACCGATGGAGGATGCCACATGGGAGGGAGAGCAGGTATTGCAGCATCCTAATTTGCAGTTGCTTGAGGACAAGCAATTTTAAGCGGGGAGGACTGTAATGTCCTCTTCTCATTAAGCACCAAAACACCCGCTAACCTACTTAATTCCCATAAGGTTCAAGCAGGTACTGCATCAGAGGGAATTGACTAAGGACATTTGGTACTTAGAACAGATCGAGACATTCATTCAGTATTAAAGTCATCAGTCGAATAAAAGAAGCCTTATTTCTTTAGGCTTAAAAGTCAACATCAAATTAGAATTGTATGCATGCAAACGTGAAGCATAAACCCTAAAAGTGACATGCAAACCCTAAAAGCGCATGATGATCTATTTAAGAAGGGTTATTGGACTAAAGGAGCTATCTATTATTATTGTTGTTGATTTGGAGTATTTGAGCAGCAGCACGGTGTGCAGCAGCAGCAGTTTGGGTTGAAGACGGCGTCTTCAGTTAACGAGGGTTCGGCAGTGAAATATCTACCCTAGTCTCCTTCAGGGTAGGCCATTCAGGTCCACCATCAGCTTTCATCCTTATTTATTCATATACAATGATTTGGCATCCACCGGAAGATTGTTTGCAGGAACACGTGTGCAGCTAGGGATTTAGCTGGAAAACCCCAAGTATTCGCCAAGTCTCTGAATCTCAATTTATCTTCCATATTGTTAGGATTATTAATCCTCCCTTGACCATACTGTCTATTAGATTATTTTAGCCTAGCTTAGGAACCTTAATTAATTAATTGGGTCCACTTGGCCTAATGGGGCCACATGTACCAGTCACTAGAGTGTGGGGAACACTGTTAGAGGTTGACTGCCACTTACTGCACGTGCATGCATCAGTTTGGGTGCCTCCTAGACTAATCCCTACATTTTAGGAGCCACTGGGAGTCCAGGCACCTACCTACTTCAGTTAGTTGGAGTTAGTACTAGTTAGTCTCAGTTGGCCCCCAGTTACTTTCAGTTAGTTCACAAACAGTTAGCTAGCGCGCATGTCTTGCATGGATAATGCATGGATGCATGTGGAGTAGGCTGCCTTTGCCCACCTACCACACTCAGTTGCACTGAGTTAACTAGCTGTCACTGTTTGTTGAGTTGTTGGACATCTGGGAGTTGATATGTTGGACTCCAACATTGATTGAGACACCATGAGTTAGATGGTCAGTTACCTACAGTCAGATCCAGTGGATAGATTCGAATTGCATGTCATGCATTCGAATTCTTTTCCTATGTAAACTATTGTAACACCTGATTTTATTATTGTGAATGATACTGTAAATTCCTGAGTAATACTTGTATGTTTCCTGTGTGGTTTGTTTTGTTCAGTTTGTATCTTTATTCTCCATTCTTTTTCTGCAAACATTATTAGAACTATCTACTTGAAGATCTAAATGGCATTCAAATTCTAATACGTATACTGGCATCAGCTTCATCGGTAGGGTCATTCTACTGCATTGGATGATCATCAGCTTCCAGTTTGCTCATCAGGAGCAGTTATCAGCAGTTTCATGTGGTTGGGGGCGTGAGCAGCTAAACAGGGGAACCAATTCGCTAGCCTGCTTATATGGGTCAAAATCTCTGCATGCTCCGGTCATTCTCTCCGGCATGGGAAGATCTATATCCCGACAAAATCTCAGCTCCATCAAGCAACTCCTCTCCACCAAAAACGTCACCTTTAGATGAGGAGAGGGTTTCGTGCTGCTGGGTGGTAACACCGGGAAGGAAGCATCATTACCTCACTAGCCCTGCTCTTTATGCATGCATCTTATCTTTGGAGTATCATCAGCATGATTATCAATAGTAAGTGTTGACCTTCTTTCTATAAATCTTTGCCCTAGTTTAGCTATAATTTAGGGCCAGTGTCCCGGCACCTTACAAGCAAATTTCATTTCAGTATTCTTGCACATTTTGAGAGTACAAATAATCCCTAGAATAGAAAACAGTAGAATATTAGTATTTGGGATATTACATAGAGAGAGAGAGAGGGAGAGAGAGATATACTATATATATGTATATATATAGACATATATAGATATATATAGGATATCTATATATAGATATAAATATATATCTATATATAGATATAGATATATATATAGAGAGAGAGAGAGAGAGATAACAAAAGCAACATCAAACAACCATATTGGCACATAAACATGGAAAAAACATTGATATATGAGGTGTAGGATGCCAAATGATACATTAAACTTTTAAAGTCTATATTGAATCTTGATAGTTGTCTAGTCAATGACACAAAGTTAAATAACCGATACACAATGACAACAAATATTTATATTGAATGTATCTCATCAATATCCCAATGGGTTAGTTCAAGTGGTTTGAGCTTCATCCAAGAGGTCTTAGGGTTTATCCCCTGGGTTGGTTGCCTCTATTACATGCCTCACTCGATGTCCTTTCCAAGATAGGCAATGTAATCAACAATGATAAGTTTAAACTGGGTACCATCCACAAAATATGAGGAAGTGCCCAAGGGTTTCCCCATGAGGTTTTTCTTGGAAAAAAAATGTATCTCATCATGAGAAATCACCTGCAAAGATTAATCTAGCAGCTCGCTATCAATTCCCTCTTCCCCTTTTCGAAATAAGGTATAAGGGGTCTTTTGCCATTAAAAGGCCCTGTAGAATCAATCTGACATCCAGTGGGTGGCTATGCATGAATATGCGTAGGTTGGTGATGAGGTTCCCTCATAAGCCTTCTCAATCCAGATGTCCTCCTATTGGACCATCTCCCCCCCTTACAAGGGTGAGTCATCACAATTCTTTGGCTCACTCCAAATCAGCACTTGGTTCTTCCCAACTCCTTAGATCTCAACCCCAGCAGCTGAAAAGAACAATAACCAACAAAAAATATGGTTTTCCACCTTTGTTGGTGCATTTTTGTGCAGGGACACTTAATTTCATTGACTCGATTAATTCAAATAATCTCGATTTTTTTATATAATTCCGAATTTTTTAAATCTAGAAATAATTGGGATTATTAGAAGGCAATTAATCATTTTAAACTTGTAATCGTGATTGATTGTCAATTTTTCATCTATGATTGTAGCTATAGCATGCCAAAATTTCTTCAAAAGAAAACCCTAGATTTTGTTCTTGTAAATATTTCTAAGGAATCTTATCAAAATTCTTTTGAAAATCAATAGACTAACATAACCATCCTTCTATGCTTACCCAAAATATCAAGTATATATGACAATAATTGTGCCCTGTACGAATGAATCATTATTTATGAGGACCATCACTCCTGAATTACAGTTACACTGGATGTTGCACTACAAAGATTATGGAGAATATCTCCAAATACTAAGAATAAGAAAATACTATGAATTGATATGTTTGTGTGTTAAACCTGCATAGATCCATGTCAACCCTGGATCTATCAAGCTTCTAGATGGATCAAAAAGGATTTCTGAAAATGTTTAAATTTTTTTTAATCTGATGTGGTAATGCAATTATCTCAATCTCCCAATCACCCAACAGGCCTGCTTGTGCTTAATATATGCAGGAGCTTTTGGTTGCACACGCTGAGTCTGGATTTCCTCCCTCAACAAGATAAGATGATACACCAATACACCTACTGTGTGTTTCAACTTTAATTTTTTTAACATGGTAGTATTATTTTAGGTAATGCTCATTGCTGACATAAATGGGTGACATCATCTGCTCACATCAGCATTATCCATGTTACACTATCAACCTGACACTAGGCTGTATAAGCACCTAACGACACAATGATTGATGATATATTTATACTGGTTTATTAATGCTCATGCAGGCAATAGCTTTTGGAATGATGCTCTCCATATTAATTATATAATTTTGTTAGAAACACCACACAAACAACTAGCAATGAGCCTACAACCTGCACCTCAGCCACAGCAACTCCCTTCCCTATCACCAGACTGCACATGCTTCATGAATCAGCCAATTTTGCAATAATTACTCCTAAATGTTTGTCAGAACTAGAGCTTGACTGACCATCTGATTCAAGATTTCCGATTGTTTCATTCATGCCATGTCTCCAAAGAACAAAGCACAATGGGATGTTATGCCTGACCATTAGCACTTGACTGTCAGATTATATCAATTTAATGCCAGTGAAATTATTTATACATATGGTGTGTACTGCGTTCCCTCTAATCGAACATAAGGACCACATTATTAGTACGACAGCCAGGATTAGGACCTACATAAGAAATGATGAAGAAATTAGTGTGCATAGAGATTGTTACAATCTCACAGTAAATAAAAATATCTCCTTATCTAATGGAGATGTGTTTATTCTATTTATTATTGTGTTCAGTGACCAATGTTCCCCTACAATTATCTGTATAATTGGCGTATTTAGAACATTTTAGGCCATTCTGGGTAATTTGATACACGACAGCATACACAACACAGACCAAATGCCACTGGAAAATAATACCTTGCAACGAGGATACCAGGCCCCAGATCACATCTGGAGGGCGAATCCCTTGCTTTTGTTGGAATTTAGTCCTCCTAACATCCTCTAAATATGAAAATGTCCAATGGAACCTTACAAAACAGGCATACAAATGAAGGCGCAATCAAAGTATATTTTGAATGAAATTTAAAAATTTCTCCATGAGACCTAATATCTGTCCACTTTAAGATAGACAGGCTTACCCTCTCTTGAAGGCACAAAGAGGGGACTAGTGGGCTTTTACGTCTCGCCCCATTTTACACAAAGCTTTGTTGGTTCCTTTTTGGGAGCGATTTGGATGGGCTTGCCCTCTCTTCAAGGCACGAAGAGAGAGCAAAAGGGCATTTACAACACCCCCATTCGACAGACAGCTCTTGTTGGTTCCTTTTGGGGAGTGATTTGGAGAGTGCCCGAGACACGACTGTATTGTTCCTTTTTGGAAGTAATTTGGAGAGTATCCGGGACACTGCTATGAGGAGCATCCCAAAAAATAAACGTGATGATCTAACATTCGTGAGCAACGAATGCAAATCTCCTAGGCCATAGTGAAATTACTAGTGCCTAAAATATATGGAATTATGATCGAACCGCAGGCTTCACCGGCTTAAAATAAATGTAAGCGAGGAGACCAAATCTATTTAGGCCAGAAGAGCTGACTGTGATCATGTATGTGAATTCTTCTGGTGATTTTGATGATTGCCAAACATTATCAAATGCCCCCAATTAAACCCATCAAGACCTTGTAACCATACAATAAAACACAAAAATGTCAATTAATAATTTCAAACAAAACTATCAACTGGATCATTGTACTTACCGCTCTGGAGGGGTCAGCTCCGGGGATGCTGGCTCTTGCAATGTTGGGTCATCGACTTTGGCCTTGTTATCGCTAAAATTTGACCACAATTTTCTCAATACAGGAAAGGCCGTGAGCGCAGTAATAGCAAACCAAAGACGGCGAGCACCAAACCCAGGAGGCGCAGTCCATGCAAATCGAATCTTGGACCTCATTCCCAAACATATCAGACTAGCCCACCTGGGTTTCCATGACCACCCAACAAGCAGGCCTATCATAACCGCCAACCATATGGGCACCAAGCACATTACAATGTCCACAAATGTCTCCACAATTGCTGGTTTCCGGAAGATCTGAAACATATCCATGCCCGAAGGTTCCATCGCCAATACCCGACTTTCCAATATTGCTCTCCCTGCTCCCCGCTGGAAAATCCCAAAGCTCGGATGCCAGATTTCATGAGAAGAATTAGCACTTGGAATTCCGTTCGGTCGGCATCATGCGACTGTGGGCTGCATAGATGCCTTTGCTGACAAACGATCGGAATGTTCAGATCTTGAACATAGGTTCGCTGAATCCTCTCCTTGATGTTAGCAGACAATGCTGAATGTACCTATGTGTTTTCCCACAGCCTGAATAACTTGCTTCCCGACAAAGTCTTCTCGCCCCAGGGTCACATGAGGAGAGTCATGGATGTAAAAGGTACGACTGTTCGGAGGTCGGCTCGTTACCGCCGTCTCCCCATACGAAAAGGTATGCATGACTCTTTCGCGAAGTGGGAGGACTCGTTATTAATGTAGAATAAATAAAAATATTCGGATATGCGTACATGATATTTAGTTATAACTTTTTTTCAGTAAAAATGGTTATTCCATAGATAGTTGCGTTTAAGGTGTTAGATTAGAATATTACAAGCACCACTAGAGCTCTTTCTTGTTCAAAAGAGAATAATTTTCAAGGGTTTGGCTTTTTGTTCAAAAGAGAATAACTTTCAAGGGTTTGGCGTTTAAACCGGCAGATTACGGAGGCTCTAGGGATTGCCCAAGAATGTATACATTCAATAAAACTAAATACATTCCATAAAACTGAAAAAGATGAAGAGCTTCTATTAAAGGTGGACTTAGTCAAGGATACTATTGAGTGGATTGGTTTTTGGTTTGTTTTATTCTGGTTTATATTGGGTTTATGTATGAAGTTATGAGTTGGATAATGGGAGGTATTTTTTAGGTAAGTTTGGTTGTTTTGGTGAATGGTTCTCCTACTTCGATTTTTAGAAGTAGTAGAGGTCTCAGATAGAGTTGTATGTTTGTATGTTGTCTCTACTTTTTTTTGTTTGTGAATGATGGGCTAAGCAAGTTAATTGAAAAAAGTAAATGGTGAAAGAAGATCAAAGGTCTGAAATTATCTTCTCCTCTTTATGTATCTCATTTACTTTTTGTGGATGATATACTCATTTTTGGAAATGGGTCAAAAGAAGAATGGTTTCAATTCAAAAAGATATTCCATCTATTTTGTTTGGCATCTGGAATGCTAATAATTGAACAAAAATCTCATTTCTCCTTCTATTGTGATGATGAAGCATTATGTAACTAGATTACTTCAATTTTTCCTTTATTAATGAAGGTTTTAG
The DNA here is from genome assembly GCA_001517045.1 of Pseudotsuga menziesii. NCBI lineage: Eukaryota > Viridiplantae > Streptophyta > Pinopsida > Pinales > Pinaceae > Pseudotsuga > Pseudotsuga menziesii. The sequence continues at coordinate 141,788 of LPNX010785668.1, forward strand.
GTATCTTGGATTTTTTTCTAAAACCAAATAACCATGGAGTTGCGGATTGGAACTAGTTATTAAAGAAATTCGAAAAGAGGATAAGTTGTTGGTCTTTCAGATGGCTTTTTGCTGGGGGGACGTTTGGTGCTGACAAATGCAGTGTTACGAAGTATTCCAATGTATTGCTTTTCGTTATTTCTTTTCCATGTTCCTGTGATAACGCAGTTAAGAAGCAAAATGTTTAATTTTATGTGGTCAAGTAGTTTGGAAAGGTCAAAGTTTCACCTAGTTGCATGGACAAAAATTGCTCTTCTGAAGAATAAGGGCAGTTGGGGGTTAAAAAATATGAGATGGTTCAATATGGTCCTTTGTGATAAAAGTATGTGGAGGGCCCCTTCCAATCCCGGATTACGAAATAAGGTGATTTTAACAAAGTATATCATGTCTTTTTCATTATTCTAGTGGTTTAGAGAACCGGATTTGAAGACTCAAAGAGCCCCATACATATGGAAAAAATTTATAAGGACATTTTCTTTACTAAGCAAATATTTGAGCTAGAAGGTTGGCAGAGGCTTTCAAGTCTTTATTGGCATTGATTTTATATCGGGAGTGCAAGGAAATGGTTTTCTTTCTCGTGCGCTCATATAATAACTTCATAAGCGAAACATTTGGGTGCTTTCTCAGGTTAGGAATATTGATTACCCTTGGATGGTTACTAGCGATCAGTTGAGCAATTGAATTTTCCTTTTCAAGTCAAGGATGAATGGAGAAATTTACTTTATATTTATCTTAGGTGGGTATTTTCCTGGAAGGTCAAGGAGATAAAATTGTCTGGGACCCAAATGTAAAGTCTGGGGATGTCATGCCAAAACTCGCATATTCTGTCATAGTGGAAGAAATGGCAGCAAAGACTCCAAAATGGTGGTTCATTTTTTTTATGGAAAAGGTATATCCCTCTGGAAATTAAATGTTTTAGTTGGTTGGTATTGAATGAGAAAATATTGGTATGGGAAAATCTACAACTTCGTAATTTTTTTGGGCCCGGTTTTTGTCATCTTTGTAGGACAGACATTGAATTTGTGTCTTGTCTCTTTTTCCATTGCTCCTTAAGAGGAGATGGATGAGGTGGGTAGGTTGATTTCTATTTCTTTCAATTGGAAAGTGAACACTATAGAGGGTAGTCTATTTAGATGGTTTCATATAAAGGACAAATTTAAAGATTTACCTTTCTTTATCTTTTGGGAAGTATGGAAGATAGGTGTATTTTTCATGAGGTCAAACCATCTATTCATTTCACAGTTTCTAAGATTCTTGCAAACTTATTTGAAGGAGAAATCTCATAAGGTTAAAAAGATAATTATAAGACCCTCTCTACCTGAAAATACACCATGTAGTTTTTTTGAAGGTGCACAAAAGGAGGGAAGATATGGCATAGGTATGGTTATACAAATGAAGAGGAATCATTTGATAAAACTCAAGATAGGAGCTGGAAATGGGACAAACACTAGGGCAAAATTACTTTCCCTTTGGGGATTACTTTGGTTTACGAAGATGCGAAGAATTTTAGTGTTTAATGTGACGGGTGATTCAAAAGTTATCATTACTGGGTAAATCGTATGAATTATATGCAGTCTCTTTGACTCTCCAGCTGGATGAGGAGGATGCGGATTTTAATTTAGTTTTTCCAGGTCATTTACTTTAGAGCCATTTATCGTATCTTCAACGAAGAGGCAAATTCTTAATCAAAATAATCCATTGGGGAAATGAATGGGTATATCAGTTTTCTGAATTTGTGGATAGATCTATGGTCGATGTTGGGTCATACTATACTTTTTGAAAGGTTTAGGGAGTCCATAGTATAGTTTACTGTTAGATGTTTGTTGGTAAAATTATACATTTAATTTCAAAGATTTTTTTTTGTAAGGAATGTAATTGGGTAATTTTGACTAATGGGATTAGATGATAGTAGAGGATATAAATGTATTTTTGAAAGAAGGTTGGTTTTAGTTTTTTGGGATAGTATGTTCACCTATACAAGATTGTTGGGAAGGTGAAGGCGGTCTGGTATATGTTGGACACAACGAGCACACTAAGGGTGGGGGTGAACAGTGTGTATATCTTTTGTTACTTTTTCAATGTTAACAATTGTCAACAACTTATTCAATATTATGTAGAGTACGTTATTATCATTATATCATCGATTATATCTCATCATCACATATCATCATATCATGATCACATAGGAATCATAGCAAAGCACCGTACACAAAATTTTTACATGAAAACCCAAGTCATGGGGGGAAACAACGAAAGCCTTTATAATAATAGTTTTTCAGCAACAATTGGAACGAGGCAACAACCCCCTTGTTAAAATGACTTCAATTCTCCATCTACAACTAGAAGAGGGCTACAACCTGAAGGAAGCCCTAGCTCCCTAGATTTCCTTGCTGCGTCCTACCACCCTGATATGAAGATAGAAATTGTTGAATCTCAACCGCACTAATCCTACAAACCTGCTAACCAACACCTGAACCACACTACACAACAAATGTCACTACTAACCATTGCTCATCATTGGATCACTGCTCATCATCTAGCCACTTCTCATCAATTGACCACTGCACCACACTTGTACCACACTGCACATTAACATGTATCATCAACCTTTCCAATCAAGTTGTACTAATCAATCTGCTATTCACATCATTCAACTCGATCAATCTGAGGCTAACCAACTGCACACCAAACTCATTCCACTTGATTCAAACCAACTTCTCATACAACTCAACCAATTTGAGTCAAAGCATTTGCTCATATAAACTACACAACTGAATCAATTACACTGCTCTTATCCTCTACTCATCATTGATGCTCATACCCACTGCTTACATTACCATTGTTCACAATTTCATCATTTTCATCTATATATCAGTGTGTATAATCAAGCTGAGTATACTTGTGTAAACATTATTGGCTCATCATTACTGTTGTCTTATCTCTGAGTATATCTCTGAACATATCACTGTATATTACTGTGTAATTATCATATCACTATGTACTGAGCATACATACATCATTGTGTATATCACAGTGTAGCTTTCATACATACTACCACATCACTATGTAAATCTCTAACATGCCATCTCATTACTTTGTAAGTCATCACTATGTAAACTAAGCATACATAACATCACTGTGTAGACTTAAATGTCGTCACTGTGTATACTGAGCATACATAACATCACTGAGTAAGCTTACATGTCATCATTGTGTATACTTACATGTCATCACTGTGTATACTATTCACACATAACGTCACTGTGTAAACTTACATGTCATCACTGTGTAAGATTCATACATATTATGTAATGACTGAGTATGTCACTGTGTAGGCTTCATACATACTATGTAATGACTGAGTATATCACTATGTAGGCATTATCATACATCTTTTTACCACTGTGTTATTATCTATATGAAGGCATTGTACATTACATACCTTAAGATTTCATCATACCTTCATTGGACAGTTGTAACAAGCTTGCACTCCAGATGTTGCTCCTTTGGAATGGTGATAGATTGTTCTCCTTATAATTGATACAACCTATGTTTGTGATAACCTGTTACTAAGACTCCTCCACAAGGTAACAACTGCTAAACAGTGACAGATTGCTCCTTTCAAACTTCAGGACTGTAGATTGTTGCTTTAGGACTGTGACTCCAACTTGTGATAATGGGTTGCTTCTTTCAAACTTTAGGACTGTCATAAAAGTAATCTCCTTTAGGGATGAAAAACATCTCCTCCAGGCTATTCGATATTGTGATTTTAAAGACTTGAATTGTTGACAAAAACCTCTCCAAATATTTGGACGGTTTACTCCTCCAAAGGACTGTTTACCCCACAAATTTTTTGTTATAGCATTGGGTATCGAGGAAGCCTCAGTTAAGACCAAAATTTCTTCCTTGTTCACTCTCTAAAATTGTGTGTAAAACATATGTTATATATACATGTTTGTGTGGACTTTAAGTCCTCCCAAATATGAGTGAGCCGACCTCACATAACACTTTCAAAATACATTTTAATTTTTCAATAATCATTAAATTTTCATATAGACTTCAAAAATGAAAATATCTTCAACCGTGAGGAGCTAGGAGACGCTCCACATATCAACAGAAAGGGATTGACGAGGACTATCTCCCCATTATGGGATTATTTGCAATTACTTGGTGTTTTACCCTTATTTTCTTTAATTTGTGCAGGACATCAAAATTTGACTTGATAACTTTTTGAATGTTTCTTCAAGCATTTATAAGGGTTTTAAGGCCATGCACAAGGGTTTCATTATCATATGACTTCATCATCATCAAGCAAGAGGTATTCTTTGAGGTCTATGTGGGTTCTATCATCACAAGTCACCATCAAGGATATTAAAGACACAGTACCATGTCTAAGGCCTCCATGACCACATCAAGATCTTCATCATGACCATTATCATCAAGAATACAAGTCCATCTTCATTATAATGAACCAATACCATGTCCATCAAGTGGTTCACATGCCATGTGTGTGGGTTCAAGAACTTTTACAACTAAGTGCAATGAGATTCAAGCTCCACAAAGGGCATCATCAAGCATGTAGTGGCTCCAAGGACTATCAAACCATATATTTTGTGGGTTCCAAAAACTTACTCAAAGGTAAGGTTATCATATATCATCATGGCATCAACATCAAGCAAATTCTTCATCATGTATTTCTTGAAGCATGTCATCATCAACAAGGGCATCAAGCCACAATGCCAAGGTCCATCAAACCATATGTAAGTAGGTCATTATGTCCATGTGTAACCATTTCCATTAAGTTACCAAACAATGAGCATTCTCCCAAGTGATAGGGGCATCTTCAACATGGTAAATGACCAAAGTATGGGCCATTTACATTCTTAATTTGTGGGGGTACCTTAAATAGTCATTTTTAAATCTATTGTACAATGATTATCTTCACAACATACTTCATGAATGATAAGAGTGATTCAACCATGTGCAAGGGTTATGAACATAAACACATCTTCAACGTTCTTGTAGGATAAAGACATGCTTTGAGGGTATCATGTCAACCTTGCTTAACAATCTAAGGATTCCAATTAAGGTCACCCTATGCAAGAAGGCTTCTTAAAGGGTATTGTGATCAATTCCATTAATGTGGGTTCATGGACCAAGATACAGCTTAGGGGTACTCAACAAGGTCAATGGGTAACCATGGCTTTTGCCAATGTCCATAGGCCTCTAAGGGATTCAAGCTTGGGATTGGACAAGATCAAAAGGGCTCCTCTAACACAGACAACCACAAACTAAACACTAACCCTCAAGGGCTCCATAAGGGGCACCAAGACTCAATAATTGGCATCAATTACCAGACACCGTTGGCATTAATGACAACTTAATCAACAATATATATGTAACTTTGATTATAATTGTTGAATATCAAATTACATGTTTTTTCATGTGGAAAAAAAAGGTTTATATTTTGTTAAAAAAAAAAAATATAAGATTTGGTTCTTTCTAACGAGTCATTTAATTTCTCTTTATTCAAAAGAGAATAATTTTCTATGGTTTGACTCTTTCAAATGAGTCGTCTTGTTGGCATTTTCACACTAATAAATTATTTGTGTCATTTCATGATCTGAAAAATCGTAGGGTACAACAAAGACATAAAGAGGTAACTTGTGTCTGAATTTTATCTTCTCAATCGTTATACTTTTGGAGATATACTTGTCAAAGTCAAGGGAATTTTCTCTAGAGTTTGGTTCTTTTAAATTAATCATTTTCACTATATTAGACCTCTTTCTTGGTTCAAAATAGAAGAATTTTCTAGAGTTTTCCTCTTTCAAACAACTCATTTAAAGCTCTTTATTGGTTTAGAAGAGAATAATTTTTAGGGTTTATCTCTTTCAAACGAGTCCTTCAGAGTTCTTTCTTGGTTTAGTAGAGAAGAATTTTCTAGGGTTTGGCTCTTTCAAACGAGTCATCTTGTTGGAATTTTCACTCTAAATATTTTTTTGTGTCATTTCATGACCTGAAAATTGTATGGTACAACAAAGGCATACAGAGGTAAGTTGTGTTTGAATTTCAGCTTCTCGGTCACTATACTTTTGGAGATATACTTGGTCTAAGTTTTGTCTCTTTCAAATGAATCATCTTGGCATTTTCACTCTAATATTTTGTTGCAACGCTTCAAGGCCCAAAATTCGTAGGGTACAAAAAGGACATAGGGAAGTAACGTGTATCCAATTTTTAATTGTTGGGTCATTACCATTTTGAAGATATGCTCAGTGTAAATTAGGCAATTTGTAGGGCCCAAAAACTAGCCTTAAATAGGTGTTATGGATAAAAATGCTATATTTTAAGTTCTAAAAATCCAAATTGAGTGCCACTAGTTGTACTAGAAAGAAGGCGGACCAAAGTACTTGTGGTAACAATTTCGTATTTGGAACTAAAAAAATGGACATGTGGCAAGCAGTATAAGCTTGTCCTTCCAAGAAATAAAAAATTGACAAGTCTTGGGAACATTACTCTAATTTTTGCTTGGCACATCAAAATTCAGTGAAACATGTGGAATTATAGAGTTACTACAAGGAAAATACCTTGTAGCGGAGGTTATAGCGGAAGCTTTTAGTGTTGGAGAGTTAATTTCTAGAATATACTAGGTGCAATTTTGTGTGCTCAACATTTCAAGTGGGCACTCCACCCATCTTCAAGGATTGCAAGAGAGCTGAAGATATGAGGTTATAATGGAGGGTTTTGGTGTTACGATATTGGTCAAAATTGACAAAAAAAATACACCAATGGTACCAGATGGTTTGACAAAGGTTTTTACAGGAATTTATTATAACGAACAAAAACTTAGGGACTGAAGGCTTTAGCAAAGGATTTTTATGGTGTGTTTCATTAAATGGAACGCACTGGTGCATACAAATTCAAAAAGCATCGATGCATATAACAATCTTAATGGCATCAATGCTCTCTAACTTTTGCACCGATGCTTTATAAGAAACATCGCACCGGTACTTATGTCCTTTTATAATGCACTAATGCCAACTAGGAAGGAAAACACATCGATGATGTTGAATGGGAAGGAAAATTCACCAGTGCATACAAAAAAAAGCACATTGGTGCATGCAACAAATACTTTGTTGCACCGACGCGATTATATTGTAAAAGCATCGATGCGTACAAATAATAAAATACATTGGGGCATATAACTAATATTTTGTTGCACTACTGCGATGTGATTTTAAAAGCATCGGTGCTTACATTTAATCATAAACTACATCGGTGCGACTTTGACTTAAATGCACATGTGCTATTAAAACAATGAAAAGCACCAAAGACCATTTTATCATCGGTGATGGGTGACTATTATAAAAATTAGAATGCACTAATATATCTATATTTTATTTTAATTCCATTATTCATTAGAAAATGAATTAGTTTTTATAATTGTATTCATATGATTTGAATTTGAATTGTTGTGTTTGGATATGATGTTTGAATTAATTTCTTATATCATCAGTTTTTGCATATGTTCATTGTAATATTTAATCATCCATATATTTAATTAGCAATATAACATTTCACAATGACATTGGACAATGCAATAGAAAAATAAGCTTATTGTATTATATATGAATAAGAAGCCTTTTTTCATACAAAATGGGACAACATAAAGGTCCACAATAATCAAAATGTTAATATGTAATTGGTACACTTATTGATAACCCGTTTACTTCTAGTTGAGATACTATGTCCAGTACATTATTCAAAATGTGTGATTTTCACAGACAATAATTTCAAAACATACAACAGAGTGCATTAACATCCAATTAATTTATCGTCATTCTTCGCTAAAACTGTTGTCAGTGCTCGAGCTACTTGCATCACTTTGGTTATTCAGTCGAATGTTTTGTTGATTGCCTTGATTGTGTTCCTCCTCTTCAAATTCCATCTACCAACATAAAAGTAAAGTGTATTGAGTGTATCTATGTTGGTGGAAGCCCGGTGGATTAGCTCAAGCGGTTGATAGTTGTTTATGTTAGCATAAGTTCTCGGGGTCAAATCCCTAGGTGGCTACGCCGGGGCCTCACTCGATGTCCCCACCGGGTTAGGCCCTGTAATCAAGGTCGACGGTTTACCTTGGGTACCATCCTAAAATAAATGGGGAAGTACCTGGGGGTTTCCCGAGCGTTGTTCCTTGTAAAAAAAAATATGTTGGTGGGCATAATGCAAAATAGATAATATACATGATTATGTAAATTGAAAAGTGTATCATAGAAAATTTTGTGTCATGAACAACACACATTTTTTCAAAACCAAATCTCATGTTGTCTCTCAACAACTCTTGTGTTGGCTCCACTCCATACTTTGTTTTCTGCAAATTTTATACCCCGTCACAAATCATAGATTTAATATAAAGGTTTTTTGTTGTTCTATTAATTATAGAATGAGAGAAGTAAAACAACATAGATACTTACAAATTCCACAATTAAATTTTGAGATGCCAACATATAATTATAACCCGTACTTAGTCCAATGCCTATCAATTCTTCTGATGGTTTTTTTTGCATGTTAGCATCTATTTGAAAACACCCAAGGATGGCCAATGTAAAAAAATAGAATATAAAGATCACATCCAATATGAAATCTTAAATTGTTATAAGGAAATCACAATTACTCACAAACTTTGCTATCAACCATTTTTTTTTTCATCATATCTTATGTGTTGAATGGGTTCGATATTATTTTATTTTTAGTAACAAAACAATTGAAAATTAATATTTAATGCTAAAATAATTAATTATATGTACATAATAAAAAAATCAATGGTTACATACATTTGAGTGTTGTTATTGAAATGGTTGCTCTTGCGATGCAATTATGTCCATTTCTTTTATCATCTCCTTGTACACTTTTTTGGACACCTCGACTGACATTTTTTTGGATATCACCTCGTTTGTCCTTTGGAATTTTCATAATCTTCCTAAAAAATTAAAATGACATTTAATTATTTTTATATTGATATGAAAAGTAAATATAACATAATATCAATAAATGAATGCTTTGTAATGGTGTATGTTATTCTAGAAAAAACATGTTTAGGAATATTATTTTTTCAATGATTCTTTTATGTTTTTGCTATTGCAAGTCTGTCATGTCTCATTGACCATTGTTCTGTAAACACTTCATATAGTTTAAATATAACTTGATTCTTGGAGTTATTAGATTGATTTTTTTAATTGTTAGTGTAAAGTATGTCTATACATTCTTTCCATTATATCCCTCATAGTTTTATAAAATCCCCCCCCCTTTCATTAACTTCCAACACAACTCTAGATGAGCTAAGGATGAATTCATCGTTATTTACTTCTTTCATAATTTATATTTTCTTGCGACGATGTTCCCTTCCCTTGTTGTCGGTCCCTCCAGAACATTCAACATATTGAAATAGATTGTTTGAAACGTGTTAGTGAATATTCTCAAGTACATTATTACTAAAAAGTCAAATAAAAAAAATCATATTAATTACTTTTTTATTCACCCGATTCATTCCCCTACAACTTTTCCATCAAGGTTTTACTCTCTTCTACACTTAGATTGCAAATAATCGTATCAAGTTTCATTATTGTTTTTGCTTTGCATGACAAACATTAACCATTGCATATTAGTTAAACTTACATATAATTTAAACATATTAGTTTTATACTAAAATTACAAAGAACTTACCTTCTTCACTCTTTTGGATGTGCTCTCATCGTGTCAATTAGAATTATTGTTCATTGAACTCTTATCACACATCTTATTCCAATAAACAACCTGGACCATCAAACAAGGAAGTTATTAAATATATTATACAAATAAATTACATAAATTCCATCTAAAAAAGTAGCATAGCATATCGGTGTGCTTAATGAATAAAAATGCCATGGCATGTCTACAGTGTATACGCACCAGTGCATCAGAAATATTTACACACCAATAATGAAAAAAATTAAGAATAAATTAAGCCACAACTTTTTTCGGCTCGATATATTTATTTAACAACATCAGTGCAATTTATTATAAATAATGCATTGGAAATTCCATAAATATTTATAAAAAAATATAGTCAAATGATGCACTTTATTAAAAGTGCACCAACGGATTTTACGGAATTGTACGCACTGAAAATTGTGAAGGCATTTTTTTAGAAATAGCACTAACAAGGACAAAGTCTGGGATCTGAAGTAAGTGGTCACATTGCATCGTGTGCTCAACACCTTCTATATAGAAGCACAAACCCATTAAATCTAAAGTGCCTAAAAAAAACCTAATTGTTAAATAGTATACGGAGTTAAACCCTAATTTTAAAGTTTGCAGCCACATAAAAAAACAATGGTTCCAACGTTGAAGGTAACTATGAAAATCTTTTATTTATTTATTTTTCAGAATTTACTCTAAATATTAATAAGAACACAAATAAATCATGTATTGAGATCAATAGTAAGAATTTACGTACTTTAAATTTCTATTTGTGTGTTTAACCATACCTTAGAAATTTTGATATTAATAAAAATCTGGTTGCTCCAAAGTCCTCCCCGTAACTCTCTCTTGCAAAACTCTCCCCTCAAAATTTTGGCAAAATAATAAAATAGTGATTAAATTTTCCTTTTTAAAACACTTTATTGAACGAGTTTTTTGAAAAATAAATTCATGCTCTCTTTTCAACTCGCAGAGACAAACTTGTGCATTTTTTTTCTTCCTGTTTTTCATATACTAGAGCACTTTAATATATAAGCGCGTTGGTCTAATATGATAAACAATGCAATGATGACATATAACTTCATAATATTTTTTGCATAATTGATGCAAGAGTAAGATATGGTTGCATAAAATAGGAAAATAAACATGTAAAAATTGCATTTTCATGTTGTGATATGTGATTACCAATGCACTTATAATATATGTGGCACCGTTGTGCCTGTGGTATATGGAAGCATTGGTGTGATATATTTCGAAAAGAGAAATGAGTAGATATAAAATACAAAACTTTATATGTACTCAAAATTGATAATTTCAAATTACGTTTTTTGGTCATCGTTGTGTATTAAAAATATGAGTGCACCGGTGAGCTATAACATAATAAGATCACTAATGGTGATAATAATGAAAAATGCATATAAAAATATATGTTGTCAAACATAACAAATATTTTCTTTTGTGGATGTTTACCGTTTGTGCATATATGTTTGTTACGTACAAGTGCATTTACTTATTTCAAACGCACTTGTGCTCTAAGTTGATTAAGACACAACAAATGAGTTAAAAATCCCTAACAATATATGCTTGAACTTAAATGGTATATTCATCTCAAATTCTCTTTTGCAATATAACCACGTAAATTATAATAATTCATATTATACATATGCTGCTTAAACTCACCATAATCTTAAAAAATGGTTTGAAAACTATATTGAAAATTAGATTGTGATATGGTTACCAAAATTTATTTTAGAAATGTAGACAATGTATTGATTGTTGATTTAGCTCAAATGCAGGGAGAAAAAAGTTATAATATCATATGGTTAATTCTTCAAATTACAACTCATTTCATACTGTTCAAAGTTCATAAAGTCCTCCCTTTCCATCTCTAGTAAGTTTTTTTTTTTAATTTTTAATTTTATTATTATTATTGTTGTTGTTTATCTATGTGAATTTAAATAACAATGCATTCAATTTTACGGGATCTTGATTAAGGATCAAGATTGGATGCACAAGAGATTCCACCAATTGAAAAGCATTGTAAGTTTTTATCAAGAGAACGATATCACAAGCAATTGGTGAATGAAAATGGATAGCCGTTTTACCCCACCAATTGTAACATGCCATCTTCCAGCCGCAATCTTGGGTCATCAATGGTAATTCATAGTGAGCTAGATCTCTTTTATGACACCTCAATAGTATGTGGTTGTTCAAAATGTTAAAGGTAGAAGGAGAACCCTCGACATGTCACACTCACCCATTATATCAATGATCGACTACCCAATGTTGATGGTCTAATACCGATTACTACAGTAAAAATTCCAATAAGTGATGTAGAAAAGACATGCATGAACACTTTCTTATGCTCATTTTTTTTTAAATCTGGAAGCCAAAACAAGTATGTTTCATCATAAGTTGACCAACCCCTCTACTTATGTTCAATCAACTGAAAGTCCTAGTGATCCAAAGTATGATATCAATACCACCCAAAACATCTCTACTAGGAGATCCAAGAAGTTGTATAAGTTGAGATAAAAAATGTCCAAGTACACACCAAGGTTGATCCAATTGTTGGAGGGTGGCAATGACTTCTCTCTTCTTGTGCATTTGCAAAGTAAATACCAAACTTGTTACAACCGTGCTTTATATTGTGCTTGGTCGTCTTCTCTACCTATGCCCGATGTTCGAATTGAATTCTCATTTTGTGGTAATAATTTTATGGTTTCCAAGTTTAAGATGGATGCTGCAAATATTGAGTTCTTTATATTTTCACATGTACTTGTTCCTCCCAAACAATCAACAACACTTATGTGATTTTGTGATCCTCTTTTTTGTCAATCTAATTACTTAAATATTGTTAAATACAAACATAACATTTCCATGTATAGTATGTGCATGGATGGTTATGATTATGGAAACTTTAACATGAATAACATGTTACATATCGATGTTCATCCATGCATAGTGTTCATAAATAGTTATAGGTGTTCTTTATTTTCTACAAATTGTTCATTTAAGGAACACTCTAATAACCATGAATTCTTTATGAAAAGGAAAGTGTCTAGAGTTGTTGTTGTGCATGCAATACACAGTTTGTCTCATGGGGACGTGTTGTTAATAAACTATAACTTTTATATAACACCAACTACTTGTAAAAGATGCCTTGCATTGGGACTACCTTTAAACATACCCCTTGGGGCGTAGGACAAAAATATTGTTTAATTGTATTGTTTTATTTTCAATGGGATTGATATAAATGTATTGCTACATTTAAATTTTAGTTTTATAAAATGTTTGCAGTTGGACATTACTATTGGAAAAAATTCCCATGCTTCTATAATAATTGTTTGGTACGAGGTTTGGACAAACCAATTGCATTGTGCTTACTAATATCATTGATGTAATGTTCAATATTTTTGAAATTAGGATTCTGATGATGAGTGGCCTGTTCACCATATTCTATTGCATCCCACTACAATGTCAAATCAAGAGGTCACAAAAAGAGCACAACTTGGAGAGGAAGCATGCCAAGCATGGTTCAATCAACCACCTATTTGTTTCCCACTACTTTCAAATTCACCAAATATGAATGTCTACAGTAACCACTATAACAAATTTGACTTTTAGGGGCAGTTGTCTTCCGCCTCCAAAAGTCTCTTTTGGGGACGGTTTTGGCTTTGGAGGCGGTATTTACAAAATCGCCCCTAATATCATCGACGCTAATAGTTTTGACTTTTAGGGGCGATTTTGGAAGAGATCAAAACCACCCCTTGAAGTGACTTTTAGGGGCGGTTCGAACCCCCCACCCCCAAAGTGACTTTTAAGGGCAGTTCTAAGCCCCCCTCATAGACACCTATGGGGGTGGTTACAAACCCCCCTCATAGGTACCAACGGGGGCGGTTTCAAACCCCCCTTGTACGTACCAATGGAGGCGGTTCAACCCCCCCCCTAAAAGTCTTTATTACAAAACTTTGGGGGCGATTATAAACCCCCCTCGTAGGTACCTACGGAGGCGGTTCGAACCGCCCCCCCCCCTAAAACTCTTTACAAACCTTTGGGGGCGATTATAAACCCCCCTAGTAGGTACCTATGGGGGCGGTTCAAAACCCACCTTAAAGGTCTTTATTACAAAACTTTGGGGGTGGTTATAAACCCCCCTAGTAGGTACCTACAGAGGCAGTTCAACCCCCCTAAAAATCTTTACAAACCTTTATGGGTGGTTATAAACCCCCCTCGTAGGTACCTACAGAGGCGGTTCGAACCCCCCCCTAAAACTCTTTACAAACCTTTGGGGACAGTTATAAACCCCCCTCATAGGTACCTATGGAGGCGGTTCAAAAACCCCCCTAAAAATATTTACAAACCTTTGGGGGCGGTTATGAACCCCCCTCATATAAACTTACAGGGGGGTTTGAACCCCCCTCATTGTAACATACAAGGGAAGTTTTGAACCCCCATTGTAGTGACAGATGAAGTCAATTTAGAACGCCCCTCGTAGCCATAATAAATCATAATAAAATATATTTTATTTAAAATATCAATATTGCAATATCATTAGGGCACGAAGGAATCGAACCTTCAACCTCCTCCTTGTAAAGTAGGCGCTCTTCCATTGAGCTAGAATCCTTTAAGAATTGGGGAAAGGGGCAATATTAACACCAAGATTGCATCATTTGTAATTCTAAGAAAAGACTAATAATCCCAACATTTTTTCTGACTCAAGAGACCTAAGAAAGTAGTCTAAATGGATCTGACTTTTTTTAGATATTTGGGTATTAACAGATTTTCAAAACATTAAAAATATAAAATTCTTACACTAGGATAAATACCAGAAACATAAATAACCATTTGATTATGACATTTCTTAATTTTTCCAACTGCATATTCATAATGCTACTATACCCTTGTGTATAATGCAAACGTTCCTATTACCACTTTAGGCAAGGGAACTCCATGTTTGCATAGCATAAGGTTTCTCATTTTTTGCTAATTCTTGCGTATATTTTAATTTTTTCTATTGCATATTGCTACTATCACTACCACTTAATGCAAGGGAACACCATGTTTATCATAACACAAGGCTTCTTGTTTATTCTAATTCTTTGTATTTTGTGTGCCCCAACTTTAAACATGTCACTTGACATATTTAGAATTCACTTGCTAGATGTAGAGAAATGGAAAAAGACAGTGAAAAGATCGAGTTTTAACGTCTACAAGACCAGTAAAGGAACCGTAGTAAATAAAAGTTAATTACAAAAATTTCTCATGGATATTTTTTCATAAACATTTTACGAGTGTGCAGATGCTGGAATGTTTCAGATATGGTATGATGCATGTGATGTGTAAGTTCACAATACTAGATTTTGACAAAAAGCACGTAGACACGTGTTCAGTTTAAACTTTATATAGTTGAATCATCCATAATTTTAGCTAAAACAATGTCAGACACTTTGAAGAAGCCCAATAGTTGAATCATGTAGAACATGCCTCAATGCATCTGTTCTTAACAAGTACTCTTTTATGCGTGATTACACAAGACAATTCATTGCTAGCTTTGCTTAAAATTCCAAATGGTTACTACCTTTGCACTAACCTAACTTTGTCCAACAACAAGAAAAATCTCAATATTTACAGGCCTTAGGCAACAAATCTTGCAATATATCCAAATATTACGAGTTCATAATCCATGTATTTGTAACACGTAACATTTTCATTTTTCATTCAAATAAAACACTTATTCTATCAAGCATTACATCAGTAAAAAGAAAAGGTAGAACTCTAACTAAAGTATTATTGATGTTTGTCAGAGTACAGTGGCCACATTTTTTAGGAATCAAACCCTGGTGATGGATATAGCACAACTCCACTTTCACCAAACCAATTGTCCTCTTGTGGATAAATTCTTGGTTTTTGGTAAGCTGGCTATAGCAATTGATCGTCAGAGCTGTAAAGATCCTTCTATTTTCTTCTTAATCTAATAGAAAGTTTTTATAACAAGCAAAATAAAAGAAAAACATTGAAACCATCCATGGATTAATACAATCCCTTTCTACTTATAAGAATTAATAGTGTAGCAATCTCTGTTGCTAGATTTCTGTGGTGGTAAGTTATTGATTTAGTTGTCGGATAAACCACAGTATCGAAATGACCAAGTCGACTTTTCGGATCCATATCAAGATTCATCATCAGGACCATGTCGAATGTGGAGATAGTGAGAATCAAAAATAAATACTGGAACTGGGTAGAAGCAAAACGTCTAATGTCGGCTTTTGGAATCTAGGGTTTGCTAGGTTAAAATCTTATTAATTTTAATTTATTTAATTAATTTGTTTAGTTTATTAAAAAAATTTACAATTGCTATATTAAGACTTTATTTTAAAAAAATATAAAAACCTAAGAGTCACTTTTATTATTAATTAAAAAAATTTAGGATATAATTTGTTTGAAATATATTTATTATTTACTTGAAAATGTTTATTAAAGTGTTTAAAACTTTAAAGAAGGTCTTGACACCAATTTCTTATTGTTAATTTAACTTTTATTTTTACTTATAATTTAAAAAAATTTAAAAGATTTTTTTAAAAACTTTTGAATAAAAGGTTGTTGAAACCTTTTAGGTCAAAGGTTAATAAAGTTGAATATAATTTAATTTTAACTACATTTTATTAAAAAATTAATTTTTAATCCAAACTTAATTTTCTAAAAAAAATTTAGAAAGATTTTTAATTTTATAAAGATTAAATTGATTTTTAATTTTTAATTATCATAAAATTTTAAATTGATTTTAATATTAATTTTTTATTTTTAACTTTTAATTTTTAATTTCATTTTTAAGTTTTAAAGTATTTGATGGTATGGTTTTTATTTAAGGACAAGGTAGAGGACAAAAGATGAAAGGAGAGCTTGATGGGGGAAAGGGGCAAAGGGAAAAAAGGTTGAGATCCGGGGGAACGTAGTCAAGGGACAGAACGAGGGGGAAAATCGCCTTTCCGATTGAGAATAGAGGGAAGCCAACTAGTGCTCACCTCGAGGCCGCTATCCCTATTTAGATTGTGTGGGAGTTTGATAATTTCTAAGGCCTCTCTGAATTTTATTTTGAAATAGTGGTCTTCTTTCGCGAGGATAATGGTGTCTTTTAGGAAAATGTGATGTTTGGTTTTGGCAACATGTTCCGCAAGGGCTGAGGAGCGGATACGTTCTTTTCTAATGTATGCCCCATGTTCTTTTAACCGTGTGTGGAAAGAACGCCCCGTCTCACCTATATAGCTGATCTTGTAAGAACAAGGGATCTTATAGACCCCTCTGAATTATGTATGATCAACCGGATCTTTAGCGGATCTCATTCTTTTCCTAATGGTCTCTAGGGGTTTGAATGAGGTCGTGATGTTGTTCTTATTAAGAATTCTAGAGATCTTATCAGTCACCCCTTGTATATAAGGTAAGAAGCTCGTGGTTTGGTGTTGGTCTTGTTGTCAGAGGTTTTCAAACCCGTAAGGCTCTTGTTGTGGGTTTTGCCAAGGGTCCTCATTAGTGTAGCAATACTTTATTAAAAGGGTTTTTTAACCTATCTTTAGGCTGTTGACTGTTAAAAAGAGGTAAGAATTACATTATGGGTTTTAATACATTACAAAACATGCTTAAACCTGTAGTCTTGATACATGTCATACATTTGCAAAAGTAATGAATGGAATTTACATAATACATTACATAAATGATAACATGCTTAAACCTGTAGTCTTGATACCTGTCATACATTGCAAAAAATAATGAATGGAATTTACTTGTCATACCTTGCTCAAGAATATTTGAAAAAGTTGTTGGACTTCTTTTAACAGATACCTGCAAACAGGGAAAACAAGCAATAAGAATGATAATTTGTCAAAGACCCTACCTTCTAAACAAATAGGCATTGGATGAATATGTTACAACAGGCAAAAAAATAACATACTTCAAGATCAGTGAGGGAGGGCCCAACTTGTTTGCCAGAGTGGAAAGATGTTCCTTTGCATCCTGCGGATTACAAAAAAACTAAAATTTTAGCGAGCATTCATTAAACATTCCCCTGAGCTACAACAAACATATTTGTTAAAGTACCTTCAAAATGAAGGGGATGCATAGCATCAGTTACAATTTATAGCAGATTTAAGAATAAAATTAACAACCACAAATGTCTAGGATTATTAACAGTTTGAAGTTGTATCATATATTTGGAAGAATTTCCACCACAATCATTCTACCATTTGAGGTAATCCAACCTCAGAAACTTTTATTTTGCATAAACTGCTCTTGTTTGGCCAGATTATAGTTACTCACCTCACAGGCTCCCAAGAGATTGAGGAATGATGCTTTTGAGAAAGAATTCTAGTTTTTAGGAATTAATTTCATTATATCTACGATTTTATACTACCCTTCAAGTCTACTGCAAAGGAAGTAAAGCATTGCCACGTGAAAGTATAATGTTGTGTCTTGCTATGTCACCTGTAGCAAACAAACACGTACAAGTTTTGAAAATAAAATGGGTTTCAAACATGTACATATAGATGTGTGGGTAGGAACCTTCAAATTTTCATTTTTCAACTTTCATTTCACCTTCAACCTAGAAGGTTTCTCAGATCTTAGCCCTGTCAATTTTCCAATGCTTTACTTCCAAACAACTTAGACTTCCTGACAATTCAAGGATAAAATATACCAATAAAAAATGATATGCTTCAACCCTTTTAGGGCAACTTAACAACCAACAACCAGTTCTAAAAATACCCTTTTAGAGCAACAAGACAACAATACAACAACAACAAAATCAACCCCTTGTATTCTTCACATGGATGTCAAATTACTTGACAATTGTCCTTTTACTTATGTTAAATCAACAAGACATGTATGGTTGTAAATAACAATGCATAAAGAACATATAAAGCTGAAAATAAATCGGGAAAGTGCACAAGTTTTGGACAGGTTGAAACTTCATTAATGTGCTCAAGATGAAGCACATTTACATTCCATAGCCTTCACTCAAGGCTAGAACAAATCCTCCTAGCTCTCCAAACCCTAGCTAAGGATAATCAACATAACCTAAGCAACCAAGAAGATCCAATCTACAACAATCACTCCAAGGCAAGACATCCTCTCTACTTCGCAATTCCACCCTAGGGTTTTATTACAAAACCCTAATGTCCAATCTCGAAGGGGTAAACCCTAACCCTAAACCTCGTAGGTACTTTAAGAAAACCAAGAAACCCTAGCAATCCAAGAGAAAGAGAGATCAATTACAAGTGATGATCCAAAGGAGAGAGCCAAGATCATCGCCATTGTCTCCTCCACAAGAGCAAACATAAATATTCAAAAATAAACAAAATAGATTTATTGTTATTGATGGACTTGAATTCCATACGTCCATTATTTCTATTTGCTTGAATTCCATGGTCAATTTGTAAACATATAGAGATTACACCGTGCATACAAATTTTTATAGAGATTGCATGTAGAAGGGGTCGATAAAAAAAAAAAAAAAAACATAACATAGGGGGAACAAACAGTTTCATCCATTCTTCCAAAATAAGTGATTTAAAACTAAACAATATTTCTACAATATTACTCAACAGGCCCAACATGAAAATGATCACTATTCAAGACATATATTGATCATGGAAAATCTTTGTCAGAATTCAACTGCAAAGCATCCACTGATAAAGATTCAAGAAATGAAAATATCCTAAAGAGAAATATTAAACCAACTCAGTTATTGTTATTGCATTAAAAAAAACAGAACACAACAGAGGGGGAACAAATAATTTCATCCTTTCTTCCAAAAGCAACCATTTAAGATTAAACAGTTAATAATCATTGATATAAAAAAATTATTTCTACATCATTACTCAATAGGCCAACATGAAAATGACCACTTTTCAAGGCATATATTGATTTAAGGCAAAGCTTTGAGAGAATTCAACTGCAAAGCATTAGCTGATAAAGATTCAAGAAATGAAAATATCATAAACATAAATATTAAACCCAGTCAGTTGTTTTTATTGCAATATAATGAGAGTATACTGATGTAAGAGTAGTTCAAGATACAATTTCTCACTTTGAACTTCTTCAGCTAAAATGATAGGTTTTAACAACCCTTCTTAGTCTATCAACTACCCAGAACAACATGGACCAGTCAAAAACTCTTGAAAGAAATTTCTCAAATTTGAAATATATAAGTGCTAAATGTCACCATACACAAATTTGACATATTCATATATGATCTAGTTGACTTCAACGGTTAACTGAAAGGCAAAAATCTGAATCCAACTTCCATATAAATAGTAATATTAAGGATAAATAAACCGAGGTATTAATTAAATGCCAAATTTGATCAATTTATCCATGGTTCTGCTTAGGATTAAATAGACATTAAGTTCAATAATTTAAGATTCACAAGTTAGCATTAAGAACAAGTTAGAAATGAAACAGAAGTTGTAATCAACATGTCACAAATAGAATACAAAAAGTAGCAAGAAACAATAGCCGAGTAATACCTTCATACTATGTCCTTGGTTTGCTCTAATATAAAGCACACTCTTTTCTTCAATTAAACCAAAGCGTTGCTCATTATCACTCTTTACTGCCTAAAATTTCAATGTTGAATGAAATCAGTAACCAAATTTCCATTGTGGTAGCTTCATCATTAATACATATCTACGAGTTTAAGTGGTATAACACTTGAAACAAATGCAAAATTATGTCCATATAATGCTAGGTCAAACATCTACTAGATTATTCTAGAAACTAACCAATAAACAAAAAGGTCATTATGTTCTTCCCATGAAGAATCCAGAGAACAGTCTGGCTATAGGACATAAAGAGAAGTAAATCTTCAAATGCTTCTACGTTATTCAATCTAATGTGATGATCCATAACCAAAATTATGTCTGCTATAGGCATCATACTACCAACTTGGGTACACTAGCTTATTGATAGAAAGATTACAAAAGGCACAGTCTGAATTGATTGCCAACTCATACTTACCTCTCCAATATCGTCAACCAAGTAAGCATGAAGGGGAAATAATGCTTGAGTTTTTGTGTTCAGCTTCAATATATCTTTCACTAGCACTTATCCATCACTTCGAATGTTCAATTTCAAGTCAACAACTCTATGCCACAAAACAGAAGACCTGCAGCATTAAGAAGGTTCAACATAAAAGGATTTTAAAATTAACAAATTATATAGATGATATATCAGAGACATAAATGTATGTATAGCCCCAAGGGTTAGCTCAATCAATTGAACCATCCCCCAAATGAATGT
>LPNX010785668.1:163120-182011 GCA_001517045.1 Pseudotsuga menziesii
TCAACCTTTACACATCAAACACTTACTTTTCTTGTCTTTACAAAAATCCATGCAAGTTTTTTTTTTTTTTTGTATTCATCCTCATGCCAATTTTGGATGATTTTCACTTCTTTAGATGTTTATGCTTACACAAAATTGGTTGTCAAATTTGTACATCATCCTTCTAAGAGTATTCTTCTATTCTTCCCTTACTACTTATGTCTCCATGTGGCCTAGTGATAATAACAGATCAAGTTTAGACAGGTTGTCTGCCTCCATGTTTAATTCTCTATAAACATGAGTTATGCTAAGGACTCAGAAGAAATTCAAAAGCCTTATGATAGCTTTTAAGAGTTGTTGTAAGTGAGGAGCTTTGATATGAATCTTTTTGTTGACCCAATCCACTACCATCTTTGAGCCCCCAAAGACCTGTAAACTAGTGATATTTCTGTTTACAGCCAAATCTAGAATAACATGTAAGGCTGTTAGCTTTGCTTTATTATTTGTGCAATGTCCTAAAGCATATCTCACATGTACCTTGAGATTTTCTGAGATATATAAAACACCTCATGAACCTCCTAGAGGAGGTTTTCCTTGGCTTGCTCCGTCAAAGTAAGCCCAGGGGATTTCTTTGTTGATGACGGGAGGTACTAGTTTCCTTGTCTTGAGTTCTTTTTCCTTTGATTTGTGTTCTCTGGTCCACTGCACCACAAGGGTCATCGTCACTTCATGAGGAATCAACATGTTATTAAAAATCATTGTATTTCGAGCCCACCAAATTCCATAAGAAAAAGAGGAAGGGAATGCACTGAAGAGATGTACCGAGCTATTTGACCACCATGCACAACACTTTTTCTCTAGATATGTCCCTGCATGCGACCCTTGTGATTTTAGCTCTTTGTTGGCTTCCTTCCATATTGTTTCCACATAATAACATAGAGCAAACATGTGAGAACCTATTTCCTCTTCTGAATGGCATAAAACACACCAGATTGGTCCATGCCATCCTCATTTTTTAAGGTTCTCCCATGTTAAAAGTTTATTGCTCAGAGCCAACCATAGGGCGATTTTTGCCTTGAGAGGACCTTCATTTTTCCATACTTGTTTCCACCAGTCTTCCCTTTCCCCCTGGTGTTTTTCTAAAGCGCAATTCTTGTAGCCTAGTTTGGTCATGAATTCCCCTATTGCTAAGTTTTTAGTCCACACTAGTTTATCTTCCACACCTTCTTCTAGATGAATATAGCAGGACTGTAACAGTAAAACGTGTTCATTCCATTCCTCCTTGAGCCCGCCATCTAGACCTAAATATTTAACATTTTTCCAAAGCATTTCCTTTTGTTGGGTGAGGGCACAGGTATGACTGAGATTAAATATCCCAAGGCTTCTAAGTTTTTCAATTAAAGCACCAGAAATTTTGTAACTTTCCCCTGCTCCTACCCAGAGATCCTACCCTATATGAACTTCATTTTTACTCCCTATGGACCAAGCAATCCAGTTTCCTACTTGAGGGAAAGTGAGCACAAAGGTCTTCCATCCAATAGATCCATTCTTAAAAGTTTTATCTGGTTTTCTTATACAATATTTGATGGAGGCATTTAGACAATACTTGGAGACCAAGGCCTTACCCCAAAAGGAGCTAGGGTTATGAATTAATCCACACAAGGATTTTTTTTCCAGGGATTGACATAAAAGAAATGGATTCTTTATTCCCCAACCACCAAGTTCCTTGGTATTAGCCAAGGTTTTCCAATTGGACAATGGTATTCCTTTCGACTGTTTGCTTACGGTCCATAAAAAGGAAAATAACTTTTTCCTGATTTTCTGAAGAATACCTTTTGGAATATACGCTATTGTATCCCAATATACAGGTATGGTTTGTAATACCCCCTTGAGCAACACCAGTCTTCCTCCCCTTGATAAGAACTTGTTTTCCCAACATCCAATTCTGCCTTTGATATTTTTATATAACCATAGCTAGTCCTTGAATGAATAAGCATTAGGTTTAAGAAGAAACCCTAAATATTTAAAACCTTTTGAAAGAGGCTTTATAATATAAGGGACTTCTGTAATTAACCTATTTTTTACCGTTTCAGAGAGAGCATTTTATGAGAGAGCGGGCTTTTCTACATTTATGTGCATCCCTATTGCCTTTTTGTATAGATCCAAGATCTGTTTGGCTTCCCTAAAGTTCTCCCAAGTTCCTTCACCCATCATCACCACATCATCCATGAACAAGATGTGGGAAAGTTCTTCAGAGCTCATGACCATTATCCCTTTGTATGATCTATCCCTCTTGGCATGTTGAATTAGTCTGCTTAGAGCATCTGCTATAAGAAGGATACGGGGGAGAGTACCAATCTTCCTCCTCTTGACAAGAACTTGTTTTCCCAACATCCAATTCTACCTTCGATCTTTTTGTATAACCATAACTAGTCCTTGAATGAATAAGAATTAGGTTTAAGAAGAAACCCTAAATATTTAAAACCTTCTGAAAGAGGCTTTATAATATAAGGGACTTCTATAATTAACCTATTTTTTTTACCGTTTTAGAGATAGTATTTTCGGAGAGAGTGGAATTTTCTACATTTATGTGCATCCCTATTGCCTTTTTGTACAGATCCAAGATCTGTTTGGCTTCCCTAAAGTTATCCCACGTTCCTTCTCCCATCATCACCACATCATCCACGAACAAGATGTGGGAAAGTTCTTCAGAGCTCGTGACCATTATCCCTTTGTATGATCTAGCCCTCTTGGCATGTTGAATTAGTCTACTTAGATAATCTGCTATAAGAAGGAACATAAAGGGGGAGAGCGGGCACCCCTACCTTAAACCTCTTAAAGGTATAAAGAAGTTATATGGTGAACCATTGATAAGTACCACAAAGGATGCAGACTGTATACACCCCATTATCCAATTGACTGTCTCTACGACCAATCCAATCTAAATCATCAACATCCTTAGGAATGTCCAACTGACCCTGTCATAGGCCTTTGATATGTCTAGCTTTAAAACAAAGGATTTTATCTTGTTCTTGTTAATGGTGTGGATTGCCTCCTATGTTAATGAGACCGCATCGTGGATTTGACGATTAAAGAGGAATCCGAACTGCTCCTTTGAAATAATTTTGCTTAGGATCGGCTCAAGATGCTACTCTATTATTTTAGAAATAATTTTATAAACAACATTGCAGCATGAAATTGGACATTAGGAGGAAACACAATTTAGAGGTAAACATAAGTCATTTATCTTGATCAGGATGTGCATCCTGCTAAGATGCTCCTTTATGATCTCATAAGGCGAAAGCTTTGTTTTCATTTCATTTTTGTAGTATGAAATGGCTTGGGCTAAAGACGTCTCCCTTGAAGAAGACAGTCCTCCCATGGAATAGTTAAGCCAAAAATTTCACAATGAAACTATTTATAGCCATAACTAACCTAGGTCTTCACATGGTATAGTCAAGTCAAAGCAAGACTGTTGACAGAGGGAATGAAGCTCGATATAGACAAACATGAAAGTAACAATAGTGTCTGACGTTGGCAACAAAGGACTTACATTTGATAACGAAAACAAGATCCCCCTCCTTTCAATTTCAGTTCATGAAAATAGTATAATTTTTTTAATATGACAGGAAAATCGCATTTGACCAAGAACATCAATATTGCATTACATAACATATGGCTACATGAACCTCCTGAAAGTTATAAACAAATCAACATCATTAAGAGTTAAAACAGGTGAAGTCAAATAATTGACTATGTATGATGAAATCTTAGATGGGCAAGCACAGAAGATGAAAAATAGCATTGTAGTTACGAAGTTGTTAATTTAGTGAAGACATAAAATCTTAATCTTAAGCACAACTTCATGGTAATACCCTTTGGCTCCACAAACTGGTTGGTCGACCTAAGTCTGGGCTAATCGAGACAAATGTCGTGAACTCACAAACTCTTTGATAGGAGTTTCAACATTTCAAGGAAATCATGTCAAACACTATTTTCAACCCTTAGTCAACTCATGCAATTAGTTTCCCAGGCCATGCCATTATACTTGAGTGAAGTCAAATTATTTCTAGTTCATATACATTGATCCCATCAACCATTCCAGATGGAGAAGATGTGCTTCAACTAAACAACATGAATGTAGATGGCAACTATATATGGAAAAATTAACACACAAAGCAAATCAACTTACGACTCAAGAATAGGCACAGCCTCAATCCTATCATACAACTATCATACAAGTGCCTCAATCTTATCATACAAATTTCTATTATTGTGGACTCTTTGATCAACAATGACAATTCTTTGTCAACAATATTTGCCAGAGTCAGTAATGTAGAGCAGCATCTACAACTTACAAGAGGAGCATGAGTACCTCAGTCATTTCATGTCATTTTTCCAACAACGGAGAATTATTGCAGAGAATGTTAACCCTGTTCTAGTACTTGTCAAGTGAATTGTCGTACATAGATTAAGGAAGTCGAAACTGAAAAGAAAAAAAACTATTTAGAATAATTTGGTGATTTTTTGAAAAAGACCTGTGGACATAAGGCATTGCTTCAACAGACCTTGGATATTCATCACACACAACTCAATGAACATCTTCTATAGGAAAAAGAAGGGATCTATGAAGGCCATATTCTTGCTCAGCCAATTGAAGACCCTAAGGAACTCATGAATGACAATGAACTTCTGCTTTTGAAGACCAACCACGCCATTACTCAGTTCTTGTAATCACCCACTTCTTATAAAGACGCCATTATTGTTGTTCTTTAGGACATCAAAAATACCAAACAAAAGGCCAAGGACAACATCAACACTTGGGAACACTTACACAAATTATGCAAGTTTGTGCCAAAATTGTTTATGATACTTGTTTGCTTAATGTTTCTGAAGTGTCGACCTCCCCCATATCTTGTGGATACAAAAGATATAGTCATAACTTGGAGCATTTGAATATGACACCAGCACGTCAGGTTCAACTCCTTACTCAAGTTCAATCCTCTTTAAGAGGTAGTCAACTAAGGGTACCAAAGAAAATGGTGAACAATTATGTGGAAACACAAGTTACATAATAAAAATTCACTCATTTGTCTAAAATGCGAAACCCTATATTTTATTTTTCTTTAATTTGGAAATCATCTTCTGTAAAAGATTATAATTTTAACATTCTTACTTTTCAGACAACTACAGTTCTATGCATACAGGTCTGTCACATACATTAGTACCATAATGATTACATTGTATGAGCAAAACAAAATTCCATAGACATCCCAAATTTGGGAAGCTTGTCTAAATAAGACTTGTTGTTGAATTCAAAACAAAAGACCAGAGAATCACAAAACACAAATATTAAACATGAACCAAGAAAAAAAGGTTTATTTAAGAAAGAAAAGTCCTTACAACAATCGACCCAGAGCATCAATTCGACCACTTTCACCTCTTTGAGAGCCATATCTTCCTTTGCCTCCTCTTCCTCCTCTGCTTCTATCCCAACCTCCTTCGTTCCCCGATCTCCTATCATTTTCTTCTCTTTGATGGCCATAGCCTCCTATGCTGCCTCCTCTGCTTATATCAAAATTTTCTTCTCTGTTCCCTCTGTAAACCTGATAAGTTGAACTAGTTTGTAAACCTTTATTCATCACAACAAGATTGGAACCCTCAACCCTCCATTTATGTTTGTTACTGAGATAAGAGGGTTGTAAGCTTATAGACCCAGATGTCTCTTCTAGCGATTTTCCTGAACATACCTCTACCCCTTGACTTGCACCGCTTGATATCCCTTTGCTTTGTCTCACACCATGAGGGTTCTCCCAGACTTCCATGGATTCTCTTTCTCGGCTTCCTAATGTTATGGATGGTGCACCACTTGTCAATTTTCCTTCAGTGGGAACATCAATGTTATTCCCTCAAAATGAGAAATTTAGCCTTCCTAAAGCCCAAGCTTACTAACAGGGCAACCTAGTTGGGGAATGCTTAGTTTGTGAACCCAAAACTCGGAAAGAGCTAGACCCACATGGGCTAGAGGAAGTTCCATCAACGTTAGAATTTTGTGCAGAACTTTGAACTCTTGATACAGAGTTCTACGAGGCAGACCTAGTTCCTGAACTAGAAACTGGGTGAGAGCCAGACCCACATGGGCCACATGCAGGATCATAATTCAATGCAGAGTTTTGATTTGTTGATGCAGGGTCCTTCGCTTTATACCCCTTTCCCTTGCTCCTGACTATTTTTACAAAAGATGTAGATACTCTACATATAACCTCTACTCTTGATGTACATACAAACTGATATTTAATGTGATATAGACTGCATTTTCAACCCAAAAAATAAGAAATCGGTACCTTGTTGATAGCAAAGTTCCATTTAAAGAAAACACACATCCAAAAAGAGGTCGGTCATATCCAATTTCTCTACAATCCATAGTAATCTGCGTTGTCTGCTGCAACATGCAGTTCAACTCTTCATTCTCATCCGCATTCTGATTCGCTCTCTTTCTCCTAGCTCTCTGTAACCTTGAGGTTGCTGAGGGAGTGAGAATTCCATAATTGTAGTCCAAGCTTGTAGCAGCCCTGAGAGCCTTAGGTATAAAAGGATAAATCTGAGGCCCTTCCATTTCTTGAACCTCTTCAACATCAACATTGGTAGCTTCTTCTTCTTCTTCTCCCCGAACCTTCATGGGCTTCTCCAGCTGTCTCTCCTCATCAAGCTTCGCCATGAGTGCTATGAGTCGATCTCGTCTCTCCATATCCCTCTCACCAAACAAGATAATAGGTTCATTTAGGAAATGAAGATAATCACACATGGAAGAGTCATTGGTATGTACTGCCAATGCATAAGCGTGCCTCCGCAGCAGAAGCTCCTGCATAGCTTGTTCTTTCCTCTCTCGGACCTCTTCGCTCTCTGTTCCACATTCAGTGGTTGGAAGGTGGGATCAAAACCCCCATTCATGTTCCATAACTCGTTTTCAATGTAAAAAATTAAACATGCTAAAATTTTGTGGCGCTAAAACCCTTATCCTATAAAGTTATGGCTTCTAAAATGTATATTTTTGCTTTTTTATTTTGATGGCTTGTTTTATATGTGTGTGTGTGTGTGTTTTGTTGGTTTAGTTTTTATATATAATAATATATATTTAAGGTACTATGGTCAAGTAAAGAAGCATGAGAATGTAAGTGTAGTTTCAAATTTAGTGGTGGGAAAGGACAAACTTTTTGGTTTCTTTGGTGGTGTTATCTGATGTAAGTTAGGTGTTAGTGATATAATCTAGGTGTTAGTGGGTAGGAATGATTCTACTTTTATTAAATTCATATAAATTATTTTTTAATGTAGTTTTGATGTTATTATGAACAACATAGTAGAGTTTAGTTTTGCAACAATCTTGACGTTTTTTTTATTGGACCAATGTGTTAGATACCTTCAAATGTTTGGAGACTAAAACTAGGTTGTATTGAATCTAGAAAGATCTATCGCTTCTTGGAATTAGAACCTCTTGGGGGGTATTTAGAGAATGATGGAGTCAAAATATGAATTACAATGTATATATTTTTATCATGTCAAGAGAGAACACAATTAAGAAGCATACATATTATCCAAGAGGGCATCAAGCTAGCATTCAACCTCTCAATCGGTTATTGAATATAGGGAAGGTGAAGAACTATCTAAGGTTTCTTCTTTACAAGATGGACCCTCTCTCACTCTATTCATATACGGGGCCTGCAACTATCCCATCATGTAATTTTGGCCTTGTTAGATCCTAATATAGAGAGCTAATGCATCTGCGTTGGCCTGTGTTGTACATTGAAGTCATCATCAACAATATTTCATTTATGGCTTATGGGCTATATGTCAACTCCTAGGTCATGATACATGGTCTAAATAGGGAAAGAAATATACAATGAGAGTGGATATGGGATCTATGATCCAAAAATAACGAGTATGCCATGGCACACATTGGAAGTGTCTTTCCTAATATCCGAAGCCAAATGAGGAAAACTTGAAATAGTAATATGTCTAAAAGAACTATAAGAACTATAAGGGGAGCTATAATGGGTAGTGTTTCGACGTCGAGAGTGGGGAGCCTATTGTTGTGATTTGGATGCATACAACCGAGTGTTGGGATGGGGTCAATACTAGCAACGTCGATGGGGTCAGGAGGACATATAGGTGGTCCATGATAGGGTCTTCTACTGTAACCCTCGTTTCCTAATAGAAGGTGTCCTATAGAATGAGCTCCTCCTTTCCCCCCTTTGCCTTCCACCTTATTATTATTGTTATTGTTGTTATTATTATTATCATGGATTTTAGTGATTGCTTCCTCGTTGGTCTCATTTGCAACTATGCCCTCCTTGAGGTCTCGCTGCTTTTGCAAGAATGTCATCTCCTCCAGCACTAACCTAGGCCATAATATATAAACTAAATTTACTAATTCAATCTCATGACTAGAAGAGGTTAAGTACCAAAGTGAGGGGCCTGCTCACCACCTCTGCTCTTCCTCTTTGTCTTCTTTGACATCATCCGGTGAGAGCGCCCACTTCTTCTTGAGATGCTTTCGCTCCACCATGGTTGTGCTTGTGAATTGTTGCCACTCACAGAGTACTCCCTGAACTACCAAAACCTATGAGGAATTGTGAGCAGGTGAACCCCAATTGATCATAAATTCTAGGAAGGACAACATAGATCTTCACCCCAACGTGAAAATGGCTATGCCAAAACAACCCTCGAAATACAACAAAAACAACCACACCCTATAAATCCCATAACAATAACAACTCTATGTGCATAGATTTTAATGTTTTCGTTAAAGATATTGATGTTCCCTTAAGGGAAAAACTTTAAAGTTTGGAAGTTACAACTTTGTTGTATTAGTCCTTCGAGCCATCTTTATGTTTTTAAGATCTAGATCTTCGTATTACCCATCATGTAGTGTTACTTAACTCTTAGACTTGAAAGACATACCAAGTCAATTATGGGTAAGTAGGGGCCATTTAATCCCAGGGGCTTAGCTAAACCAAGGTTTCCCATGATATTGGGCATGTGTGTTCAATCCTCTTGTAAATATTTACAATGGAGATATGCATCATTTCAAGCATGGAGATATGTTTTTGCATTGGTGTTGTTGTTTATTTATGTGGACCTAATAGATACTTGGAGTGGCTTTGACATACCAGCGACAATTACCAACAAAAATTGCCAAAAGGTGAGGGCATTCCATCATGGTACTTTTTAAGATTATCATCATAGTTTGGACAGTGACCTTCATTTGTCTAAGACATGACTAGTGAGGAATTTAAGGGAGTAAAAGAATGTAACATGTGATTAATGTGTTAAGGAAAAGGGACAAATACAAGGAAAAAACTGGCCATTTACAAGGTGGGAGGACACATTAATTAAACTAAAAACCTCACACATCCAAATATGCCATGTAAGTAAGGAGATTTTTTCTGCATCAACCTTACCTTAATCCATTTTGTCTCGAGGGATCATGTGACATTATTAGGCCTATGTCCACCACACAAGCCCAACTATAAATGGAATATTTATCATGTAAGTGGAATGTAGTGTTCGTTTCAAGTTTGGCACACTAAGGATGGCTCTCATGGCCTAGTCCATGTTCTAGGATAAACATACAAAGTCCCAGGCCATAACATTTTCCTCAAGGGATTGGAGCCCACACATGGATCCCTAGTCCATAATGTCATCTCTATGTGGGAAATTTTTGGCTTACAAGCAAGAAATGGTCATTTCAATCTCTGTGCGACCAAGAATGATTATCATTGATTGGGCCATATTATCAAGTCAAAACATAACGTCTAAGGGTAAGGGGATCATGGGTCATGTGTTATTCCCTAGACCACCTCAAAGGCCCTATATACTACATAGATAATATTTATCCAATGAGTAAGATATGCCATCCATTTTGAGGTTTGACACACCAAGTATGGATTTCAGTCCCTAGGCCATGATTTGATGTGAAAAGAGTTGTTGGGCCAAAACATTTTTCCTTAGGGCTCTTGAACTATGTGTGGGGCCTTAGGCCACCACAAAGCCCTATAAAGGGAATATTGGCATGTGAGAAATATATAGTACCTCTTTTTATGAATTTTAGTTAACCATGGATATTTATTTTAACTTAAGCAATGGCAAGGTCAAAAGGCATAGCCTTAGGACATAACATTTACATTTGGCCTATAAGCAAGATATGGTCTCTATTTAAATATTTTTAAGACTAAAGATGATTTCTATGGCCTGGACCATGCATCAAGGTCTAAATTTAGGGTATAAGGCCATATGAATTACCTTGGGGCTCATGGCCCATGAATAGAGGCCTAGATTATAACACAAGGCCTACATGGGGAATCTTAGCTTACATGTGAGATATGTTCATCGTTTTGAGGAAGGGCATGATAGGGAAGGTTTTCAAGGCTCATGTTATGGCCATATTCGAAGTGACTAAAGGTGCAACTAGAATATTAGAGCTAGATTCTTAATTACCTTAGGTATGAAAATGTCGCGAGCATTAATATTATCAACTAGGATTAATTGGAGCTCAATGATGGTGTTGGCATGCTCTATTTGTTTTAAAAGATAGATAATTGGTTGGAAGAGGAATTCCAAGAGAGAAAGGTATAAGGGTTATGTGGTATATATGGGTTGTTAGTGCTTGATGTATCAACTTTGTCCCCATGAAGTATACAATGTGCTACCTCGTGAATTTGTTGTTCTCACCCCATTGGTCTCTTTGGTTTGTACATTACCATTATGATTGGTCTTTGACTTACTATGGGTATGCTTGAAGGGTAATGTAAGGATGGAATATTTGAACCTAACTTAGGAGGAAGGGTATCACAAATATTGAAATGGACATCATAGCCTTGTTGTAGGCCAATAATTCCATATGCAAAGGCTCATTTGATGGCATGGGGTCCACACATAGTCCATGAGTCCTAAAGGAAAAACACTATGGCTTCAAAATATATATTTTGACCTTAGACCATGTCTAAACTTATTATAACTGTCGTTAATGTACTAAACTCAAAATGGCCATCATATCTTGATCATATGACAATGATTCCCTTTACGTGACCTTTTGTGGTGTCTAAGGGATACAATGATGTCTCATGAGCTGCATAGACAAACATTATGGTATAATACCCTACATTTTTGCATTAAACCACATCACAGACACCAAGAACCATGTCTAGTGTTATAATTAACTTCAAAACTAGCACCATATCCCACTTCCAAGCCAAATATTCCCTATGGAGGGCCAATATGGTGGTTTGGGACCACACACATGTAACATATCTCCATAGTAAAATTCTACAGTGTAAGATGGTCCTATATTTTTCATTATACCATGGAATGGTCCTCAAGTTCCATCCCTAATGTACCCCTCCTCAACTTGCTAGCCATATCTCACATGTAGGCAAAGGATTCCCTACACAGGCCCTATGCAATGATGTGGGTTACTATGAAAAGAACATGAGCACCATAGGCAAATGTTCTATCCCAACAACATGGGTTTTGTTATCAAATGAAGGATTAGTGACCAAGAAGAATCCATAATGTGACGAATCTCAAAATAACCACCATATCCCTATGACAGGAAAAAAAGTGGACTAGGGCCTCTTGGATGACCTATGTAGAACCCAAAAGTCGCATGTTATAGACTAAAACTCTGGATATTCACATTGTAACATGAATTGGGTCATGAGTGTTGATGTAATTGTAACTTCAGAATGTATTCACTTGTATATCTTATGTCTTGTACCCCGATGTTTATTCCGGGAAGTGTTTGTAATGTAATTGAGTCATGTCATGCCCCAATGTTCCAATCAGAAGTTTCTATAATGTAAACAAGTCATGTCAAGTCATTGTGGGTAACCCTCCTATTGATCAAGGGTTAAAGTCCCTGCAATTGCGGGGCCTTAGGGTTATTAGACTCTCCCAGTGAAGTCGGCCCTAGTGAGTTATTGTTAAGTCAGGAATTAGTATAAATAGAGAGTGAGCCTCTCTATTTATCACACACTCACTCACACTCAGTTGTAGCGCATAGCTGAGGGAGAAGAAGTTGCTGGGGCTAGAAAGAAAGAGGCAACTGCTGTCGAGAGATCATCTTACTATTTTGGGGTTTTACTTTTGGTGCCGATTCTATCTCTGAGGAAGTTGCGAGGTTTTCTCCATTTATGGTTTCCCTGAGGAAAAACACCGTGTTCATTGTCTCTTGTGTTTGATTGCTGTGCTTGTTATTCTCTCAATTAAAAGATCCTAATATAATGCTAGCTTAAATGCTAAAAATCTAACATTGTATCAGAGCTAACCTGAGAAGAAGACACTGTGCAGCTACGGGAACTAGGGCTTCCTATTTTTTGGATCTCTCTCCATAGATTTTTAGCAAAATAAGGTTGGACTGACTCTCCTCCCTAGGGTGCATCTTTTTGTCGAAGCATAATCTGATTCTGAGCATTTTCAGTTTTTGACCCGACACTACTGCCAGAAATTAGGTATTTCCACAAAAGTGGAATTTTTGAGTGAGCCCAGGCCTGGATTGATCTCCTCCTCAAAATTGAAGTTTAGAGATCAAGATCAAAGAATTTGGTTGGACAGAACTCCGGGAAAGTCAAACCCTAATCTGCTCTTGAACCAACACTACCGAAATTCAGCTTCAAATCCAGATCCGACATCTTGACCTGGTAAGATCTAAATCTGTTGTATTTCCATTTCAGGTTCTCAGTTAAGATGTCTCATCATACCAAGCTTGATTAAAAGCTTGAGGGAGCTGATAACTTCTGAGCCTGGAAGTATAGGATCTCCCTGGTCCTGGAAGAAAATGAGTTGGACTACTACATCAATGAGGAGGTTCCAATTCCAGAGGAAGATGAGGATAAGGCCTTACATAAGAAGAAGTTGGTTATGGCTAAGAGAATTATTGCTGATTCAATTAAGGATCAACTCATACCACAAGTGTCCTCCCTAAAGACACCTAAAGCCATGTTTGATGCCCTAACCAAACTGTTTGAAGGGAAGAACATAAACTGGAAGATGACTTTGAGGAACCAGTTGAAGAATGTAAAGATAAAGAATGAGGAGACCATACAGTCATAATTACCTAGGGTATCCCATATCAAAGAAAAACTTGAAGCAGTAGATGAAGAAGTGGAGAATGCAGAAATTTTGATGACAACCTTGAATGGTCTCCCTAGGTCATGGGATTCTTTCATCAAAGGAATTTGTGCTAGAAAGAAGCTAATCAAGTTCAACAGACTATGGGAAGAATGCTCACAAGAAGAAGCTCAAATAGTAGCTCAAGAAGAAAAGATGGGAAATGAAGATCAAGCTCTCACAGTACACTCCAAGAAAGGCAGAAGGGAAAATCATCATCACGAAGGTAAGCATTCTCATCAGAAAGATAATTTTGTGAAGAAGGATCCATCCAAACTTAGATGCTATACATGTGATGAAAGAGGACACTTTGCTAGAAATTGTCCCATGAATAAGAGTGGATCTAAGAAGAGGAAGAACTCCAAAAGAGGACATCATGCTCACACTACGGAGGATGATGATCCTCCCAGAAAGAGAGTAAAACAAGAAAGTGAAGACTCCTCAAGTGATGAAGAATATGTTCTGATCTCCGCTCTCACGGGAACTGTCACACATGGAAGCAAAGATTGGCTTATTGACAGTGGGGCTTCCAAACACATGACAAGATTCAAGGAATCCTTTGAGAAACTATCCGAACATAATTCACCCCATAAGGTGAAACTTGGGGATGACTACCAATATCCCATAAAAGGTAGTGGTGAATCCTCCTACAAGCTAGACTTTGGAAAGTCTATGAAAATGAACGATGTATTGTTTGTACCAGGACTAAAGAAGAACCTTCTCTCCATATCGGTACTAGATGCAAAAGGCATGAGGGTTGCATTTGTAGATGGCCAAGAGGAAAGACTATTGACGATGAAAATAGTAATTGGAGAACAAGAAGGAAGATTATACAAATTGAAGGGCCATCAAGAACAAGCTTTGGTCCATGACACAGTAGAGCTAAATGAACTTTGGCACAGAAGGCTTGCACATGTGCATTACAGAGCACTACCACTTGCAATCAAAGCTATTGAAGGTCTTCCAGAAATTCAAGCAATACATGAAGGAGTCTGCAAAGGATGTGCAAAAGGAAAGAACACAAAGAAGACATTTCCAAGTAGCAAAAGCAAAGCAAAAGGAATCTTGGAAATCATTCACTCCGATGTATGCGGTCCAATGTCATCCAGTTCTTTAAGCTGGTATGTATACTATGTTTATTTTATTGATGATTTTTCTAGGAAGACATGGATATACTTTATGAAGAACAAAGATGAAGTATTCAGCAAATTCAAGGAATTCAAAGCCTTGATCGAGAACTACATTGAAAAGAAGATCAAGACCTTTCGATCAGATAATGGCAGAGAATTCACATCAAATGAATTCAAAGAGTTATGCAAAGATTCAGGGATTAAGAGGGAGTTATCCACTCCATATAATCCACAACAGAATGGGGTTGCAGAAAGGAAGAATAGAACTATCATGGAAGTTGCAAGAGTAATGCTTCATGATCAAGATCTTCCCATGCATCTATGGGCAGAAGCTGCCAGTACAGCAGTGTATGTACATAACCGTACTCCACATAGAGTACTCGAGAACAAGACACCTAAAGAAGTCTTTTCCTGCAAGAAACCAAACTTCAGCCATCTCAAAATATTTGGCTGTCCAATGTACATACACATTCCAAAAGAAAAGAGGACAAAGTTAGATCCTTCAGGAAAGAAGGGTATATTTGTGGGATACTTTGAGAGCTCGAAGGCTTACATAATATAATTCCCAGGATTCAATAAGATCGACATCAGCAGGGACGTAACATTTGACGAAGACTCAGCTTACAACAAATCCAGAAAGAGACCTGCTAAAGATCCTGAAGAAACAGAAGCACCTGGAATTCATGACACAACCATGAACGAAGAAATTCAAGAAAAAGACCGAGAACTAGAAGAACATGTAGATACACCTTAGGAGAAGAATCCTCATAAGATGAAACCTGCTTGGGTACGAGAAGCTATCCAAGGTGTAGAAAGATATGGGGCTCCAGAAGAGAATCACAGAGAAAGAAAGAGGACCAGGTCCTGCTCTGGGTATGTAGCTTTATTATGCGACTTCATCGATAAAGAACCTTCCAACTATGAAGAAGCGACATAAAGGAACAAATGGAAGGATGCTATGATCGAAGAGTATCAATCGATCATGAAGAATGATGTTTGGGATGTTGTCCCAAGACCAGAAGGGAAGTTTGTTGTAACTTCCAAATGGATCTACAAGATCAAGCATGCTAAAAATGGCAACATAGAGAAATATAAAGAAATATTCGTGGCTCATGGCTTCTCATAGAAAGAAGGAATAGATTATGAAGAAACTTTTGCACCTATAGCTAGATACACTTCCATCAGATCAGTACTTTCTCTGGCTGCAGTGATGAAATAGAAGATACACCAAATGGATCTCAAGACTGCTTTCTTGAATGGTGTAGTGGAAGAGGAAGTGTATGTGGAGCAGCCACTCGATTTTGAGACACATGACAAGGAGTCTCATGTGTGTAGATTGAAGAAAGACCTGTACGGTTTGAAACAGGCACCCAGGACATGGTACGACAGAATTGATGGCTTTCTATCCAGTTTGGGCTTTACCAAAAGTAAAGCAGATTCCAACCTTTACTACAAGGTTGAAGATGGTAACCCAGTGATACTCCTACTATATGTAGATGATCTGTTTGTAACAGGTATGGATGGGTTGATTGTTGATATGAAGAGGAAGCTTGCTACTGAGTTCAAAATGAAGGAATTGGGTATGATGCACTATTTTCTAGGCATGGAGGTGTGGCAGAATGCAGATGGAATCTCCCTCGGGCAAGGGAAGTATGCAGTAGAGATCCTGAAGAGGTTTGGGATGATGGACTGCAAGGCCATGACCACACCTATGGCATCGAACCTGAAGCTATTGAGTGATGCTTCGTCAGAAGTGGTTGATGCTATGATGTATCATTAGATGATTGGGTCCTTGATGTACCTGACGAATATGAGACCAGATATTTGCTTTGCTGTGAACACCTTGAGCCAATTCCTGACAGATCCAAGACATGTTCACTTTATTGCTACAAATCATATTCTGAGGTACTTGAAGGGTACAATTGATTATGAGCTCAAGTATGAGGTGAATCAAAAGATTAACCTGGAAGGTTATGTTGATTCAGAGTGGGCAGGCAGTGCCATCGATAGGAAGAGCACTTCAGGGTGTTGCTTTAGTATGGGATCAGGTGTGATCTTCTGGTTTAGCAGGAAGCAATCCTGTGTGGCACTGAGTACAGCTGAAGCAGAGTATGTTGGAGCTTATTCAGTTAGTTGTGAGGCAGTATGGCTGAGGAAGCTACTGTTTGATTTATTTGATCTCCAGTTGGATGCTACTTGTATATATTGCGACAACGAGAGTTGTGTGAAGTTGTCAGAGAACCCGATGTTCCATGACAAGTCGAAGCATATTGAGATCAAGTATCACTATATCAGGGATATGGTGCTAAAAGGAGCAGTGAAGCTCCAATATGTTGCGACAGGCGAACATATAGCTGATGTGTTGACAAATCCATTAGCCGAAGTGAAGTTTGATTACCTCAGGGAGAAGCTTGGTGTTCTCCAGATCGAGGTTCCCTCCAAAGGGAAGTCATGAGTCCATGAGCCATTCTGACATGGTGAGAGGATTGGTTCCTTCCATGGTGAGATGTAAGGGCTGAGCCATTCTGTCATGATGAGAGGATTGGTTCCTCGCATGTCAGATATGAGTGCTGAGCCATTCTGATGTGACTGCAGGATTGGTTCTTACATGATCAGATATAAGTGCTGAATGTCATTCTTGGAATGGAGGCACCTGATCAGTTACCAGGAATACTCAGTCTGGGACTGAGGGCCATTTTGATGTGACTATAGGATTGGTTCCTACATGATCAGATGTAAGTGTAGAGCCATTCTGAGGCGATTATAGGATTGGTTCCTACATGATCAGATGTAAGTGCAGAGCCATTCTGAGGCGATTGTAGGATTGGTTCCTACATGATCACATGTAAGTTCAGATCCATTCTGAGGCGATTGTAGGATTGGTTCCTATGATCAGATGTAAGTGCAGAGCCCTTTTGACATGTAGGTAGGATTGGTTACTCGCATGGTTGAATGTAAGTGTTGGGCCTTTCTGACATAGATGACTGGATTGGTTCCTCTCATTGTCAGATGTGAGTGCTGTGCCTTTCTGACAGGGTTGCGGGATGTGTTCTCACATAGTCAGATGCGAGTTCTGGGTGTGCCTTTCTAATGTGATTATAGGATTGGTTCCTACATGATTATATATAAGTGCTGGGTGGGCCATTCTGACTTAGGGTCAGATATAAGTGCTGGAAAAGACCTACATGGAGGCTAGGCCTACAACCAGCATGAAAAAGGGTTGGCTTTGTAGAACTTCCTATAACGAGAAGAATCAAGAGATAACACCTGTGTTGATGATGCAGAAGAGATGTTCCAGAACCAGAGATGATCCAGATCGAGTGATGATCCAGATCGAGTGATGATCCAGATCCAATGATGACGATCCAGATCGAGTGATGATCCAGATCCAGTGATGATGATCCAGATCGAGGGATGATCCAGATCCAGATGAAGATGACTTGAAGATGACAAGGACTTGATGATGATCCAGATAATATAGAGAAGAAGACTTGTGTTGCTAAATTGTGTTGAGAGAATACCTTCCTAGTTAAGAGGGAGTGTTGATGTAATTATAACTTCGGAATGTATTCACTTATATATCTCATGTATTGTACCCCGATGTTTATTCCGGGAAGTGTTTGTAATTGATTCATGTCATGCCTCGATGTTCCGATTGGGAGTTTCTATAATGTAAACAAGTCATGTCAAGTCATTGAGGGTAACCCTCCTATTGATCAAGGGTTAAAGTCCCCGCAGTTGCAGGGCCCTAGGGTTATTAGACTCTCCTAGTGAAGTTGGCCCGAGTGAGTTATTGTCAAGTCAAGAATTAGTATAAATAGAGAGTGAGCCTCTCTATTTATCACACACTCACTCGCACTCAGTTGTAGCACGTAGCTGAGGGAGAAGAAGTTGCTGGGGCTAGAAAGAAAGAGGCTACTGCTGTCGAGAGATCATCTTATTGTTTTGGGGTTTTACTTTTGGTGCCGATTCTATCTTTGAGGAAGTTGCGAGGTTTTCTCCATTTATGGTTTCCCCGAGGAAAAACATTGTGTTCATTGTCTCTTGTGTTGGATTGTTGTGCTTGTTATTCTCTCAGTTAAAAGATCCTAATATAATGCTAGCTTAAATGTTAAAAATCTAACAATGAGAACCATCCTTGGTGTACTAAACCATCAAATGCGATACCACATCTCAATCACATGCCAAATATTTCCTATGCATGGGATATGTTGTCGGATTTTCAATTGTGATATAACCACCGCCCCTAAAAGTTCAAGTTCTCGTGAATTTTAAGGGAGGTTTTTTTTTAAATCGGCTTAAAAATGACCTTTAAGGGGGGTTTGAGTCAACCCCCCCAAAACAATTCATGACAATTGGAATTTTGAGGGCGGCTTTATCACAACCTCCCCCACAAGTCCAAATTCCCATAACTTTTGGGGGCTACTTTAAAACAACCGCCCCCAAAATCCCAATTACCATGCCATTTGGGGGCGACTTTCAAACAACCTCCCTCAGAAGTCAAATTATTATGACTTTTGGGGGCAGCTTTAAAAGAATTGCCACCAATAGTTCATTTATCATTATTTCTGGGGGGGGGGGGGGTTAAAAAAAGCCTGAAAAAAACCTCTAGGGGGGT
>LPNX010785668.1:182987-196094 GCA_001517045.1 Pseudotsuga menziesii
TGGCAATGAAATAGAGGTTGGTATGGATGATTACTTATAGGATACGAGTGCCATGGATGCAATGTTGTTAGATGAATTACAGGATGATGAGGTAGGGGATGGTGCCCATATAATTGATGCCTTCTTCAAAAACCTAAAATCTACTTCCACCACCCCTTTCTTTGGACTGGGTCGACAAAGTCTACCCATTTTTGGACAAAAATGTTATTATATAACTTGAAAGCAATGAATGACATGTCAAACATGTGTTTCTTGATACTTTTGAGGTAATGGACCATCAATTAGCTTATATTTTGATATCTCTTGGCACACAATCAACACTAAAAATGGTTAATTTTATGAACGTTAAATGACATTGTACATTTATATTGCCCATTAATTGCAGGTTATTAAAAGATAATGTACTCTTGAGTGATAATGTATTGCATGAGAACTATGAAAATGAAAAAAGATGTTGAAAATGTTGGGTGTTGAGTACATATCTATCATGCATGTCCAAATGATTATATTTTATATACAGGCGAATATGCAAACAAAGAGATATACATCCAAAAATGCGGGCATGCCAAGTACCATAAAAAAGGGTAAAGAACATGGTCATTGCCATAATATATTGAGGCAAATGCCTATAATCTAAAGGATTCAAAGGCTCTTTCATTGCACATAATTAGTTATGTTACAGGGATGGCATGCTTCACATAGAAGTGTGTTAGGAGTTATGTGAATCCCAATAGATTCAATAACCATATAAAGAATACACAACCCAATAAATTCAAAGATGAAGTATGAAGCCTTCGATTGAGCATAACCATGGATGGCATTAACCCATATTCCCTCCAAAATACCAACTATTCTATTTGGCATGTAGTAGTGATCAATAACAATATTCACCCATTGTTGTTCGTGAAGAATGAACATCTTATGTTGGATATTATAGTCCTTGGTAGAAGTCAAGTGGAGAATATGAATGTTTATCTACAACCATCGATTGATGAATTGAAGGAATTATGCAAAGGGATACAAATATATGATGTATCAAGACTCATCCCAACATAGAGGAGTTTTACGTTGTATGGCATATGTGTTGATATGTATCTTAAAAATACGTGGGATGAAAGTAAGGAGCCTTATGTTTTCCTAAAACATTGCAACCAAGTGTATTTTGACCTGAACGTGTTAGACGGGGGTTGTTGGTTTGTATTAAGACATCACCCTAGATCAAAATATGTTTTGTAGAACAATAGTGCTATCATGCCAAGCGAGGAAGATAATCAAAGTGATGGCAATGGAGAGAGATATATATGTGTTTTATTTCATCATTGATGGTGTTGATGTATCATTTTATTATTGTTATCTTTAATTGGCTAATTATATTGTTTTGTATTCATTTTATGATAATCAAACTCGAAAGTTAATTACAACCATTTTTTAAACTATTTTATCTAGTTAACAATCAATTTGATGTGTAATGTGTTCATGTATCCAACAATTTGTGATTGTATGGAATGAGCTTTAAGGTAGAAAGAGACTTACTGTACATATATGGGAGCAAGTCATATAAAGACTTGCATTAACCAATAACTTCATTGACAATTAAGTTAGTACAATACAATGAAGCAATATGAATGAAGTGGTAAAAGTCTGTCCACTAATGATTGAAAAATAATTTATTTTAATTGAATGTATTTTTATCTCTCTTTTATTAATCGAATCATTTGATATTGTATTGAAAAAGGATAAATAAATTCAATAAATAGTACAAAAAACTGTTATGCAACCAAGTCCCAAAAATAACATAAAAAGAGTAGAAATGGACAATAAGAGAGTAATCCATGCCTTAACAATGAAAAAAAGAGATAATTAACAATCCTATTCGAGGGAGGAACCTCCTTACGCAATGTACTGAGTACACAAGACAAGCCAAGATACAATGCTTACTCAAATGAAAATATCTCCTTCCTATATATAGGAGAAAAAGGTGTACAGTAACAACTAATAGACCCTAGCCTACATCAATAATATGCAATACATGAACATTTACGGGGTAAAGTGCCACACTATAGGGGGAACTGTGCCCAACATTTAGGGCATAACATGCCCCTCCCCTTCAGACAAGCATTGTCCTCAATGA
Source organism: Pseudotsuga menziesii (assembly GCA_001517045.1). Classification (NCBI taxonomy): domain Eukaryota; kingdom Viridiplantae; phylum Streptophyta; class Pinopsida; order Pinales; family Pinaceae; genus Pseudotsuga; species Pseudotsuga menziesii. The sequence goes on from LPNX010785668.1 coordinate 185,119, forward strand.
TTGGATAGTTGTGGATGCATTTGTACGAAGGAATTGTCTTCCCATGTCAAATATGCTGCTGGTAAGTTCTTCCACTTGATGAGGTAATCAATAATAGCTTGATTTTGTAGTTGTTTGGTCCTTGTTTCAATGATTTGTTCAAGTTCCCATATGATTTTTCCTTCTTCAAAACTTCTTTGGTTGTGATGTTTATCTACCTGTTGTTTCATCCTATTTTTGGACATCTTTAGTATTTGGAGACTACTTGTCGATGCTCTATGCGATCTACCATTGCTTGAACTATAGATTTTCCTTCTTAAAACCTTGATTGGAAGATTATTTTATGGATGACTTGGACTGAGATAAATTTGAAATTTCAACTCCTATAGGTCTACAAATTTGTCTTGTGGTGACCTAATGTGTCCTCTTTCTATTGCCATAGGTATGATCTAATTTGGATCTGCCAATAAAATGTTACTTTCAATCTCCCAAAACTTCTTATTTTTGGCCTATTGAGAAGAGAAAACTTGTATTGTATGCCATGTGTCCAATATTTTGTTTATGTAGTTGAAACTATTACCACAGGTACCTTGGTCCATATTCTTTTCGATGCAACAAGTCTTACTCAATTTAGATCTTCGATGCCTCAGATATGAACTTTTTCCCTAGAACACCTGTTTCAAACCCTAGTTGGAAAACTATTTTAGGGCTGACTAGTAACTGAGATGAAATTTGAATTTTGGCTCCTATGGGTCTAAAACTTTGGCCCTATGTACCATGATGTGTCCTCTTTCCATTTCCATAGGTATGAACTAATTTGGATGTGCCAAAAAATAGTTACTGCAAATCTCCCAAAACTTCTTATTTTTGGCCTATCTAGAAGAGCTAACTTGTATGGTATACCACGTGTCCAATATTTAGTTTCTGCAAATAAAAATCCTACCACAGATACCCTAGTCCATATTATTTCATATGCAGCTACTCTCACTCAATTTGGATATAATATGCTTCATATATGACCTTTTCCCCTAGAACACTTGTTTTATACTATGTTTTGGACTAGTAAAAAACCCTAGAGTCCTCCACAATTATCTTTGAAACTGTACTGGATTGGGATCTGATTTTTGGTATGGATATATTTCATCCTATTTTATAAGTAGATTTTAAACCTCAATCTCTGAATACTTGTATAAAAAAATTTGTAGTGAAAGTTTCAATATGACTCGTTTTGCGGAAGCCAATCCCAAGGAAAGAGCTCTAATACCAAATGTTATGCAACCAAGTCCCATAAATAGCATCAAAATAGAATAAATAGACAAGAAGAGAGTAATCCATGCCTTAACAATGAATAAAGAGATCATTAATAATCCTATTTGAGGGAGGAACCTCGTTACACAATGTACTGAGTACACAAGACAAGACAAGATACAATGCTTGTTATACTATGAAATGACACTTCTATGTCTGAGGATCGACACCCAACACGTAAGTACACAAAAGGACAAAATGGATTGAAGAAGCCTAATTACTATAGATGAAATGAAGGTTAAACACATACTCTTCCCTGCATCTTTACCTTTGTTTATAAAGAGATTCGTCTTGCATTCACAACTTCTACCACTGACAAGTCACGGGTCACCTGCGGGTACGCTCATAGACAACCCATGGGTCAACTTTGCAACTTTGTAATCATGGGTTTCCTTTGTATAAGTCACGGTCCATTCAAGAGATTCTAGTTTATACACCCATGGTTACCTTAAGACCCAACAAAAAAAACAAAAAAAACCCGTGATTAGTCAAGGGCAGTTGGGTTCGAAATCATAACTTCCCCAACTCCCCTAACTATCATAACTCTCGTAACCTATCCCTATCACCAAGTATAAATAGAGGGGAGGGGTAGAGGCTAAAGGAAGCAAGTTGAAGAGAAAATTTATGCTAGAGGAATCCTTTGGAGAGAGGAGCAAGCGAACTCAGTATCTTGGTCAACAAAGAGGCTTACCTCAGACAGTATTGAGATGTTACACACAACTTCTAAATAAAGAGTGAATTTATTCCATGTTGCCCCCGTATATGTTATCATTGTTATGAATTATGAATGCATTGTTAGTTGTTCTTATATACAATTGTAATATTTCATATTTATTTATATTACAGTTAACATCTCTGTGGAAGAACATCTATTTCTTGTGCAGGTACAAAAGATCTGGAACTTGAGGAGCATTGGAGGCATAAAGCTAAAGCTTGGATCAACCTTCGAAAACAAGATGTATATTCCTTTTAGCCCAGTCCTCTCTTATATGTTTCTGTAAACTTCTCTATCTACAAGCCAAAACCTAGTATGTTAGTGACCCTAGGACCCCAGTCATAAGGTAGATTTCCTTCACAATAGAACTGGTGACTCCGCTGGGGAAGTCTAGTTTGTTTGGGGCCTTTCTAATTAGGTTTTCAGTCTAGTCTTTCATTCTTTGTTTTTTGTGGTGATTTGCTTGCATCCATGTTTCATCAAGTTAGGTTATGTGCTTAGGATCCTTTGTCCTTTTATTTTTCTTTTGAAATTTTTTAGGGGAATTCACGGGTTGCTGTAGTGATAGTCATGAATCCTGAGTTGTAACTGTGGGTTGCCTTCATAATAGTCGTGGTTCATTCGCAGGTTGTCAACTAGATAGTCGCGATTTCCTGTAGGAGGTCTCCAGAACTTAGGGTTTCTCCCCTTTTCTGAGTTTTTGGTTTTGTACACTCTTGTAAGGTTCTCTCATGACCTATTATTACTCCGTTACTTCATGCATTTCACTGTAACTTGTCTTACAAGATGGTATTGAGTAGGTTAGGGTTGATTTTGTGTGCAAGTTTGCTTAGGTCTTGCCACTTGGCTAGCTTGGTTGAAGTGGTTTTGTGAGTCCTTGAATTTTGTCAGTTCTCTAATACTTGTCTGCATATGATTTTTTTAATGACAGTCTGAACCCTTTGCTTTCAACAACATTTTGATTTCCTTGTCTTCCAAAGTCTGGTAATTTAGTCCAAGTAGGGTTTTAGGTAAGCTTTGCGTTGCTTGTCAAAGTTGTGATTATAAGGTTTGAGATTTCTTTCTTGCATTTATACATTTTTATGATTATCTAGCTTACTTAGTTTGCATTAATTTTTAGATTTTCGAAAAGAAAAATAAAACAAAGTTTTGTAGTTGTATTGTTGGTCTCATATAGGCGCTTTGTACGCTTGTTTTTAAATTGTCTTTCAAAAGGAAACAGTATAAAAGGTAGTCTTGAGTTTTCAAAGTCTTACATGTATTTCATTTACTTCGAAAATGAGAAAATATATGTGTTGAATAACATTTGTTTTTGAAAATGTTTACATCATCTTTTCTTTCAGTTGAGTCAAAACACCATGAATTTCACTCTCGATACCTTTGAGTAATATTGACCTTAAAAACAACGCTATAAATTAAAATTTATCAGTAACACTTTATTTTTTAGGGTCATACGTCAAATAAATTAGCTAGGTTCATGGATTAGGAGATTTTTAACTATCCAAGATCATTCGAACTGAGACTTAGTGGCTTATCATTAGGTATATCCAATTTTATAAGAGATCTACTGCAAAGCTCTTCTAACACAAGAGTCAAGCATAAGGTTGTGTGAGGACTTAGTTGTGGAGATATCCCTCTAATACTTCGTTCAAGCATAAACCATGATTGTTGTGCGTATGAAGGTTCTTTCAATACCATCTTTGGGCCCCATGAGGTGCCGGTACTATTAGAATTTCAGGCTTAGCCACCCTGCCCATGCAAACTTGTCAGGCCTGCAACTATTCCACTGGAATCTTGCTGTAAGTTTGGTAGCCTTAGTATTGAGACTCTAGGTTTCTTTCACGAATTACGGTGGAAGGTTATTTCCACTGTACCTAGGGAAGACTTTGGAGGTAACCTCGATTAAAAATTTGGGAGGGTGGTTTGGTGATTCAAGCGCTTGCACCCAAAACATTACCACAGGACACCAAGTAACTGTTCTTCAGTGCTCCACTGGTTTGCTTCGGGCCCTAATCATCCTAGAAGTTCCTTTGGAAGACATATCTTTCACATGAATGTGTTTGCGATACTTAGTATATTTTTTGTAGTATTCTCTGTGGTTTGCTTGTGATCTAGTTTGACCTTTAGGTGTGTGACTTAAATATGTAGCTATGGAGGATCAACCTCCTCGTAGGTCTTGAAGGTTGTAAAACCTTACTCCACTTTCCACATTAGAGCCTCCACTACCACCTGAAAGGAAGAGATTAGATACCAACGTTTCTTTTGAATCGACTGGAGTCTGTCAAATTCCAGGGGAATATGAACTTCATTATACTCAGATTTACCACTCATATGTAGAAGTTGAAGTCTTGCAAGCTCAAGAGTTTGCAACAAATTATAATCCACCTATAACTTATTTAAATGGTCCCGTTTTTGTGCAAGTTCGTCCTTTTGTTTCACCTAGTGTTGGTGTTCCCTTGAGTACTATTATGTCTTTCTTAGGAGAAGGTCTAGGGGATGTGTCTACCCCCACTTCAGCCATGCTGGTCAGTGGAGTCTCTCCTTCACTGGTGAGTGATCCTAGACGAAGTATCCATACCATGTCTGTAGTGTCTTTTAACTTTGGTTCATCTACTATGGTGTCCCTAAGTGCCTAAGTGGTTAATCCATAAACACCCTTAAACATCGTTGGTCCTTCTGGAGTAACGGTTACTGGGATATCCAGTGGATCATTCACTTCTTCTCTGTTATTTCAGAGTGATCAAAGTGGTCCTAGTGGTTCCACTCCTTTCGTCCAAGGTTTCCAATGATATTGGGGGCACATCCCTCCATCCGCTCCTTATGTAGGTCCAACTCCTACTTATACCGATGTGTCATCTGGAGGTCTAAACCCCTTTCCAAGTTTTAAATTCCAAACTTATAATTAGGTGTCAGCTGCTCCTTTTGGGAGTTCTCCTTTCTCACCTTTCAGTGGGGAAATCTCAACTCCTATCTTTGCAACCCCAACTTCGGCTAGAACTGGTCAAACACAATATCACACACCACATGTCAGTAACCCTTTGGCCTTCAGGTGGAACCCTTTTCAAAACCTTGCTAGTTCTTCACAACCGGTGGCCGGGGGAAACCCCAATTCTTTTTTGGAAGCCCTAATGCAGGTCCTTCCTCGCCCCAGATTCCTTAATACCAATTTTCGGATCGGCCTCATTTACCCTTTATGGCAACTTTAAAGTTGCTAGACTTATTGAAACCAATGAACGACCCTATGCGCCATGATCTGACATGGCCATCGGTCCCAATCAAATTTCCCTCAGACATTCTGAAGTTAGAAGGGGAAACTGGTGAGGACCCAGGTGCCCATATCACGACATTCCATTTATGGTGCCTTTCCAACTCACTGAACAATGATTCATTTGGTTGAGGTTGTTTCAAGAAACACTAACTAGTGTAGTGGCAAAGTGGTACATTGAACTCCTGCCAGCCACGTACGACAATTTTCTTGATTTGAAAACCATTTTCTTGAACCACTTTCAACTTCTTGTCCAATTTGATGTTGATACAAACCTTTTGTCAACTTTTAGGCAGACCAAGGCCACTCATATATTTGATCACATTCAGGAGTGGAGAAGGAGAAAGAGGCTTTCCAAAGCCAATATTCCTCCCGAGTTGTTATTGGAATGGTTTTTGAAATCATTATTACCCTATATTTCAAAAGATGTTTCCATATCAGGAGTGATTACAGAGGAAAAGGCCATTCTTAGGGCCCAACAACTGGATTTGATATACCCCCAATCTGGGATTTTATATGAAATTATCTCTGAGGCGCTAAGGTCTAACACAGACTTTGCTCAACCTAAGCCTGGACCACATGTCGATGGTGTGGTAGGTTCAGTTGACACACCGAATGTAGAGTCACTGGCTAAACAAATCCATAATTTGTTAGTGAATCAATCTGCAACGAAGGTAGTTAAGGCTGCCACCCCCCCAACCTAGAATGCAAATGGATATTAGACACAGCTACCTAGATGGGAACTCAACAAACTAGTGGGAAAAATAATAAGGGTAAGAAGGGTGGGGGGGATCGAAACAAATAGAAACCCACAAACAGTGCTGAGGGGGTAATAAAGAGAAGAAGAAGGTCAAATTCCCTTGCAAGTTGTGCCAAACAAACCATAAGCACAGAAGTCTCTAAAACAACAACAACCGATCGTCTTGAAGGATCCTTTTCCCCAAGAACAAAATGCAAATTCTAGTTCAAAAGATGCCGGGGGCACGCAAAATGCCCCTGCTGATCAATCCATATCCATATGGTTCGATCCCATGCTTTGTTACAGACCAAGAATAAGAATTATGAGTCGGAGGTTCATCAGAAAGAGAAGCAAACTGCCAAGACATCAGCCCCACTTACGATTGAAAAACCGGTTGATGCTATGCCAAAGATACCTAAAGGTGTCTTATAAAAGACATTTCATAACTTTAATGTGAGGGCTGCTTCAAAGTACTTAGTGGTGGAAGATTTATCCCAAACACCTTGTGCAATGTCAGCCTTGGAGGTGCCCCAGAGTTGTCCTTCACAACGAGAAGCACTCTTGGCGGGCATAGGCAGTATGGACTCTGCGAGCCTGATCGCTAAATTTAACCTTTTTGAAGTTAAACAATGCCTACCATACCATGTGTCCTTTTAAATTGATGTTGTCCATGGTGGAAAAACCATTGGACGTATAGTAATTGACGAGGGTACATCAACATGTGTCATGTCAATCTCATGTTGGAAGGCTTTGGGATCCCCGGAGTTGGTCCCATCAAACACTTTGTTGACTGCTTTCAATGGAAGGTCTTTCTGTCCACATGGTATCTTGCCATTTTCAAAATAAAATTGGCAGGGAAAGCAATCTCTGTTGAAATCGAAGTGGTTGATGCTCCTTTGGACAAGAATCTACTTTTGGGGAGAAGTTGGACATATGCGATGTGCACGATTCCTTCGTCCATTTTTAGAGTCCTTGTGTTCCCACACGAAGGAAAGTTGGTTACTATTGACCAACTGTCATATACTCGGAAGAGTCATTTGGAGACTACTGAGTCTACCATACCCTTGATTGATCAGTCGCGCCTGACAAACGAAAGTTTGGGAGCTAGGATGTATGCATTATCGATGGGAACTTTTGATATGCTTGATCCCATGAATTACTTAGGCTCAATGAGTGTTGGGAATAATATCTCTACGGTTGTGGATAGAACTGATCCTTGGGTCCCCCCTTCACAAGAAGAACCTCAAGTTCCTTTATCAGCATCAGAGGTAGTTTATCAAGCTATATTTGATGCTACTGCTGATTCCATCTCGACTCCTCCAATCTCAGAAGAGTTGGACGAAGCCTACTTGCCCGCATGGGCAGAGAACTCTACATATTCTTATGACTGCTTCGGCATGGTTTTTCCATCCGATGAATCCATTTTGGAAGTTATGATTGGACCTGAAAAAATTTGTGAAGATCTCCATCATAAGTCCTTCTTCCTTCCAGAACTGAGAAGAATATAAAACTTTGAGTTCCAAGTGAAACTTGTAGATGATATTGATATTCTCGTTAATCCTTTGCCCAAGGAGGGAATGTTTGCTGAGGGGAACATGAAAAACATTTCCACCACCATTTCTATCAATATCTCTATGAAACCGGATGTTGTGGAAAATGTACATATTGGTGCAAACTGTTCTCCAAAAGAGATTGCCAATTACACATCCTTGTTTAAGGAATTCTGCGATGTCTTTGCTTGGTCATACAAGGATATGCCAAGTATAGATCCATCAACTGTAGAACATGAAAAATGAACTTACCCTATTTTCAAACCAATTCGATAGAAGCTTAGAGCTGTAAATCTGCAGAAAGCGACAACCGTCAAGGCTAAAGTGGAAAAGTTGCTAAAAGCTGGTTTCATTTACCCAATCTCTTTAACATAATGGGTATCCAATCCTGTTCTGATAGATAATAAACAAGGGACTATACATGTCTATACTGAATTTCATGATTTAAACAAGGCCTGTCCCAAGGACAACTACCCTACACTTTTTATTGATCAAATCATTGATGCTTGTGCGGGTAGCCAGTTATTTTCATTTATGGATGGTTTTTTAGGATACAACCAGATTCAAATCAAACTGGAAGACCAACACAAAACGACCTTCATTTGTTCTTGGGGTACATTTGTGTACAAAAATATGCCTTTCGGATTGAAAAATGCCGTAGGAACCTTTCAGTGGGCAATGAACTTTGATTTCCACGATATTAAGAATATTGTTGAACCATACTTAGACGATCTTCTTGCCCATTCTCGAAAGATGAAGGATAATCCAAATCATCTTTGCTTAATTTTTGAATGATGCAGACATTATAAGATCTGCTCAAATCCCCATAAGTGTGTCTTCAGCGTCGAGTCAGGCTAATTACTCGGTTTCATAGTTTCGAATATAGGGATAAGGGCTGATCGTTTAAAAGTTGAGGCGATTGTCAATCTTCCTCCTCCTCGATCCATCAGGAAATTACAAAGTATGCAAGGAAATTCTAACTTTATTTGACGATTTATCGTAAATTATGTCAATATCACTAAGGGTTTCATGCACTTTCTTAAGCAAGACACCCCATTCTTATGGGATGAAGCCGCACAACACTCATTCGAGGAATTAAAAAGAGCAATGATATCTACTCCTCTCTTGTTCCCTCTAGACTACACAAGGGAATTTATACTATATCTGGCTGCATCTGAGTCAACGATAGGCATTGTGCTAGTTCAGGAAGATGATGATCTCAAGGAGCATGTTATCTACTATCTCAGCCGCACTCTGGCTGGTCCTGAACTGAGATACTCACATGTCGAGAAAATGGCTCTAGAGACAGTTTATGTCATCCAGAGGTTGAGGCACTACATTTTACTAAGGAAAACCACTGTGGTTGCAGACATAAATCCTTTTCAATACGTTTTATCCCGACAAACAATATGGGGAAAATTTAACAAATGGATTGTCATTCTCCAAGAGTTTGACCTTGATTTTTATTCCACTAAATCTAAGAAGTCCCTAGTGTTCTCAGAACTGATCTTAGAGTTCAGAGCCGAAGAAAGTGTAGTGATAGAGGATGAACCATTTTTGGATGAGTACATTTTCTTGATTTCAACCTCTGATCCTTGGTACGGGGAAATCCTAGTATATCTCCAGAATTTGAAATGTCTTGCGATCTTCTCAAGGGAAGATCAACGTAAGCTAGGAGTAAATGCAAAGAAATACCTCACAATCGGTGATACGTTATATAGACGAGGGGTAGATTCCATCTTGCGTTGATGCCTCACCCATGAGGAGGTTGAGTTAGTCCTAAATGATTCTCATAGCGGAGAGTGTGGGGGTCATTTATCTAGTTAAAAATGACCCAATTTTTTTTACGTGCTGGTTATTTCTGGCCCACCATCTTTAAAGATTGTGTGGAAGCAGTGAAACACTGTCATCTGTGTTAGCTTTAGACCAGGAAAATGCGGTCACACCCTACTCCTATTTTTCCCATCATCGCAATAGGGCCCTTCACCAAGTGGGGGTTTGATTTCATGACCTACAACCCAGTGTCTATTGGGGGGCATAAATATATCATTGTCTCTGTTGACTACTTTGCGAAGTGGGCAGAGGCAATGCCTACCTTTAAAGTCGATGCTGAGACGGTGACGTATTTCATTTTTAACCAGATTATTGCTACATTCAACATCTCGAAGGAGATTATCATTGAACATGAACGTCACTTCTAGAACATGATGACTACGAAATTGACCACTATGTTAGGTTTTAGGCAAGACCACTCGTATTCCTTTTACCCGCAAGCGAATGGACAAGTCAAAGCAGTCAATAAGACTTTGAAAACCATTATGAAGTGAACCATTAATGCTAGTAGGTCAAACTGGAACATTATGTTGTATTTGACACTTTGGGCATATCAAACCAATGTTAAGACTGCCATAGGTTCCCCACATTTCCAGCTCATTCATGGGGTGGAAGCAGTCACGCTGGTTGAATGCGAGATACCATCTTTGAAAATTGCGATTCACGTGCTTCCCAACACTACTGAAATTGAAGAATGTTTGCTACATTTAGAACATCTAGATGAGAAGCGCAAAGATGTTCTCACTGCAAACGAGGCATACATGAACCAGGTAAAAAACCAATATGACAAAGCTATAACCTAGGGTTTTCTTCGAGGGAGAGCTTGTTTTGGTTTGGGATCAGGACAAGGAACCCATGGGGCCAGGCAAATTTAAATCCATGTGGTTAGGCCCATATGTCATGTCAAAAGTGTTGAAGAAGGGAGCGTATGAGTTAATAGATTACGATGGTATAAAGCTGTTGGATCCTAGAAATGGGCTCTACCTGAAAAAGTATACGCCTAGCCATGATGATTTTTCTTATATTATTATTGCATATTTTTGTACAATAGTCGTTACTGGTTAGTATTTCTTACGTAGTCTGGTGTTGTTTTAGATGTCTTCAGAGTGGTTCATAGGGTTCATTGACGACGCCAACTGTCACAATTACAATCTAGCTTCAACTGCCTTGGTCATTTATGGACCCACATTACAACTGGTTGCCTCAGGCGGCGTTTTCCTAGGTCCTGTGACTAATAATGTAGCTGAGCACAACGTTGTCATTGAGCTTCTTTGGGATGCTATTGCGCATGGTATCACATTCCTGGAAGTTAGGCTTGACTCCTAGTTAGTTGTCTCTCAGTTCAATGGAATTTACCTGGTGAGACACCCTACTTTATTACTTCAGTTTTTAAGAATCAGGTTACTTGAAAGAAATTTTGAACACTTTGCATATCATCACATTTCAAGGAATAAAAACACAATCACTGATGCATTTGTGAACCATATATTAGATTGGAATTTGTCACACACATTGTAAAATTAAAGTACACAGATACATTTGAGACACATGTAAATAACCGGGTAAATATATATATATATATATATA
>LPNX010785668.1:196934-219944 GCA_001517045.1 Pseudotsuga menziesii
TAAGGATGCTCCTCAACCTCCTCAGCTGTAGTTGCCTCCAAAGCCTCCCGATAACACAACTCAACTCGGGTTACCCTTCGAAGAAGGTGTAACCAGGATGGAGGTACTCCTACGACATGTTGCTGCATAGCCATTGAAATCCTATCCATCCTCAGTTTAGGACCATCATGGGTCATCCTGAATAGCTTCCCCTCAACAATATGAAACATAGATTAATATCCACCGACCTCCACTGGTCGAACGAAGGTCCTTGGATGTCCGTTTAATCGGACATGTCCTATATCTGCATATCATTAAGAAGTATTAAACTCGAGTACATATGCATATACAACTTTATGAACAAAATTTCATAAAAATTAAATATTTTAAAAAGTAAAAGACTTACCCATATCTCCCCGTGCTCCTCTAGGAGGGAAAGCAATCTCTGGATCACCACATAATTCTAAGCCTACATAGGGAAACTGCTCCAGTACGGGCACGTGTTGACTCCACCATGAGTATAATTCATCATCATAACCACTCTCGACTCCACCACCATCACCATGGTGGAGAAATATATCACCCCACTGCTAAGTCTAGGCTCGCGAGGTGGGGAGGGTGGTAGTGTAACAACGTGGATGAGGGAAGGAACCCTCTTGAAGAAGAATGCTACTAAAATACTTGTGTAAGCAAAGTTATTCTTCCTTCCTCTCCTGCAGTCATAAGGTTGTTTCTTCATGATTAGGACTAATCCTGGACACTAATCATACGTCACTCCTTGTAGGCAGACCACTGCAATGCACATATGAGTCCATGTAGCTAAATGTAAAGCAGATGATCCTGCCACCCAGACAATAGTGATCACAAGCACTTTCAGTGGGAAACTCGTGATCTGTGCGATCGAGATTTGAGTTCCCAATTTCTGAGTCCTTGGTACATAGTAAGTGTTGATGTAATCTTGAACATTGAGAGGGTCACCCCATCGACCAGTACCCTCCATGTTCACAGGTTCCCCCCGATGAGACAAATCCGTGATAAAGTGAACATCCTCCGCAGTAAGATCCAAGGTCTCTCCTTGGAGGTCAAATATGCCTAGCTTGTGGTCACACAGATGTACCAATGTTTCCAATAACCAGACTTGTGCCCTCATGTTTGATGTGAGGTATAATTTGAGTAAACCGCACCTTCGTAGAGAATTTAAAGTCATGGGATCCCCCATTGCAAGCCGATCCATGTCCTCATGTTCTCTTTCACACCATTCCAATACCATTTTCACCTGCCCAAACACAAAAATTTTCATTAGATTTGGTAAAAACTTACTTTGCGCAGCAATCGCGAGTGTCCTTTGAGGACAACGCAAGCCATTCATGGGTTCCGCACGTGAAACCCATGATTATAACTCGCATTCATGACTTTTAAATGTGCTACCCGCGATTACTGTGCAATTCCCTTTAGGTAGGTCAAAAACCCAAAATAATGCATAATTTTAAATAATTAAAGCATGAAAATGAAGAGGAGGAGATGTGGTTTACTTGCAAGTTGAAGAATGGAAATCCAAGCACTATATTGAGCACACCATCCGTTTGAAGTTGAGAGGTCAAATTGCCTAAATATGGTAAAATTCCAAATGTTATGTTTTTTGAAATTTTTTCTTCTATTTATAGTATTTTTTTTAAATTTTTTACCCACTTTACTATAGTTGAAATTATTTTGTGCAATTTGAACTAATTCTACATGTTTTTTCACCTAGGTTTTTACAGGTCCTGGACGAATCAAAGCATGTTTCGTTTGCATCTAGGGTAGGATTCGGTCTTCTTTGCACATTTTTCACTTATACCTTATCCTCCATTGAACTTTAGGATCTCTTTGATATCCATGGACTGCAATACATAACCACTTCTCACCTCTCAAATATCGTTGTTCTTCCATGGTTAGGACCTTCCTTACATGGGTACCCTAGTTATAACACTTTCTTTCCATTTCTGGTACCCATGCCACAATTGTGCTAGGTTTCGGGATCCTTCGTAGTTGTTTTTCATGTCAAAATGAACCTCATTTTGCATCTTTTACTGAGATACCTTCCCATATAAGGCTTCTTGCCTTATAGAGTTATCTTTAAGCTCTGGTCTGACTCCTTAAAATTGACTAGATAACCAATTTACATGTTCTTTGAGACTCGTTAAAGTAATTGAAGGGTCATCCACATCGATGATAGTTTACCCCTTTTCAGACCATGTGGATTACTTACAAAAAAGGAATACTTTATTTTCTTTGGAATCTAGAAGAGTATCTTCAGGTATAGATTTATCTCTTTTCCGGGCCCGAAGGACTAAAATTAAGGAAAAGGAACTTGTTCGAGCTTAGTTTTCTCTTTTTCATGCTCTGGACCTAACATGAAACATATTTTGAGCATTCTTTATGTCATTATCATGCTTGTTAAACCCCAGTACAAAGCATTGAGTTTACTGTTGTCAGTACCATTCTCATAAATAAATGGAACTTTCTGAGTGAGATTTCCTTCCTTCACACTCGTTAAACTAAGGCTACATGCTTGCTTTTGAAGGAGCGTCGATTCGGTGATAGTTAACCCCTTTTTTCGGACCTTGTCAACTAAGTATGAAACAGTATACCCTAGTTCGCTGGAAGCTAAGTGAGTTCTCCTTTGAATCGTTTTACACTTTTTCGAACTAAGGAGGCTAAATTTATGAAAAATCACCCCCTAGAGTCTTCTTTGGAGTTTTCAGACTCTCAAAAATATGAAAGCACCGATGAGCACTCACTCATTTGGGCTCGTAAAATCCACGGATAAGTGACATATAAAGCACTATTCTCTCTTTTCTTAAAGCTTGTTAGAAAATAAGAAAGACTCGAGTTGACTTTCATGGAATTGTTAAAACTTAACAAGAAAGGTAAGGAAGAAATTTACTCTTTGGGTTATAAGTTGTTGGTAGCATGTCATCCTTGAACAATGCACTAGTTTGAGCCTTTCGCCACTCATGTCTCATTTTTTCACTTCTCAGATCCACTACCACTTCGATTCATTACTCCTCCACTTGTCCTATATACATGGGGAATCTGTTCATGTGTCATACATGGAAGATAAGTCTAGTTGTTCCGGTTGAAAGTTTAAAGATTCCTTGGGTCAACTCTATGTCGTGCTCATTGTTCAAGGATCCTTATTCCTTTTTGTTTCACCTTGATTCCTATCATCTTCAGCTCTGATATTATCTTGTGTCTACCTTCCCTTATCCAGTTTTCCAGTTACTCATGTGACATGTTGAAGGATTCAATGCCTTCCTCTCCACAGATGGCTTCCAATTAGTACCTCCTGAAGAAGAAGACCTAGAGTTTTGAAGATAGTACCTGAGGATCTGCTACCCATATTGTGGACTCCTCTACATTGGTGATCAGTAAAACCTCTTAACTGAAACTCTCATGATATTCTTCCACGTTCAACTCCAACTCCTATATTCCAATGGTAGAATGCGTACTGGTTCCTATGGATTTGGATGAAGACCTTAGGTTACAAACTATATAACCTAAGTTGCACAAGAATGTGCTATGATATTGCAACACTATTTCCGACTATTGAAGTCTCATCATTGTACTATTGTGGCTTTGATCCACTATTGCAATACATACGTGGCCCTATTTCCCACACTATATGATGTAAATGAATCTTGTAAAGGAGCTAGTGTTCTGAGTATCAACACCAATACATCGGTACACAAAAGGAAAATATGGATTGAAGAAGCGTAATCACTATATATGAAATGGACCTTAAACACATACTCTTCCCGCTAACTTTACCTTTGTTTATAAAGAGATTTGTCTTGCATTCATGACTTCTACTACTGACAAGTCGTGGGTCACTCGCAGGTACGCTCATAGACAACCAAGGGGTCAACTTTTCAACTTTGTAGTCGTGGGTTTCCTTTGTATAAGTCATGGTCCATTCGCGAGCTGCTAGTATATGCACACATGGTTACCTTAAGACAAAAAATAAAAAATAAAAACATGATTAGTCAAGGGAAGTTGGGTTCAAAATCATAACTTCCCCAACTCCCCTAACTATCATAACTCTCGTAATATCTCCCTATCACCAAGTATAAATAGAGGGGAGGGGTAGAGGCTAAAGGAAGCAAGTTGAAGAGAAAATTTATGCTGGAGGAATCTTTTGGAGAGAGGAGCAAGAGAACTCAATATCTTGGTCATGAAAGAGGCCTGTCTTAGACATGATTGAGATGTTCCATACAACTTTTGAATAAAGAGTGAATTTCTTCCATGTTGTCCTTGTATATGTTATCATTGTTATGAATTATGAATGCATTGTTAATTGTTCTTATATAGATTTGTAATATTTCATATTGCTTTATATAACAATTAACATCTCTGTGGAAGAACATAGATTTCTTGTGCAGGTACAAAAGATATGGAACATGAGGAGCATTGGAGGCATAAAGATAAATATTGGATCAACCTTCATAAACAAGGTGTGTATTGCTTTTAGCCCAATCCTCTTTTATATGTTTTTTTTCTAAACTTCTATGTCTGCAAGCCAAAACCTTGTACGTTGGTGACCCTAGGACCCCAGTCATAGGGTAGATTTCCCTCACAACAATGCTTACTCAAATGAAAATATCTCCTTCCTATATATAAGAGACAAAGGTGTACAATAACAACTAATAGAATCTAGCCTACATCAATAATATGTAATACACCACCATGTAGGAGTTAAAGTGCCACACTATAGGGGGGAATGTGAACCCCCCCCCCCCCCCCCCCCAAGAAGTTTTCGAGGTGCCATATCAATGATAGTATTAATTACAGTCATTCATAAAAAGTATTTGCTCCAAAAAATTGAAGTATCCAAACTATCATAAACTTTTACAAACTATCATAATAGCAATAAGCAAAACAACATGCAAAAAACAAGTTGAGGAGTATCATTGCTATATGAATTTTGAGCTTCTTGCTCACTATCTTCCATATTATTTGTACTGCTTTCTGAATTACCAGCATGAAGAGAGACCTCTGTATTTTGGAAATATTCACTAAATCCATCAAATTCAACATCATGTATATCTGGGGTAGCTTTTGGAGAGCTTTTTGATCTTTGTAAATTGGATTCTACAATGCCATCATCAATTGAACTAGAGGTTTTTACAGGATGTTGTTTAACCGAATCATCATATTTTATATATATCGAATTCTCAGTTGATTGGGAGCTCCAACCTGCTAATGTATCTTCATGGTTCAGTATTGCTTTGAAGATTTCATATATTTGGTCCAAGAACCTTCGAGCATTGTTTCCAAAATCTTCTAAATTACAAGCTTCAAGCCCAATAGAAATTTTCCAAAAGGAGATACATAGTTCGCCCAACACCATCAAGCCAAGAAGCAACATTTGGAGCATGAGAATAAATATTATGTATTTCTATAATGACACCTTCCATCAAAGACTTCATGTCTCTCAACTGAAGATGAAAATTTGAAATATATCTGACTGTAAATTATCACCTTTGACAGAAAGCTCACCTAGTCAATCATTCGGGTTCATGATGCTAGTTATAACTTCAGTACTCTTGATCAAATAGGTTCTAAAAGAAGCTTTCCACCACACTGTATAATTAAAAGGGAAAGAGATGGGGATAGTTCTATTATTTAAAGATCTAAAGCTACTAGCATAAACTAGATATTTCTTGAGGTTATAGACAATAACAAGCCCCAAAGTCAAATCACCATCAAATATAGAAGATATATATTACATATTCCCACCTGTACTATGGTAATCTCCCACCATCCCATAGAAATGGATATCCCAAATAGATTCAATACTTAATTTGAGCACGCACACAGGAAATTAGAGACATGGGATGGAGACATAGGCTATGAGTAAGAAAACTTTAAAAGTGATCATCATTACCAGAAACACTATCACTCTGATCTTCAAAGAAACTACTAAACTCACATATGTGCAATATTTTCAATCGATTGTACCATTCATGAAGAGAATGGAGATTTCTCCTTACTTGAGTAATGCCAACATCCATTATCTGCCAAATGAGAGAAAGGGAAGAAAATAAATGGATTCCACCATTAATCACAAAAGGACTTACATTGCTTAGCGCCTGGAACCACATTCTCTCTTATAAAAGGGTGATAAAGAATCTAACATAAAACTTCAGTATACCAAGACTGTAATTTTTTCCAAGCAAGCTCCCATCACTACTGTAGGAACGACTATAATAGATTCTGTTAAGGATAAATGAATTTGAGTAGTTTGAAATGACACATGAAATATTTTAATGCTTCTAAGCACGAGATAGTTAATTCCCATAGCTTTGAGTTTGTCTATCATCCACCATTTCTCCAAGGAAGGGACAACAATCAAATCCCCATGATGACAGAGGAGAGGCACTTTTATCCTTTTGAGCAGAAGATTGAACAAGAGGTTATGTCTCAATAAATATAGGGAGATGTAGTGAAAACCAAGTATAAAATACCAAATATTTGAATTTGATCTTGTAAAGAATGCAAATAAACTTGGGGAGGAATATGTTGTATATTTGATGGAGGATGTTATGACAAGATGACATGCCTTTGGACTCCATTTTCTAGAATAGATCCCTTTTTCAAAAGCGAGGCTTTATTAGCTAAACTATCAACATGGGAATTATGCTCGCAACAAACTAGATAATTTTGAGAGGCAGGGATTTGCTCTAAAATACCATCAATTCTCAATTTAAGCCAACCTGCTATCCGATCCTTTAATTTTTGTCGGTATCTAATTTGAGATAATATGATAAGAGAGTTTCCAATCATGACCAAAACTAATTTCCAAATCAATAGCTCATCTTAGTCCAAAGAACCGAGCATATCACTCAGCTTGGTTGTTTGAACATAATCTGAATCCACAAGCATACACTGATCCTTCATTTCCTTTGGGGTAAAAAATAATCACCCTCGCACCTGCTGCTCCTAGTGAAGATATTTTTATCTCATTGTATATTTAATATAAAATTTTAGAATTATTTCATGATAAATTCATTTTGTAGGTTAGTCCTATCTTCTTAAGCTCTCTTTGCAAACTCTATATATAATGTAAATTAAAAGTACAATATCCTAATATACTCAATTCAATATATACTATGTTAAGTGCATGCGTTATTATACCTTTAGAATTTTTTGCAAAATCTAATATAATATTTATTACAATCAAACAAATGGATGTAAACAAAAAAATATTTATAACTCTTTTCATGATTTAATATGCATTTTGTTGACACTGTCATTTTCTTTTCTCAACAAAGAAAAAACCCGCTTCTTATTATTCCATAAAATCAAAGAAAGTAATATTCTAATACATATCTTTTACATCCCAAGAAACACTCTCAACATTCTCCACTTCATGATAGAAAATCCACAAAATATATCTTGAAACTACTATCTCTCCTATACAAAAAAAGACTTTCAGTACTATCAAAACACACAATCACCCCTAATATCATATATACTATCATCAATTGTCATATATAACCAAATAATTCCTAATTAAAAAAATGCTTATAATTACTAAACATTCTTATATTTAATCTAAATCTAAAGAATCTATTTTTACAAAATTGTTTATAGTAATTGGAAGAATATGATTGTAGTTGCAATATTAGGAGGAAGATATTATTGATGTTTTTTAATTAGCACCACTTACAATTTTTCGAAATAAATATGTATAGTGTTTTTTAAGATTTAATATGCATGATTTTTATACACAATATAAAATTGGAGACATCTAACAAGCAAATGTAACATACATATCTAATAGACACACACAATCACATCTAATAACATACATATCTAATAGACACACACAATCACATCTAATATCTAATTGCATATTTAATATAAAATTTTAGAATTATTCTCATGATAGAATAATTATGGGTTAGTCCTACCTTTATATAAAATGTCAATTAAAAGTAAAATATCCCCATATACTCAATTCAATAACATGACAAGTTAACTGCATGATTTAATATAAGTTTATAATTATTTACATGATTTAATATAATCAAACAAATGGATGTAAAAAATAAAATTAATGATATTGATTTATACATTTTATTATGATTTAATATGCATCATGATAACATTGTCCTTTTCATTATAATTAATTTGTAATTCCTCATCAATTAATAAAAATATTTACTATTACTAAGCATGGTTATATTTAATCTAAATCTAAACAATTTTTTTTACAAAATAGTTTACATTAATTGTAAAAGTATGATAGTAATTGCATTATGAGGAAGAAGTTCTTATTGATGTTTTTTAATAAACACCTCTCACAATTTTTCAAAATAAATATGCATGATGTTTTTCATGATTTAATATGCATGATATTTATACACAATATAAAGTTGGAGGAAAATTTATTTTATACACATCAATAAACAAAAACAATTACATATAACATCACATAACATCATTTGAGATAAACATTTAAAACCACCTAACATCAACTAACCTATAGATCTAAACATTACCCAATACCATCTAGATGTATAATAATAATAATAATAATAATAATAATAATAATAATATCTAAAAAATAAAAGAATTAACTATCATCATCATTAGACACATCTGACAAAGATCATCATTATTTAGTACACAAATCTAGTAAATTTAAACACAAACAAACATTATCTAACACACATCTACCAAACATAAACATCATTTAAGAAATACATCTAACAAGCATATCTAATACACACATCTAAAAAAACACAAGCATTATCTAACATCTATATATAATAATCACATCTAGCATACACATCTAATAATCACATATAACAAAACATATATAAAAATATACAAGCATTATCTAACATCATCATCTTACACATCTAACAAACATTATTTAACATACACATTTATCAAGCACATTTAGCAAACATATAAAACACGACCTAACATACACATCAACATCAACATGAAAAATGTATTGTGTGTGTGTGTGTGAACAATAATATAAAAATCATAATAGATGCAATATATACATATCAAGTCAAATAATTGCTATGAGATAGGTGGTCCACCACCAGAATCATAGGCATTACTACCTTCGCCAGTAGAGGCAGAGGCATCAATACTTCCACCAGAAGAGCTAGAGGCATCAATACCTTTGCCTAGAAAGAGGAGAATGAGGATCACCACCCTCATTAAATGAACTAGAAGAATGTTGATTGTCATGGGAATTAGACAAACCAGAAGAATGTTGATTGTCATGGCCATCCCTCTCCTTCTCAGCTAATATGTTGACCGCATTGAAAATATGACACATTAATAACATCATATCACGTGGAAGGGTCCTCCATATCTCTACAACATTAGGGTCCCACATGATCACCCTAACCTAGATAGGGTGCACTCCATTCCGAGCCAACAATCCACATAAACGATCTACCAACTCTTGACAGAATCTAGCATCTGGCTAGTATCGTAGGATGGGTCTCTGTAACTGAGGCACTACATCAACCACAACCATGTACTTGGGGAGGCACCTCCCCAACACAGGTGCCAGTATCTAAAAAATAGTACAAAACAATATTTAAACAATTTAAAGAAAATGTTAGATTAAATTACATTTATAGTAAATAAGATAATAAAGAACAACTAGATTAATTAAAACATAACACTAATATTACCTCTGGCATTTGATGGCTCATCCCAGTGAAATGGATGTTTGGACATCCTTGCTAGTCCATTCCGTGTAAGGATGTGTGATCATCCTCATTAGCAAGTAACTCCAGTGTCTTTGAGGTGATCCTGCATGGGAACTATGGCTGGCCCCTCTTGGTCAACATCTGTCCCCACATATGCATACTCACCTTCGTCATAATACTAGAAGGGAAGTAGTCAAATGATGTCCTAGTGACTAGGAACCTCTAAGAAAATAAATAAAATAGCTTTGAAGCAAAAGGGAGGTTGAACCTTCCCTCAAACTATGCAATACATTGATCCATAACAAAACTAAATTGTCGCAAAAAGATGGAAGACCACATAATGCATTTGGGTCTCTGCACTAAAGAATGTACAAAAATAATAGAGGGAAACTAATGCACTGCCAATCAGTGGTGAAGTGGATCAATGTCATCACTAGAGGGCACCTAACCTCCTTTGCACCAAAATAAGCTATTCGCAACTATCCACCCGAAAACTAAAAATCAACAGTGTTAGTGATATGATAACTAATATATCTAAGGGTGTAAGCAAGTTGAATCTTTGCTGCAACATCGGGTGGGACATCAAGGAACCGGGTAAAATCCTCCCCTCTCCTCGGTAACCCATTGATGAAATATATGTCCTCCTCTGTGGGTTCGAACACCTATTGGGACTGAAACAAAATGTCTGTTTGCCATCCAAGCAATATATTAACTACATAAGTAATGTTGTTTTCCCCTTTAGGTATGTAGTCTCCTCATAGAACTTGAGGAGTCCAACATCCCTTAAGAGGAATCGAGTCTATGATGTGATTGGGTGAGGGTACAAATCCCTCTCCCTCTCTCAGGCCTCCCTCTCCCATACAACATTGTACAAGTCTACATATGCCTGCTGCTCTTGTTGGTGTTCTTGTCGCTGACATATCTGATTCTCATATAAATTACATTAGTATCACACACACACTTGTATATATAAAACATTAAAAAAATCATTAAATGACCATTTTATATATTAAAATCAAATTTTTTTTTTTTTTTCTCAAAATACATGAATTTTGTAATTAGTGTGCCCACATAACAAGAAATCACCATAAGTGGTGCTTTTGTAATTATAGCACATCGACAATGATGCACTTCAATAAGTAAAACGCACCAAAGACACAAAAAAAAGTCTAATAACATTAGAAAAACATTAGTGCATTAGAACTTTAACCCGTGGTGCATTATATACCATATAAGCAACATCAACAGTGCGCTTACATGATCATAACGCACCATATAGTGGACAAATTATTTTAACAATAAAAAAGTGGCGTGATTGGTTAACTACAAGGCACCGATGCACTATACAATTTTCAAGCATCGCGTGAGGTGCATATGTGATATTACAACACACTGACAACCCAAGGTTAGTATGTAATATATTAAATCGGTGTGTCCTGTAGTAGGGAGCACCGGTGATTTACATGTTTTCATATAACACAATAGTATCAGCATGGATATGCATGAAAATATATATATTATGGAATGTGGTGGAAAAAATATTTTTTTGAAAATAAAGGTTGGTACGCATGTTAACAATAAGCACACTTGTGTGACATAGTGCTAATTACACACATTACAACTGGTGCTTTTAATAACAATTCCATACTGTATGCGATGGAGATTTATTGTTAACATACACCATATTATGTAGTAATTTTTTTTTCATACCCCTAGCAGTGCTTATGGAAATATATACATCATCGGTTACATGGTGCTCTAGGTGACAATCAACACTAGTGCATTAACTAATATTACTGCATTGCTTACAGTGCTTTATGAGTAGTGCAATGCACAAGTATGGGATGTGTTAGCACTCAGAATTGCACCCTAGGTTGTGGAGCATAAATCCCAAGGTAACAACATAACCACTTTAAGAAAGGGAGCTGGCTTCTTCCTTTATAGAGAGGGATCTCTCACAGATTTTTAACAAGGCCAGATATAAATTGAAATACATTTTCAGTTTGAATTGGTGGTTGAAACAAGACAAGCATAAATTGAGCTATGGAGTCACAAATATTCTTGAGTTTACAGAGCAATTTGCAGGTGAAAACATACAAAGGCAAGGTAGCACTCGGTTACAGTCAAATAGTAGTTTGTTTGGTGATAAATAAAGAACAAGAATAGTATATCAACACAAAGCACCTAAGAAATGAATTCTGCATCAATTTTGGAAAGAAAGCTTCGTGAATATCTGAAACAATAGCCAGAGCATAACAATACGAATCCTGAGCTATTATACACTTATTCCAGATATGAAGAACACATAATGGCGAGTTTAACAGGAAAATCATGCCCAGGGGAAAGGAGATAACAATATGTAACTATGAAATACACAGAAATATCTGTAGCAACAAACCAACATTCGGCTCTACAATTTTTATTAGCAATATATCACAAAATGCATAAAACAAATTTCTCACAGGTTCCAACCCTGTCTTCCTTTATTGAGGGTATATTTATAGCTTCATAGGCTCCCGAGACCAACCTCAAAACAGAGCCAAAACAGTTGCAGTATGGAAATGAAAATCTTAACAAAATGCTGATTTGACAGATTCACCATGATCATAAACCAAATAGAAAAGAACGCTGAAACACGCATGGTGGATCAGTGGGGGAATTTTGACAGCAGGGACCCAGGCTCACTTGCTGGAAACAACCGATAAGAGGATTTTCGCCTGACCTGCAACAATTTTTTATCCTTCCCTGTATTTTACCTACGAAATTGCGTCTGGCCTGTAGATCTTACCTCAAGATTCATTCTGGGTTGTCGATCTGGAGTTTGTAGAAAATGAAAAACGGGCTGTAAGCTTTCTCGAGGTTCAATTTGATCTTTCCGCCACCGCCTTATCATTTTCGCCCTTTAGCCTTCTGCATCGTCGACCTCTGCAGGACTCATTCTCAGCTGTTGATTTGAGATCAAGTTTGCAGGCTTCAGAAGGCAGAAATCACAATTCTGACCTTTCATAACGAATAAATTTATATTTTCTCCCTTTCGTCTCCACCCTTCTGCTTCCACCTTTAGCAGAAAACAGAAGGTGGATCTTCCAACTTTCTTGAAGCTCGATTTGGATCTTTCCGCTTCCGCCCTTAGCAAAAAACACAAGGCGGATATTCCAACTTTCTTGAAGCTCGATTTGGATCTTTCCACTCCTGCCTTTTCACTTTTGCCCTTAGCGAAAAATGGAAGGTGGATCTTCCAACTTTATTGAAGCTCGATTTGGATCTTTCCGCTCCTGCCTTTCCACTTCAGCCTTTGCTGGACCGTTAATTTGTGTGAAAGCATTCTGATCTGTCGAATCTTAGACCCCAGAAAGCGGGAATTGGGATTTAACTTCTTTGAAGTTCGATTTTGATCTTTCCATTCCCTCCTTTCCGAACCATCAGATCCCAGGGTGCGGAAAACGAAAGTCGGACTTACCAATTTTCACATCTGAAACTTGTTTTTTTCGCCTTTTCGTTCTCGATTTTGGGCCTTGAATCTTCTGCACTGCATATCCCAGCCATCCATTCGCTATCATCATTCAAATAAGGGTGGATTTATCCATTTACATGCATTTTCAAGGTAAAAAATTAGAACTTCTTAAGTATTTGGCGTTCTAAATATAACAATGTCCCTTCAAACACCTGCAGACCCTCATCAACAATGTTTAAGGTCATGTGATATGATAATTTTCAAACCTTATTCCTCTTTTACTGGCCAAATCCCTTACCAATTACTTATCCCAGAAATGGTGTTAACATCTGGCTCCAACTCGGGACTCTATCCTCCCTGCGAGGTAGCAAAGAACCCCGTAGACTAGGTGCCAAATCCATTGGGTGGCTCCAAACCTTTTTATGAAATCCTCAAACTTCTTATTTTTGCTTTATTTATTTATTATTATTATATGTAAACATAAATAAAAAATAGAAACATGGCTACCCCTCTAGATCTTAGAGCCTTCTCTTCGGGGTTCAAATCCTTTGGCTCACCACTTGTAATGTTTGCAAAGTAAAGAAATATATACATTGTGATACATAAATTATCTCCTTCTTCAGGACAAGTAATGTTTGAGAAACCTTCCATTGACGGGACCTCCTTTTAGCTGAGGCCCATCTTGATGTTGTAGAATGAATGCATTCTCACCTCTGTATGCTGCGATGATATAAGGACCTGCCCACATATGATCAAACATTAAATGTTTATCTTCCCTAGAAGCATCCCACTCCAAAACCAAGTCATTAATCTGTAATTGTTCTTCCTTTACCTTCCTATCAAAAGTGTTCTTCATCTTTTCTTGATATATTTTCACTTTACCATAGGCTTTGTCCCTCAACTCATTCAATTCTATGATATGATTTATTCTTCTTTTCACATGATTTGGTTCATCCTGCTATTCCTGCAATAACTTCATGACTGGCACCCCTAGAGATGCTAGAAAAATCACCTCAGCTCCATATACTAATTGGAATGGTGACATTCCAATTGCCCTTTTTGTGCCGATTCTGTCATCCCACAAAGCATATTTCAACTTTGTATGCCAAGCTTTTTTGTTATCCTCCAACAACTTCTTAATGATTCTCACTAGACTTTTGTTTGAAGATTCAACCAATCCATTACCCTGTGGGTAGTATGCAGTAGAATGGTTGAGACTAATATGATACTTGTGACAAAAACTTATCATTTTATTAGATTTAAAAGTAGGAGCATTGTCTGTCACAATCCTTTTGGGACAGCCAAATCTAGCCAAGATATTCTCTTCCAAAAAATCCACAATTATTGTCTCTGTATCCCTTCAATTAGGTATTGCTTCAATCCACTTAGTGAAGTAGTCAGTTGCTGTTAAGATCCATCTGTGCTATCCTGAAGAATTAGGATTTATTTCCCCAATAAAATCTAGTCCCCACTACTGAAAAAGCACTTCCATTGATATTGGATTTAGAGGGAGTGGGACCACTTTCCTCTTACCATCAAAGATCTGGCATTGGTGGCATGTAGTAGTCTCCTTGTAAACATATGAAAACATTGAGGGCCAGTGAAAACCAACTCTCATAATCTTTTTTAGTGTCACCTTCCATGAATGATGTCCACCACAGTCTCCCTTGTGAAATTCCTTCATAATCTGCTTAGCTTCATTCTCTAAGAGGCAATTGAGTAAAATTCGACCTTGATCTTTCCAGTAAAGGTATTGGTTCAGAATGCAAAATTTGTCATATTTTAGCTTTACTGACCTTGCTCTGGTTTTGCTTAACCCTGCAGGAGCCTGTAAATTTTGCAACACATACATGATATCATAATACCATGGAGATACATAGAAATCATACATTACCTGCATCTCTTTGTCAAGCTGATTTGAATGACTGGTCGGAAAATTTAGCTGCAAGGATTCACTGTTGGAATTTGTCATCATCTTTGCAAGTCTTTGTCCTTTGATCATCTTGGTGGGCTTAATTTCAATGTCATATTTCAGTAACACAGCAATCCATTTTTCTCTTTTTCCCTATGGATCTGGCTGTGTGAGGATGTCCTTCACCACATTACTAGGAACATAAGCAATGACATGTGAATGAAGAACATAAACTCTAAAATCTTTCAAAGATTTAATCAAGGCATATGCTTGTTTTTCCATAATGTCATACTTCAACTCTCCATCTCTTAACACTTTACTAAAGAAGGCTATAATATGTTTAGCATTCTGACTGTTCTTCTGTAACAATACTCCAACAATACTATGATCAGAAGCACAAGAAAAGATAAGGAAATCTTTGCTAAAATCTGGACTTACTAGAACTGGTGCTTCAGTGATATCCTGTTTAATATCTTTGAAATATCTCCTTGCATCTATTGTCCACTTTACCTCATGGTCCTTTTTGAACATGTTAGTGATATTCATTAATATCTCAACAAAACTGGGAATAAGCCTTCTCAAAAAATTTACCTGTCCAATGAAGGATTGCACTTCCTTCTTGCTTCTTGGCTCCTCAACTTTCAAGATTGCATCTCTGGATCAATCTTTATACCATCCTTGGAAATAATGTGCCCTAGAAATCTTCCTTCCTCCAATGCAAAATTTGATTTTCTGGGGTTTGATGATATTCCATACCTTTTACACTTCATAAAAACTTTCTCCAAATGTCTAATACGCTCCCTGTCAGATCTTGAATACATAGTGGTATCATCCATGTATACAACCACAAATTTATCCTTTTCCTCTGCAAAAGAAATGCCCATGGCACGCTGGAAAGTGGCCCCTACATTGATTAGACCAAAAGGCATCTTGGCATACATAAATGTACCCCATGGTGTAGTAAAGACAGCCTTTTCTAGATCCTCAGGCAACACTTTGATATGATTGTATCCTGAGAAACCATTCATAGTTGAAATCCTTTCAGACCCCACCACTTTCTGCAACATATGTTCCATCTTTGGAAAAGGGTAATTATCTTTCAAAGAGACTTTGTTAGCATTTATGAAATCTATGCAAAGCCTAATTTCACCATTCTTTTTCCTTACAAGAACCAAATTTTCAACCCACTTGGAAAATCTCAGGGTCACTATAATCTTGGCATTGAATATTTTTTTTAATTTCTTTCTCAATAACATGCAGCCACATTGAATTAACTCTTCTCAAATTCTGTCTGAAAGGTTTCTCACCAGGTTTTATTGGGAAAGTATGTTGTATGATAGAAGTATCATATTATTTAAGGTTTTCATAAATCCATGCAAAGACATCAATGTATCTTTTCATCAAATTGACATAGTCTTCTTTTTCTTTGACATAGAAGTTTTTTGACAGTTCGACGATCCTTGGATTTTCTTCAGTTTCTATATTTTTCTCTTCAACAACATCATCGACAGGCTTCATTTTCGGATCTATAGCAACATCATTTTGATAAAAAATATTCTCTAAAGGGATTATGCCTCTGGGGATATGATTACTCTTCAACTGAACTATATCCTTTCCGCCTAGTGAGTTTTTGAACTTTCTGTTTTCAACAATTTCTTCTTCACTCTCTTTAGCATCTTGGAAGTTTTCACAATTATCATTTTCACTTTCTATCTGAGTATTCACAAAATCACCAGATAACTCTAAAAATCGTTTTATTTGCATATCATCTTCAAATACTTTCCACTATTTGGAATTATCTGGTATGGAGGGTCTGTTCACAATATCAACTTTATATTTTCTTTGGCCAGTAGTGAGAGTTTTAAATTTATCGGCAGCAACAACCAAACAGTCATCTACCGTGTTTTCATATCTTAGAATCACTGTGATTTTGTGCTCTGTAAAATAGTTACCAAGCATATCCCATAACTTATTCCTATAAGCCCTCATTCTGGGATGTTTGGTCCAATAACTGTCATTCACCTGGTTTATTATAAGCTCCAAATCTCCCATGGCTTGTACTCTCTTTGCTCCCAGATCCTTCAAAGCATGAAATCCTAGCAATAAAGCTTCATACTCTGCCATATTATTGGTACATTCAAAATTTAGCTTATATGACAGAGCCTTAAAATCCTTGATAGGAGAGATAATATATACACCAGAACCAGCACCAACTTTAGCCACAGTTCCATCAAAATACATTGTCCCGAGACCCTCTTCTTTCTGTTTCTTTTCCAAAGTCTCTTGTCTCTTTGTAGACTCTTCATCCTCCTTAACTTCAGTGGGTATAGGAATTTTAAGATCACAAGGGAGACCATCATTAAAGAAAATGGAAGATCCCAAGTCAGTATCAACATCATATATAGCATGATTATCTGGTCTGTCTTGGCTGATAACTACATAAGGTGATATTTTCTCACTTTATAACCTTTTATTCCCACCATCCATAGGAATGGTAGCATAAGACATATCTGCCTTTCAATTTAGAAGTCCAAGACCTTGACAACATTACACCAAATTTAGGTGGAATTTATGCTACAACAACATCAATTACCACAGTCTTAGATGGCATTTTTGTCAAAGTTACCACCATATCCTTAATCAGTCCAAGACACTTTACCTTCCTGACTCCGAGTCCCACACTTTATACCACTCCCCTGGGCATTAAATTATGAGAGGCACCAGAATCTATCATAGCATTGTGAACAATCATTTCATGTACATTTAAACTTAGGTTAAAAAGAGGAGCTTCCTCATCATCCACATTTTCAATTTGACCCAAAAACAATGGTAGGCGCATCATCTTCCATCTCTAGGACATCTGGTTGAAATTATCCTTGACTCCTGACCATGTCTGTTATTTTGTTTCTGTATTCCCTGTTCCTTAACAATTCATTGAAAGGAATGGAAACTTTCAATTTTGAGAGCTCTGTCTGCAAGTTAAAAGTGGAAACAACTTTCTCTACATCCACCAGCAATGGTTGCTTAACTTCTTTTGTTTTCTCTATTTTATTTTCTGGTTCTTTATACACAACAAGTTCNTCTGTTTGCAAGTTAAAAGTGGAAACAACTTTCTCTACATCCACCAGCAATGGTTGCTTAACTTCTTTTGTTTTCTCTATTTTATTTTCTGGTTCTTTATACACAACAAGTTCATTCTCTTTTTCACTTCTCTTTTCTGTATTTTTTTGACTAATAGAAGGTTGGTTTTGATTTAAACTTCCTTTATTTATAATTACATCTCTATTCCTCAATTTGATCTTTGTCTGGAGATCATCTATGGCATGCAAATATCCTCTTTGGTACTGCTCCGACTCTTACTCAAGATCATTACTGGCATCCTCCTGGGAAAACATACTGTGTTCTTCCTCTATGAGGTATATTTCAGAATCCAAGTCACCAAAATGGTGAATATGATCCTCAATAGACTCAACCTCATCTTCATCTACAACATAGTTTTCAGGAAAAGGTGGCCTTATTTGCTGATCATCTGGATTTCTAGGATTCTTCTCATCTCTCTGTCTAATTTGTGGAGGTGGGGGAGGATTTAGACTTCTGAAGTTTGGGTTTCTGATTTGAGGTTCATTCTGTTCTCCGTTCAATGGTCTATTATCCATAGGTAACATGTCCATCAACTTCTCCATTTTTTTCATCATCATTTCAAGCTTTACACCATTGGGAGAAGTAGCAGTAGAAGTAGAAGGTAAATTTTCTTCTCTAGCTTTCCTTGTTTCTACTTTCTGCTTTATCTTTCCACTTGCCATCATATTAGCTTCCACTTCTAGAGCATCTTGAAACATAGCAGGAAGACTTGCTGATTTTCTCTCTCTCAGTAATAATGCAAAGTCACCATCAAAGGCATCAACATAATGGAGTTTTGCAGCGCCTACTAAAGGTTTGATATCAGCAGGTATAGAGTTATACACCCTCATAAATCAACTTGAGAACTCGTGGAAAGATTCAAAACCTCCTTTCTTAATACTATTATATTGAGAGAGAACTTGTAATGGACTTTTCTTATCATCACATCTTTCTAAGAATGCACTTCGGAAAATTCAAATGTGGAAATGGACCTAGCAGGTAAATATCTATACCATTTTTTCACCCCTCTTGACAACCTTTGTGCAAACAACCTCATCTCAACATCTTCATAATCAACCTCCTCCAGGTTAACAAAATCATCAAATCTATCAACATGTTGTCTTTTTGTAAAATTTCCCTCTCCATCATACAAGGAAATCCTTTGGGCACAATTTTGAGGAAGGTCATGCAATACGACAGGTAAGGCCAATGGAGTAAACCTAGCATCCATTTTCCTAGATGGATTTGGAACACAAGGAGGAGCTTGAAAGGCTAGAGGGGTTTGAATAGTCGGTGGGATATAAGGCTGAAATATTTGAGCAACAAGGTTTCTTCCTTTAGTTTTAACAGAGTTTTGAAGATTGTGCCAAAGAGAATCAAGCAAATATGACTCTAACCTACTGGGATTAATTTCCATTTCCTTCAAATCAAATTCAGATTTTGATTAAGTACAAAATTTGTTTCTTGTCCAAAATATTGAATGCTTAGGAAATCTTGAGAAGATGATTCACCAAGATGAGGAATATTTATTAGTTCTTTTCCCTTATTTCTAAGCAATCTTTCTAGATTTTCCACACTTAGTAATGTTTCAGTGTTAGGGCTACCTCGTGTATGTGAACTCCTAGGAGCCAGGGTGCCTTCTAAAATCTTCCTAGAAAACAATGTGGAGCCGCTAGGGAAAATATACAACCTATTTCAAATGCAAAAATCTCTATTTTCACACAGAAACCATTTCTTCTTGGAATCTTTGTCGTCTCCCAGGGATGATTTGCACCTTCGGTCCCCAACAACGACACCAATTTATTAGCACTCAGAATTGCACCCTAGGTTGTGGAGGATAAATCCCAAGGTAACACCGTAACCACTTTAGGAAAGGGATTTGGATTCTTCCTATCTAGAGGGGGATCTCTCACATATTTTTAACTAGGCCAGCTATAAATTGAAATACAGTTTCAGTTTGAATTGGTGGTTGAAACAAGGCAAGCATAAATTGGGCTATGGAGTCACAAATATTCTTGAGTTTATAGAACAGTTTGCAGNAACTAGGCCAGGTATAAATTGAAATACAGTTTCAGTTTGAATTGGTGGTTGAAACAAGGCAAGCATAAATTGGGCTATGGAGTCACAAATATTCTTGAGTTTATAGAACAGTTTGCAGGTGAAAATATACAAAGGCAAGGTAGTACTCGGTTACAGTCAAATAGCAGTTTGTCTGGTGATAAAGAAAGAACCAGAACAATTTATCAACATAAAGCACCTAAGAGATGAATTCTGCATCAATTTTGTAAAGAAAGGTTGGTGAACATTTGAAACAATAGCTAGAGCATAACAATATGAATTCAGAGCTATTATACTCTTATTCTAGATATGAAGAACACATAATGATGAGTTTAACAAGAAAAACATGCACAGGGGAAAGGAGATAACAGACTGTAACTACGAAATACACAGGAATCTATGTACCAACAAACCAACATTCGACTCTTCAAGTTTTATTAGCAATAGATCAAAAAATGCATAACATAAATTTATCATGGGTTCCAACCCCGTCTTCCTCTATTAAGGTTATATTTATAGCTTCATAGTCTCCCGAGACCAACCTCGAAACATCGCCAAAACTATTGCAGTATGGAAATGACAATCTTAACAAAATGCCGATCTGGCAGATTCGCCATGATCATAAACCAAACAGAAAAGCATGCTGAAACACACATGGTGGATCAGTTGGGGAGTTTTGACAGTAGGGACTCAGGCTCACTTGTTAAAAATGACCGATCAGAGGATTTTTGCCTGACTTGCAACAATTTTTTTTTATTATCTTTCCCTGTATTTTACGTACGAAATCGCTTCTAGACAATAGATATTACCTCAAGATTCATTCTGGGCCGTCGATCTAGAGTCTGTGGAAAACAGAAAATGGGCTACAAGCTTTCTCAAGGTTCAATTTGATCTTTTTGCCCCTGCCTTTGTTGGTTGTGGAGAATAATCTTCCATATCCAGAGATATTATTCAGTTGTGATTGTAACCCAGGAGTACTGTACACTCATTCCCCTTGCCTTGTGTTGGCCAACAGTATTGCGGACCCATGGTATTAGGTTAACCCTAGAATTTTCCCATTGTATTTCCCCTATAAAAGAAAGCATTGTAAAACGACTGAGTACAATATTGTATTGTATT
Source organism: Pseudotsuga menziesii (assembly GCA_001517045.1). Classification (NCBI taxonomy): domain Eukaryota; kingdom Viridiplantae; phylum Streptophyta; class Pinopsida; order Pinales; family Pinaceae; genus Pseudotsuga; species Pseudotsuga menziesii. The sequence continues at coordinate 218,305 of LPNX010785668.1, forward strand.
GGAAGAGAGACTGTGAGAGCATGAAGAGGAAGTGTAGCGGTTTTGCTGCAGGGTGTATCCCTTCATCTTTCTGGACTGCAATAAAATGACTAGCAATTTCTTTGTGGACGTAGCCCATTGTTTGGGTGAACCACGTTATATATGTGTCTCTTTGTAATGTTTTAATGTGTTTTGATCCCTTCATCTTTCTGGACTGTAATAAAATGACTAGCAATTTCTTTGTGGACGTAGCCCATTGTTTGGGTGAACCACGTTATATATGTGTCTCTTTGTAATGTTTTAATGTGTTTTGCTTCTTATTTATTGATTTAATTGTATATCTGTTATTGCTCTACGGTCCTGTATTCTAACAATTGGTATCAGAGCCAAAAGGTCTATTTGGTTGGTAAACTCACAGGAAAGAAGGGTTCCTGGTTCGAGTGGGAGCAATGGCGGAAGAATGAAAGTTTAGGGTCGAGAAATTTAATGGCTAAAACTATTAGTTATGGAAGATGCAAATGGAGGACTATCTGTACCAGAAGGATTTGTACCTGCCGTTGGGCGGAAAAGAAAAACAACTGACGGCTATGAAGGATGAAGAATTGGAGGTTCTTGACAGAAAGGCACTGGGAACAATACGACTGTACCTGGCTTCATCGGTGGCCTTTAATATTTTGAAAGAAAAAACAACAGAGGGTGTGATGAGCGCATTGAATAATCTCTACGAAAAACCCTCAGCTTCTAACATGGCATTTTTAATGAAGCGTTTATTTAATATGAAGATGTCGGAAGGTGGATCTGTTGTTGACCATTTAAATGAGTTTAATACACTTACCAGTCAGTTAAGTTCTGTAAAAGTGAACTTTGATGATGAGGTTAGGGCTCTTCTAATCTTTTGCTCATTGCTAGAAAGTTGGAATAGCTTGGTCATGGTTGTAAGTAAATCTGTCCCTAGTTCAAACACTCTTAAGTTTGATGATTTTGTTGGTGTTATTATTAGCGAGGAAATGCGAAGAAAAATCACAGGTGAGACATCAGGTAATGCGTTGACCATGGAGAGCAGAGGAAGACAAAACGAGAGAGGAAGGAGCCTAGGAAATCACGGTAAGTCTAAAAAGGGAAGATCCAAGTCCAGATTCGGAAAAATAGAGTGCTGGAACTGTGGTAAGAAAGGACATCTGAAGAAAGACTGCATAGCTCCAAAGAAAAAAGGAGACAAACAGCAAGAGACTACTCAGGAAGCGAATTTAGCAGGTCATGTGTTACAAGATGCTTTGATTCTTGAATTAGATAATACTAGTGATTACTGGGTAGTATATTCAGAGGTTTCATGTCATGCTACACCCCATAGGAAATTCTTTCATGATTATGTTCAAGGTGATTTTGGGCATGTGCTATTGGGGGATGATGAACCATGTAAAATTGTTGGAAAGGGTAAGGTACGGATTAAGTTAAATAATGGAAGTGAATGGCTACTAAAGGATGTAAGGCACATTCCTGCTATGTGTGACCACCTAAGTTGTACTTAGTGGTTTTTTTATGAAGTGAGCCTGGTGAACCGGACAAGGATAACTTGTTCGAACTTCAGAAGACCTTCAGTCTTGCTTCTGGGAAACTTTGTTGTACTATATCACATGTTCATACCCCCTTGGGGGAGTTGT
>LPNX010785668.1:220351-274119 GCA_001517045.1 Pseudotsuga menziesii
ATCACTTAGGTCAGAAAGTCCCAAAAAATTAATTTTTGATTATTTTAATTAATAAATTGATGAATAATGGAGCAAATCCAAAATCCTAGATCAGTGGATTCTCAACCGATTTGATTGAAATTAGTCAGATTTGAACCAGATTGATTGGATCTAACAAATCCTTGACTGAAGGAGGTGATATGGATAGATCCAGAGTTGATCTTCAACATCCTTTATAGGGAATTGCGCCCTCTCTCTCTCCTCCACACGTGTGGGCTCTCCTAGAAGCTTTGTGGATTGATGTGTCAGCTAAATCAGCCCCTCGATTGACAAGCAGGCTCAGTTCGGCTTCAGATGAACATTGATTGACTCTCCCTCAGCTGCAGTGGTCTGTCTCCTTGGGATTTGCGCCCCCCTGGGCTGGATCTCCTGTTTTTTGTATAAATAAAGCACAGGCCGCCTCTTCCAAGCTAGTTAGAGCTGGATTGAGGAGCTGTTGCCATTGTAATGCTGCTATGTTTTGTGAATAAAGAAGCTTTGGAGGCTACATCGTGTAGTGCATGTGTTTGTGTGGATTCTCAGTGTTATGCTGCTAATGTGGTAATTGCAATTTCTTTCCAATTTCTGTGCTGCTGTCGTTTTCTGGCTTCAAGGATTCGGTTGAATCAAGTAAGGGTGTAGACTAGGCAAGTTAGATTTCTTGCTCTTGTTTATCCATATGATGTATGCTCAAGAATTTCAGATATATGCTTAAATAAGATTATTTTTGCATGATCTTTCATTTTTTGTTGCTTTATACATCTATATCCAGATCTCACGAGGTGTTGTGCAGGCTTGTGTTATCTAGTTGCACGTTCCTGATTGGATGAAGGTGTGGATCAAGATTGACGCCATTCCTTATCCAATAAGCTCAAGAGTCTGTCCCTTAGCGCTCCACAAAAGGGCCTCCTTTCAACTTGCTCCATTCAAGCAACGAGCCGACCTTCTCTCCTCTTCTTCTCATTTCTTTAAAAAAATCAATCTTCTGGTTACCTGTCTCTCCCTCTTATGATAAGATATAGTTCTAAGAATTGAATATATATTTTTAGATCTATTTCATAAGAGTCTTGCTACTTAGATCTGTAATTTCATAAAGAATATCATTTCATAAAGATAGATCTAGGTGTAGGCATTGCCTTTTTTGCAAGTAGCTAAATCATAGATCTAAAACTTGCTCATAAGGTAGTTTCTTTTTTCGTTCTTTAAAGATTTAAATTCTGCAAGAAAAGTGCATATCTCATTGGCTTCCCAAACAATGAGCCAATATCCCAAGGAAAGCTTGCTTTCCTTGGTTCCTTTTGCAAAACTAGATTAGCCCCTTTTAACAATTTTTTACTTAGTTTTTTTCGGTAACTAGCGTGGTGACCCAAAACACTTTTAAATTGTGTTTGGGCACATTTGATTTTAATTGCTCGCTATTTTTTAGCAGGTCTAACAAAAAAGAGAAGGAGACTCTGCCCATTTTCCAACTGTTGGACGAACCGGAGCTTCTCGGAAGCTTCCCCCACCGCTGTGTTTTCAGTTTAGCTTGTTACAAGCTTGTTGTAAGCCTTTGGATCCCAGATAACAAGGACCAAAGTGCATCAATTTCAATTTTCTGATATTGTAAATTGCTTCTTATAAAAAGAAAAAGTCTTTTCGAATAGGCTCTTTCGAGCCTATTCACCGTCCCCCTTGGGGGGATTTGCGTCCGTGTCTTTTTTCCTTTTTGTTCATCTTTTTTCAATCTAGCATAGTTCTAATCTACAGGGTAGTATACTTTGATTTATAATCATTTCATTATTCCATATCTAGTGGTTTCAAAGTAATTTTAATACTTACCCCACGACTTCCCGATTGACTCGCAAGGGGAAAGAGATGCTTGGTAGGACTAATTAGAAAACCCGCATTGTGTATATTTGATTCCTTTTTCATCAACTGTTTCGTCAGCTATAATAAAATTAACCCCTCCTTGATTTCCCGATTGAGATCCACTTGGATCAAAAGAGGTTCTTGGAGGGTTTTCTTTTTAACAAGAACACCTATCTTAAAATTTACTAAAATTGACAAGACTCCAGTGTGTATGCTCTGCACTTGGCTGCGGTTCATTCGATCAGTCAAGCCGCATCAAAAGCACTTGAGTGACTAGATTAATTAGTCCTCACCTCCCAAATTGACAAACCATTAGGCGAAAATCCAATGCCTTGGACGAATTATAAGTGGTGGCAAAATACCCAAAGGCGTGGGAACAACTGGAAAGTGACCTCGAGGCGCTGATCTCTGTCACACCCTAACGGGTGCATTATGAACAATAGTCTCTGAGACTCTGTTCTAGCACACAAACACCTTGCGGGTAGCCGTGAAAGTTCACTTTTGGACACACTCCAAGTACCCCTTGGGTATATCTGGAGTCCTCTTTTCGCCTAATTTAACTCATTCACATTCCACACTAATCTAAAATCTACCAAGAGACATTTGCAAAACATTCATTCAAGTGCATGCAAGCACATTATTTTCTCTGTTGACTCCATTTAAGGCACTGGTGATTTGTTTCTTTCATTTCTATATATATTGAGTGTCATTACTGTGCTTATCTGCTTAAAATCTTGCATCTTGTTATCTTTTGTTTCCACTGGTTAATTTCAAAACTCCTAAGAACTCATTTAGTTTAACACCATCACAATAAGTAATTAGCCTTAGTAACTTAATACGGTCTTCCCCCCTTGGCTTCGTTAGCAATTGAGCCTAAACGGAGGAGTCAAGAACAAGGTGATAGCCTTGACTCGAGACTTGCCCCTAAGGACACACTGAGTGGCTTGAAGATTTCTGCCACGTGACCCAGGTGTGTGAAAACGGCAACAATTTTTGGTGCCGTTGCCGGGGAAAAATCTTTTTATTCCCGAGTACGACTTTTGTTTTCTTCATTTTTGTTTTTGCTTTGTTTGATGAATGCTTAGAGTAGATCTTTAATTTTCATCTGGCGACTCCACTGACATTTTTTTGTAGTTTTTATTTTTACAAAGAAAAGCAAATTTTTTTTTTGTGAAAATATTTATGAATGCTTATTTTTCTTTTTCACATGGCGACTCCATTGAAGGGATAAAACCCTGTTATCTCATAAACTTGTGAAGTTTTGTTGTGTGTAGATGATTCCATGCGACATGTTAAAACCTTTAAAGATCATCACTTGACAGCTCCACCTTTTCAGTACAAGGTTTAATGGTTATATAAAATTCATACTATTAATTTTTGATATGGATGAATTAAAGGAGAAATATGGTGCCCAGATAACAGGATTTTTTCAGCCTATTGATTTATCAAACATCCCAAGTTTTCCTAACTATTGTGATGGTGTGGGGATGCATATAAACGGCTTCCAGTATTTCATGGAAATTATGGTGATTCGTCCATCTGGCATGTCAAATATTTCCTTCAGTTGATGGCTGACTCCAATGTTCTTCATGAAGACAATATGATGGAAATGTTTGCTGGTACTTTTTGGGGTGAGGCCTGTTGTTCGTTCTATCAGTGCCTTCATAATAAATGTATAACTTCTTTTCCAATCTTCCTTTGGATGTTTTTAGAGAAGTGGCATGACGGTAGGGGTAGTAGGAATGGTTTGAAAAAGTTCCTTGAAAATATCTATACCTTCTACCTATCTGGGATAGAGTATCACATGGAAACATATGATGGACCTTTTTCCATGATACAAAGTATTGAAGACTTGGAATCACTTCTTGAACATTTAAGTGAAGAGGAGATCCATGATACTCCCATAAAAAAGCATCCTAGTAGTTATTTAAGAAAGGAAGCAATTAAGCAGCTTTTTAAAGAATACAAGGTATCTCTCATTACACAGCAAGATTCTAAAGATGGGAACATCCATGACAATCATGTTGGAGAGCTTCACAAGGAACCCATGATTGAACACATTGTTAATACTCTCCTCATGTCACCATAACTAAAAACATTGAAGATTTGCGATTTTCTCAGGATTGTTGCAATGCTTGTCCAGAAAACCCTCATGAGGAAACCATTACAGAGATCGACACTTATGAAGAAGTTTATAATGTGTATGATGATACTCCTCTATGTTCATCACTTAGGGATGAAGTTTTGGAAAGTTTAAATTCTCATAATATCTTCGAAAGCAAAACCTTGAAGGATTATTTTTATGAGCAGGAGGAGGGTATTTATATCTCAAGATGTGATACCAGCAAGGAAGACTCTCTCATATCCAACATAGATGGGAGTGATGACTATTGGAATTTCATAGATAATTCAACTTGTGAAAATATTATTGAGAACCCCATCCATTATATGTCCAGCAAGGGGAGTGTCTATTCAAAAATTTGTGGAAGTACAATCTATGATACATCCGTAGAGGGGAGCATGGATCTAGACACCTGGGAAAATATTAGTATGGAAGAGGAGCATTCAGAATTTTCACGTGATCATTCAGAGTCATATCATGGAGAGCCGCACAAAGGTATCAGTAATGAAGACATTGAGAAGCAGTGTTGTGAAAATTCAGATGTGATGCAGTTAGTGGAATATCAGTCTCAACCATCTTTTTCGCACATAGAGGTTCGTTATGATTTGGAGCTACTTGGGGCTTGTGCAACGAGTTATCATTTGATAAGCCTCGGTGAACAGTATGATGATGTAGTCAGTCTGCCTCATCACGTTGATTGGTATATCAGTCCTATCCAGTCATGGATAGAGGCAGCCTGTGCAAGCACATACCAGTTTGGGAAGAACTTTAATGACTTTATTCATGCCTATGATTTCCCATCCATCCCACCCATTCTGAATCATCACACAGTTTTGCATTTTCTAAATAAGGTATCCTTACTTTGGCTGGTAACCAAAGACAAGGAATTTTTTTTTTATGTTAATAAAATGCTTAGGTGGTTACATTGGATTTCTGATTACACTTGACCCTTTTTATATCATGCTTAGAGTAGGAAAATAAGCTCCATAAAAGAGAGCATTTACTTTTTGCATTTCTGTTTTGTACTTAGCTATAATAAATAAAAAAAATTAGTTAGTTACATTTATTTTGTTTAAATAAATCAGCTTAATGGTCCATTTGGTTTTTTATAAAACTTGTGCTACTGAGGTTTTCTTGTCAAGTTGAGATGTTTTTACAGGGTATATAAACAAGAGATTCTGGTGTTCTCGTATCCTCTCCTTGGCTTAAAGACCAGATCGAGCACACATCCCACAGTTGGAGCCAGAATGTTACCACCTAAGTTGTACTTAGTGGTTTTTTATCAAGTGAGCCTGGTGAACCAGACAAGGATAACTTGTTCGGACTTTAGAAGACCTCCAGTCTCGCTTCTGGGAAACTTTGTTGTACTATATCACATGTTCATACCCCCTTGGGGGAGTTGTAATAAATGTTCTAGCATGATAGTGTCTGTAAAAGACTCGGTCTCTTAGACTTTATTTGTCAATTTGATCAGCCCAGGGTGTTTTTTCCCTTGGTTATTATTGGTTGTTGAATAAACGACTGATAATTTTTGAGTTTTTCACTCCATACCTCCAAAGTTGGGGTGGTCGGCTTGGCATTTAGGCCTATTGAGGTTATTAGAGTCTATGTGTCAATGTATAAACATGCTAGGCATCATGGTCGAGTCATATGAACATGTCTAAGTCCCATTAGGGTTTTTCAACTTTTTTAATTTTTTAATTTTTTCAATGTTTTTTTATTAAAATTTAATTTTTCTAAAACTTAGGCTATTTTTCAATAGTTTAATTGGAAAATTTGGTTTTGTAATAAAAGTGGGCCAAATAATCAGTTTCAGTCATGTAGGTGCTCATTTTCAATCTAAGAGCACCATGTAAACCCATGGACCCACTATTTCCTAGTTTTGAGTGATTTTCCATCACTCAGGTCAGAAAACCACCAAAAATCAATTTTTGATTATTTTAATTAATAAATTGATGAATAATGGAGCAAATCCAAAATCCTAGATCAGTGGATTCTCAGCCGATTTGATTGAAATCAGTCAGATTTGAACCAGATTGACTAGATCTGACAAATCCTTGACTGAAGGAGGTGATCTGGACAAATCCAGAGTTGATCTTCAACATCCTTTATGGGGAATTGTGCCCTCTCTCTCTCCTCCACACGTGTGGGCTCTCCTGGAAGCTCTGTGGATTGATGTGTCAGCTAAATCAGCCCCCCGATTGACAAGTAGGCCCAGTTCGGCTTTAGATCAGCATTGATTGACTCTCCCTCAGCTGCAGTGGTCTGTCTCCTTGGGATTTGCGCCCCCCCGGGCTGGATCTCCTGTTTTTTTATAAATAAAGCACAGGATGCCTCTTCCAAGCTAGTTAGAGCTGGATTGAGGAGCTGTTGCCATTGTAATATTGTTATGTTTTGTGAATAAAGAAGCTTTGGAGGCTACACCATGTAGTGCATGTGTTTGTGTGGATTCTCAGTGTTATGCTGCTAATGTGGTAACTGCAATTTCTTTCCAATTTCTGTGCTGCTGTCGTTTTCTGGCTTCAGGGATTCGGTTGAATCAAGTAAGGGTGTAAACTAGGCAAGTTATATTGCTTACTCTTGTTTATCCATATGATGTATGCTCAAGAATTTCTGTTATATGCTTAAATAAGATTATTTTTGCACGATCTTTCATTTTTGTTGCCTTATACATCTATATCCAAATCTCACGAGGTGTTGTGCAGGCTTGTGTTATCTAGTTGCAGGTTCCCGATTAAATGAAGGTGTGGATAAATATTGACACCATTCCTTATCCAATAAAATCAAGACTCTGTCCCTCAGCACTCCACAAAAGGGCCTCCTTTCAGCTTGCTCCATTCAAGCACCGAGCCGACCTTCTCTCCTCTTCTTCTCATTTCTTTAAAAAAATCAATCTTCCGGTTACCTGTCTCTCCCTCTTATGATAAGATCTTGTTCTATGAATTGAATATATATTGTTAGATCTATTTCATAAGAGTATTGTTGCTTAGATATGTAATTTCATAAAGAATATCATTTCATAAAGATAGATCTAGGTGTAGGAATTTCCTTTTTTGCAAGTAGCTAAATCATAGATCTAAAAATTGCTCATAAGGTAGTTTCTTTTTTTGTTCTTTAAAGATTTAAATTCTGCAAGAAAAGTGAATATCTCATTGGCTTCCCAAACAGCAAGCCAAGATCCCAAGGAAAGCTTGCTTTCCTTGGTTCCTTTTGCAAAACTAGATTAGCCCCTTTTAACAATTTTTTACTTAGTTTTTTTCGGTAACTAGCGTGGTGACCCAAAACACTTTGAAAGTGTGTTTGGGAACATTTGATTTTAATTTCTCACTGTTTTTTAGTAGGTCTAACAAAAAAGAGAAGGAGACTCTGACCATTTTTCGACTCTTGGATGAACTAGAGCTTCCTAGAATCTTCCCCCACCGCTGTGTTTTGAGTTTAGCTTGTTACAAGCTTGTTGTAAGCCTTTGGATCCTAGATAACAAGGACCAAAGTGTATCAATTTCAATTTGCTGATATTGTAAATCACTACTAATAAAAATAAAAAGTCTTTTCGAATAGGCTCTTTCGAGCCTATTCACCATCCCCCTTGGGGGGATTTGAGTCTGTCTTTTTTCCTTTTTGTTCATCCTTTTTCAATTTGGTGTAGTTCTAATCTATAGGGTATTATACTTTGATTTATAATCATTTCCATATTCCATATCTAGTGGTTTCAAAGTAATTTTAATACTCACCCCACTACTTCCCGATTGACCCATAAGGGGAAAGAGATGCGTGGTAGGACTAATTAGAAAACCCGCATTATGTATATTTGATTCCGTTTTCATCAAATGTTTCATTAGATATAATAAAATTAACCCCTCCTTGATTCCCCGATTGAGATCCACTTGGATCGAAGGAGGTTCCTGGAGGGTTTTCTTTTTAACATGAACACCTATCTTAAAATTTACTAAAATTGACAAGACTCCAGTGTGTATGCTCTGCGCTTGGCTGTGGGTCGTTCAATCAGTCAAGCTGCATCAAAAGCACTTGAGTGACTAGATTAATTAGTCCTCACCTCCCAAATTGACAAACCATCAGGCGAAAATCCAACGCCTTGAATGAACTATAAGTGGTGGCAAAATACCCAAAGGAGTGGGAACAATTGGAAAGTGACCTCGAGGCGCCAATCTCTATCACACCCTAACGGGTGCGTTATGAACAATAGTCTCTGAGACTCTGTGGTAGCCCACAAATACCTTGCGGGTAGCCGTGAAAGTTCACTTTTTGACATACTCCAAGTACCCCTCGGGTATAACTAGAGTCCCCTTTTCGCCTAATTTAACTCATTCACATTCCACACTAATCTAAAATCTACCAAGAGACATTTGCAAAACATTCATTCAAGTGCATGCAAGCACATTATTTTCTCTGTTGACTCCATTTAAGGCATTGGTGATTTGTTTCTTTCATTTCTATATATATTGAGTGTCATTATTGTGCTTATTTGCTTAAAATCTTGCATCTTGTTATCTTTTGTTTCCACTGGTTAATTTCAAAACTCCTAAGTAACTCATTCAGTTTAACACCATCACATTAAGTAATTAGCCTTAGTAACTTAATAGGGTCTACCCCCCTTGGCTTCGTTAGGAGTTGAGCCTAAACGGAGGAGTCAGGAACAAGGTGACAGCCTTGACTCGAGACTTGCCCCCAAGGACACACCGAGTGGCTTGAAGATTTTTTCCACGTGACCCATGTGTGTGAAAGGTGGCAAAACTATGAAAAGAAATTTGATCTTAACAGGGCATCTGGGAGATAGCGGCTGTTTGTCTACGTTTGGGGAAACGTGGTGGAAGATCACTAAAGGATCATTGGTAATAGCAAAAGGAGATAGGGTAGGTACGTTATATTTATGTCCTCATAATACTGATTATTCTATCTCTGTAGCTTCCACAGAAACAGGTGTGGCATTGTGGCATCATAGGCTTGGCCACATGAGTGAGAAGGGGATGAAGATTCTCCACTCAAGGAAACTGCTTCCAGATCTGAAGTAGGTAAGTTTGGAATTTTGTGAGAACTGTGTTTATGGAAAACAGAAGAGAGTTAGATTTCTCACGATTGGGAAACAAAAGAAGAGTGAAAAGTTAGAGCCTGTCCATACATATGTATGGGGACTAGCTTAGGTACAATCTATTGGTGGCTCTCATTATTATGTTACTGTTATTGATGACACAACTAGAAAAACTTGGGTTTATTGCATTAGATGAAAATCTGATGTGTTTGATACTTTTAAGAAGTGGAAAGCTTTGGCCGAGAATGAGATAGGAAAAAGGTTGAAATGTCTCAGATCTAATAATGGAGGCGAGTACTGTAGCAAGGAGTTTGACAGTTACTGTTCACACAATGGGATTCGCAGAGAGAATATAGTCCCTGGAACACCACAAGAAAATGGTGTGTCAGAAAGGATGAACAGAACGATCATGGAGCGTGCAAGGTGTATGAGATTGCATGCAGGGTTGCCCTTACAGTTTTGGGCTGATGCTGTAAACACTGTTGTTTATTTAATAAACAGAGGGTCTTCAAGTGCTTTGGATGATGGCATTCTAGAGGAGGCATGTACATGTAAACATGTAAAATACTCATTTTTGAGAACTTTTGGTTGTGAAGAATTTGTCCATATTGATAAAGATGATAGAAAAAAGCATGAGGCTAAATCCAAGAAATGTAGCTTTATTGGATACAGGGTTGATGATTTTGGTTATCACATATGGGATCTTAAAAATTGCAAAATCATCAGGAGTAGAGATGTAGTATTCGATGAAATGGTCATGTACAAAGATTAGTTGCAGGGAAAGAAAGAAGAAAAAGAAAACACAGAGTACACAGTTGTTGATGAAATCAAAGAAAATTAAGTTCCAATGGCACCAGCAAATCAAGAGTAGCAAGAGGTACCTGAAACCCCTACAACTGTAAGAAAGTATAACAGGTTAAGTAGACCCCCTGAATGATTCTCTCCTTCACTGTATTATTTATTGATGACTGATTGTCAGTGAGCCAGAATGTTTTGAAGAAGCAATGCAGGTAGAAACTAGAAAGAAGTGGGAGGAAGGCATGGATGAGGAGTTGGACTCATTGGTAAGAAACCAGACTCGGGATCTGGTTAAGTTGCCTACAGAAAAAAGGGCATTGCAGAATAAATGGGTTTACAGGTTGAAAGAAGAAGATGGAGGTAAGAAGCGGTACAAGGCTAAACTTGTTGTAAAGGGGTTTGCACAAAAGAAAGGTATAGAATTTGATGAAATATTTTCTCCTGTTGTTAAAATGACTTCAATTAGAACTATTTTAAGTCTAGTGGCGGTAGAAGATTTGCATCTTGAACAGTTAGATGTAAAGACAGCCTTTCTCCATGGGGATTTGGAGGAAGATATTTATATGCACCAGCCACAAGGGTATGAGGTCAAATGGAAGGAGAATTTGGTTTGCAGGTTGAAGAAGAGCTTGTATGGCCTGAAGCAAGCTCCAACACAGTGGTATTTAAAATTTGATAAGCTTATGACAGAACAAGGTTATGATAGATGTCATTCTGACCACTGTGTTTATTTCAAGAGGCTAGATAACGGAAGATATATTATCTTGTTATTGTATGTGGATGACATGCTTGTTGCAGGGTCTAACATGCAGGATATAAATGTGCCCAAAAGAAAACTAGCTAAATCATTTGTGATGAAGGATTTGGGTACTGCAAAGCAAATTCTTGGTATGAGAATAACAAGAGATAGGAAAAATCATAAATTGACGTTGTCTCAAGGTGAGTACATAGAAAAGGTGTTGCAGAGGTTTAGAATGCAGAATGAAAAAATAGTCAGTACACCTTTGGCTAGCCATTTCAAACTAAGCAAGGATATGTGTCTAGAGACAGAGGAAGAGATAGATTACATGTCCAAGATTCCCTATTCATCAGCAGTTGGGAGCTTGATATATGCCATGGTGTGCACAAGACCAGATATTGCACATGTAGTGGGAGTTGTGAGCAGGTATATGAATAATCCAGGTAAAGAGCAATGGAAAGCGGTACAGTGGATTCTCAGGTATTTGAGAGGCACACTTCTCATGCATTATGATTTGGAGGTTCAAACACTATTCTATAGGGATATGTTGATGCAGATATGGCTGGTGATAAAGACAGCAGGAGGAGCACCACAGGGTATGTGTTTAATGTGGGTGGAACAATAGTAAGTTGGATTTCAAAGCTACAACAGGTTGTTGCACTTTCAACAACGGAAGTACAGTATGTTGTTGCTACAGAGGCTAGTAAGGAGATGATTTGGTTGCATAAGTTCATGGAAGAATTGGGTAAGAAGCAGGAGAATAGCAGGCTGTATAGTGATAGCCCGAGTGCCATTCATCTTGCAAAGAACTCAGCCTTTCATTCAAGGACTAAACATATACAACTCAAGTACCACTTCATAAGATCTGTTCTAGATGAAGAACTGTTAAAACTGAAAAGATACATACTAGCCAGAATCCTGCAGACATGTTGACAAAGGGAGCAACCAAATAGAAACTGAGTTCCTGCTCAGTTTCTGTTGGCCTTTAAGCATGATGGTGAAAAGAAGAAATTTTCCAAATCCAAGGTCCAGAGCATAGTCCAACAAGTGTAGTAGCGGTGGAGTTGCTGTGATTAGTCTCCAAGTGGGAGATTGTTTATTGTGGAGCATAATCTTCCAGATCCAGAGATATTATTCAGTTGTGATTGTAAACTAGGAGTACTGTACACTCATTCCCCTTGCCTCCACCCCTGGGAATTTTTTTTGGGATGGGTGTTGGCCAACAGTATTGCGGACCCATGGTATTGGGTTAACCCTAAAATTTTCCCATTGTATTTCCCCTATAAAAGAAAGCATTGTAAAACAACTGAGTACGATATTGAATTGTATTGGAAGGGAGACTATGAGAGCGTGAAGAGGAAGTGCATCGATTTTGCTGCAGGGTGTATCCCTTCATCTTTCTAGACTGTAATAAAAGGACTGGCAATTTCTTTGTGGACGTAGCCCATCGTTTGGGTGAACCACGTTATATCTGTGTCTCTCTATAATGTTTTAATGTGTTTTCCATATTGTTTATTGATTTAACTGTATATCTGTTATTGCTCTACGGTCCTGTATTCTAACAGCCTTATCATTTCCACCCTTTAGCCTTCCGCACCGTCGATCTTTGCAATACTCATTCTTAGCCGTTGATCTGAGATCACGTTTGCGGGCTTCGAAAGTCGAAAATCAGAATTATGACCTTTCATAATGGAGAACTTTATATTTTCACCCTTGCAGCTCCGCCTTCTACCTTTAGTAGAAAATAGAAGGTGGATCTTCCAACTTTCTTGAAGCTCGATTTGGATCTTTCCGCTCCTGCCTTTCCGCTTCCGCCCTTAGTGGAAAACAGAAGGCAGATCTTCCAACTTTATTGAAGTTCGATTTGGATCTTTCCACTCCCACTTTTCTGCTTCCACCTTTTCGATTCTACCCTTAGAGGAAAACAAAAGGCAAATCTTCCAACTTTCTTGAAGCTTGATTTGGATCTTTCCACTCCCACCTTTCTGCTCCGCCTTTGTTGGACTGTTGATTTGTGCAGAAGCATTCTGATATGTCAGATATTAGACCCCGGAAAGCGGATCTCAGGATTTTAAATTCTTCAAAGTTCAATTTTGATCTTTCCACTCCCTCCTTTTTGAACTGTCGGATCCTGGGGTGTGGAAAATGGAAGTCAGACTTACCAATTTTCACCTCCAAAACTTGTCTTTTTCGCCTTCCCATTCATGATTTTGCCTTGGCAGAAATTATTTTGGGCCTTGGATATTATGCGCTGTGTATCCCAGCCGTCCATTCGTTGTCATTCAACTAAGGGACAATTTCTCCATTTACATGCATTTTCAAGGTGAAAAATCAGAACTTCTTAAGCATTTGGCGTTCTAAATCTAGCAATGTCCCTTCAAACACCTGCAGACCCTCATCAACAATGTTTAAGGTCATGTGATATGAAAATTTTCAAACGTTATTCCTCTTTTACTGGCCAAATCCCTTACCAATTACTTAGCCCATAAATGGTGCTAACATGATGTTATGAAAATGTTTTATTTGGTCATAGTGGTACGCTAGTTAATATGTAGCATACCAGTAAAATGATGCACTATATGGCAATAAGGCTCATCTTCCTCGCTAATGGTGCACCTTGTAAATTTTTAGGGAACACAGAAGTGTGCGGTGTGATCCAAACAGTTTGAACACACAACACTTTTTTTTTTAAATGGGAACATTCTAGCTCAATTTCAATTTTTAATTTGCTAAAAATTTAAATTAGACGGTAACAAACTCATTTGTAGGACACTTCCGCACTAGGGAGGTATGGTTTCCATGTACAAAAAAAATCCCACCATTTGGCAAAATTCCAAAGCCACGTAGGAAGTAACGGGGCAGAGAATCCAACCACAGAGAAGCACCTATGATAGGGCCCTTCAAGGAGCCAATTATAACACGGATGCTAAGGTAGTCGACAACACTAAAGCTTGGTAAACATTTTTTTTGTGTGGTAATTTTTTTTATGCCTATTTCGGTGTGGCCGAGTACCAAACACACCAATGCGTTTAAAATATATAAACACACCATTAATGAATATAAAAATAAAAACAATAGTATTTTTTTAAAAATTTTACCCTAATTTGGTGCGTCCTATTACACACACTGGTATGTTGAAAATATAGGAAGGAATCATGCCCAAAGGGGTTGGATCCATTGGTGAAGAGAGGATTTTTTCACCAGTGGGAAAGGTTTAATTCCAATGAGGGCCTAACCTGGAGCCATGGGGGCACCTTGAGGTAGTGGTCGAACGTGTGGTTCCTACCATAGAGATTGTATTAAATTCTCTCATGACCCATGGACACATAAGTGGATCAAATCCCACCTCCATGCCCTCCTTTAAAAGTGTCAAGTTTCGGTAGAGAAAATGGTCAAGATGGGTTTCATTCTGCAAGGATGTCCGAGATCAATACCCGCTGCTCCTAGGAGGCGACATCTAAATCCAACCATTCTAAGGGTTGGTGTGACCCAAGATGATGTGCGATCCTCAGGTGATCTTTACAGCTTAAATTCCCCTGGGCTGTGGTTTCTCAGACCAAAGGATTTCCCAGCAAGTTAAAGGGCATTGCAACAAACAAAAAAAAATATAGGAAGGCATCATTAATGAATATAAAAATATAAAAAATAGTTTTACATCCAACAATTTTTTTTTTAATTTTACCATACTTCGTTGTGCTTGATTGCATGATGCATTTGGTGCATTGAAAACATATATAAAAAAATAGTTTTATGTTTGACATTTTTTTTAATAAAATTTAACCCTACTATGGTGCTCCTAATTACATAATGCACCTGCGCATTGAAAGGATAGAAACACATCGTTAATGTTTGTAATATANGGACATGAATATAATACTATTATAATTTATCGCACTCCAGATATAGATATTCCTTGGTGTGTTCATATATGGATGACACATCGTAAGGGAATTCTAATGAAAAAAAAACATTTTTTCAAGTGTCAATTAATGAGGAATGTTGAATTTGGTGCATGGAGTTTAATTAGCGCACCAATGAGTTAACTTATCTAGAATGCACTGTAATGTTTTTTAGGTAAAAAAAAACATATTTTTCCATCCAAGGACATGTATTTATGGCTGGAAGTGGTGCATTATGTATGTTGACACATTGATACATCAAGTTATTTGAAAAACACTAGTTAATGTTGTTGGTGGAAATTTATAAAAAAAAACTTTTGTATGGAATGAAGATTTTTTTTTATGTTGGTGTGTTGTGTTTTGTTCACACTAATGCATCTATATAAAGTGCATACCAGTGTGATTGGTTTGTATAAAATAACTATATTAAAACATCCATTAAAACCTCCTCCCACTCGCCTCTGCTAGTAACCTATGCTATAAATGGATATTTGGGCTCATTTTAGAGGAGCATCTGCAAAAACCTTCACTAGAAGGTGTTTTCCTTGTAGTGAGTAGGCATATGAGGCTACTTAAGAACAAAAGTTTATATTCAGAAGTGCATACATTTTAGATTTACTGAAGCCTCAAAATTGTCTCCAAACCAAGGTTTATTTCTAAATTTTGGCCTCAAATGCTACCTTGAACAATAAATTATTTTGCAATAATTGTAGAGCTCTTTTTGGGGTTAGTTAGATATTTTTTGTAGAGATTTGTTTTGACATATTTGAATAACACAAAGACCTATTTCTCAATGGCTAAACTTGTGGTTGTGGAAGCATACACACATAAAATACAATGGTACTTAACCCACCTTATCGTGAACACTCATAACCTATGTCAACACCACTTTAAGTAGTACCACATCAAATAACACTTGTATATGGAATTCACTTCCATGTACCCTTGGGTATATAGGAAATCCTCTAGTTATACCTAGAACCATACTTAGATAAAACTAGTAGGACTTCTTGTTGCTATAGTACATCGATAAAATCACTTGGGGAGATCACTTTCTAATACCTGGGTAGTTGAGTAGTACGACTGAGGGCACATTTGAGCCTCCTTAGTTAGTGTGTTGAGGTATTGGTTCGAGTACTACTGTTTGACACCACAACTATAACACCTAATATCTCCACTTTTAAACTAGGATATAGGTTTATCTCCACAATGTAATGACCATTTTTGGATAAATTAGGCATACTATACCAAATTATTTCAATAGAGGCTTAAAACGTTAGACAATGGAAACTTTCTTTCTCAAAACCCACATTGACAATGAATTTCACATTGATTCCATGGTTATGATTCAACCGAGGAAACTATAGGAGAGTGATATGGATATTTTTACTGCCTTAACAAGATTATAAATGTATCTGCTTAACATTGTGTGGCTAAGGCATTTTAAAAAACACTTCACCTACATCCTCCTTCCATACTTTGTCTAGTTTCAAAACTAGGAAAACTAGAAAACTAACCTTTCTTGTCTTGTTCCAAACACCTCCATACATTTTCAAATTTCTTATGTAAAGAACCTATGGGATTTAACACATCCTAAAAAACCTCAAACACTCAATGGCTGAATCAGAAAACTCATTTTGACACGCTATTCAAGTCTGCTCAAATTTGGTCAATTTCAAACTTTGGACTAGTCACACCCAAACAGTTCCAAATCCTCCCAAAAATTTTGATTCTGTTTGGAATGGATTTATGGGTATTATGAAATCCTAATACATCTACTATACACTCAAAAACTTTATATATTCATTTATAACTTGCATTAATCAAAGGCGAAAGGAAGGGAAAAATACTAGTGAATTTGGTGTAACAAACCCCCCACTAGTCATTGTCTTTTTGGCTTCCCAAACACTAATGAACTTCCCTAATTTTTGAAAAGAGGATGGGAATGGATAAATTATTTTATTAATAGCCAAAATTTGGCATTTACCATCATCAATAACTGATTATTGCTCCCCATCAAATAGATAATTTTGACACATGAACATTGCTTGAATAATGTAGACAATAGACATGAAAATTGTTGCATAAAATTTAGTCAAATTACATAGGAGTATGCATTTATTAAATTGGTCATGTAAAATAAATTATGGTATTCTATAATAGATTCAAATTTTTAGAGAAATTTTGATACAAAATTGAATCATAACTTTTCCAAAATGTCCACAAGAAAGTATGAGGGAACTGGCTTGAATAAGTAGTTTGCTTGTAATTTTTACATGGTATGCATGGGATTTAGAGATATGGCTCAAATATATTTCTGAATACAGTTCCATACATATTATGATACATCAAAAAAATCACAAAATTATCCTCCACAAGTTTTATGCATCCATTAGTGCGCCATCGACACTATAACCGTTGACATTGGCAAGAGACTGTGAGAAGAGAAAGTAAAAGAAGCTCTATGAGATAAATTTGAACTGAAGAAGGGTTTGAAACTACATTACACACATCCTTTAAGCTCTGATAATAGGTATAAATGGCCTCTCCTCCAACCAAATTAGACAGGTATCTGTCACCTTCGAAATTGGTTAAATGGTAGGGAAGGTAAATGCCCACTATGCAAGGACAAGCTACGCTCTCCAAGAGTGCAAAAAAAACGATCCAAAAGATGATATACTTGCTCATTCTCCTATTTTGTTAAATTCATGTGTATTCATGAGGTCAAATTCCCCTCCAATATACTCACCTAACTGTAGTTAGTGATTGATTCCTTCATGAGACGTTTGTCCTCCTCATTCTTGCACTCCTCTTTCCCCCAATTTGAATTGGGAATATTAGCTGACCATAACTCCCTCTAAGCACCCTATTGGTGGATATTTTTATCCCTTATATGTAATATGTGTCATAGGTCGGAAATAAGGTCTGAATTTGTCATATTTGTCATAGATTTCTTCATTATTGTTGTCATAGATGCCATGGAATGTAACTACAAGTGTCATAGTGCCTCTTCCTCTTCCTTGGGAGTTACTCTTCCACTCCAATTGGACCTTCATATATTATTTACATAAATATTGCCTCTTCATCTCCCCCAAGTACATTACCCTCCACCTTGGAATCAAATTGGTGATAGAATGACGCCAAGTGTGGTTGGGAATCTTGCCACATGTGGGCCCCACACCCTCTAATGCGCCCTCATGACCAAATGCCACCTTATTTTTATCTTATTATAATTCATTTGACCCAATTAATGTGAATTTGTAAGTCTAAAATTCAATTAGGGTCTTGCAGCTCCCTTATTGCAAGCATTAATGCTTCCACCCTAACATAGGGAATTAGTAGGTTAGTGGAAATTTCCCTCCATGATAATTTATTTGGATGGGGACATTACACACAAATCTTAGGTTAGCTAAGATTCTTCATCATTGCTTTTATTGTAGGTTTTTAATGCAGGTTGGGTTTTATCCACCAACTGAATGTCTAGATTCGAACCCTCGATGTGTGCATGGAGATGAGTTAGTGGCACAGTGTTCATCGTAGTCAATAGATTTGCTAGATAGCTTGCAGACACACTGCCATAGAACCATTCACACACACGAACTATCTAAGCCACTGTCCACTCCTTTGTCATCCCACAATGATCGTAGGCTACACATTTAACTTCACATCTCTAAGAAATTGCAATACCACAACAAGGGGGTTTCTATAAAATGAGGTGGTTCCTAAACTGCCTGGTGTACACCCCAAACATTAATGAAATCGAATCCCATACTCCTAAAGATATTATTATTATGTGTTACCTACAATAAAAACACAAGGTGTTTTTTCTTTATTGGTAACATAAAGTAAGAGTAAATTAAAAATAATTAATAAGTTTTGTTCTAAATTAATTATTTAATAAGATTTTGTTTTTTAGATGGAACATATATCGGGAAACCCTCACGTACTTCCCCTCATTTTGAGAATGGTACCCAAGGCAAACCATTGACCCTGTTTATGGGGCCTAACATGATGGGGACATCGAGTGAGGGCCTTGCATAGCCACCCAAGGATTTGACCCCAATACCTTTTGCTTACGAATACAACTCTCAACCACTCAAGCTAATCCGCCGAGCTTAATAAGATTTGTTTTATTTAATAACAAAACTCCATATTTGTTTTAAATAATCAAAATTGATGTTTAGGATTGTTAACTCATACTAGCATAAACCTATAACCATTTACTCGTAAATAGCTAATAATATATGAAAGCTTGATCCATATCGACCGCGTGTTATGCAATGTGATAGTATGAACACGAAGTGTAATTTTGTACTCAACATGTAGTTGACATATGACACTTTAATAAAATATTAAGTAAATAAAAAAATACAATGTTAGTCCTAACCTAATGTTGAAAACAAAAAGATATATATTCTACTTAATTAAAACTAAAAAAAAAATGAAAATTGGATACTTATTTTATGGGATTTGGAAGCTGAGCAATAATTAAACCATAGATTGATAATCGAGGGATTTGAGAATATGTTTAGGGATTTACTTATTAAACCCATATAGATTCAGCTTAACTCCAAGTCTACCATGTGGGGAAAGGTATTAAATCCCTTGAGGTGCAAATCTTTTTTAGAGTGCAAAATTTGAAGGAAAGTTTGGACCTCGAAGGATTTGATCCCTTGGTATGGAGTTAAGATGGATCCATATTTGTTTAAATTACAATATTTTATTATTATTATAAGGTTTTTAAGATAATTATTGTCTTTAACTAGAGTCTGGCATGTCAAGAAGACAAGTTTGACGTGAACATGGACTCATTTCAAGTTACATTATTTGCATGTTTTTATGGTCACTATCATCTGTGAGCTTCATAGCGATCGATTATTATTTTGAATTTAGTATAGAGATTGTTTAACATTTTGTCTAGAAATCGAATATGACAATTAAATGAGCATTGCATGAGGATAGGGTGTTGTTTGGTTTAGAGGGAAGGTTCCATTTATTTTTTAAGAATATGATGCTCAAGGAATTAGTAGATGGTTATAGCAAACAAGTGTTAGTACAAGGTAGAAGAATTATAGGCCTGTAATTTATGAATTATTGACTAGCACAATGTACTTTTAAAGCTTAGAAGCGTTGGTATGCTAAATATGTAGAGGCAAACCTAGCTTTAGATAGTGTCTCATAAACCCTATTTAATAGGTATTTTTTATGATCTCATCACTATGCTTATCATTCTCTCAAAGAGGGAGATGTCCAATTTGTATAAGGTGGTTAACTCTAATATTCTACAACAAATGGACACAACTGCAAGTGATCACCAAGGAGATCAAGGCATTGTGGGTAAGAGCCAACTCATGGAAAACATGGACCTCCAAATCTCGATATTTCTATTCTCAATTCCTACAGAACCTTGTAATTGTTTATCATCCCCAAAAATTTCACTTCTCTTGAAATTTTGAGGCAAATCTTATCATCGAGCTGAAGTAACCATAAGAGATTTTGACACGTATTTCAAACAGACAATACAATTCCTCCTCAATGTTTTATTCAAATTTATGGAGCCAAGTTGCAACAAGGCACAAAAATTGAGAAAATCACAAGTTAATGATAATTACGAATAAGGAACCAAGGATAATTATATTTCTTTATCTAAGTATTTTTTAGAATATCATTCTTGACCTCTTTATCTAAGTACATGGATAAATTGTATGATTATATAATCTTATCATTTTGTAAAGAATATTTTTTTTGGATGGTTCTAATCCAAAGAGAGATATATGATTTTCATTCATTAAGTACATGGTAATCCTCGCAAACCACTTAAGTAAAAATAAAGCATGCTGTAAAAGTTGGTGGAGCCTATTAATGTGCATTGCTAACTAAGGGTTTGAATACATCTTCACTAGTAGTGACAGTTTAGGTACAACCATAATTAATAGAAGTGGGGACATTGTATTGATAATGATAATGAGCCTTGTTTAATGAAGAAAAGGTGTTACATGTAGTTACAAGATGTTTGAATTTTTTTTGGCTTCCTTTTATGTTTCCAACTGTCTTTATCAACGACTATTTCATTACAACCACACCTTTTATATTGTTCGAAGATTAATTGAATACTTGTTCTAAAAATATTCAATATGTTGTTTTGAAGCCATACCAAATAGTTTTAGCTCAAGTGGTCATGATCCGGACGTGAGATCTCTTTCACGATGTAGGCCTGATCACAACTCAACTCTCTTCGGCTCCCTCGAGGCTAGGTGCTTGGAACTTAGGCACCACCGACTTTTATGGGTTCCATCCTTGAAACGAGGGGAAGTGCCTGGGAGTTTCCCCATGAATTATATTCCAAGGAAAAAAAAGGCATACCAAATAGGATCCTCTTGCAGATATGCCTTGTGCCCAAACACACTAGACACCTTTTGATATGTTCTTCCAAACTCCCTTTGGTATGCGTATTTTTTTCTTGTTTGGAATGAATTGAGCTAGAAATACTAACACCACATTCTGGCATTTTCAACCTTTGTTAGTTCAACATAATTCCATTAGTATATCTACCACCAAGTCCAACAATATTATTTTCTACCAAATAAATGGATACGAGGAACTAATCTATTGGTGGTTGATTTAACAAATTACTAGCAATGAAGTGGCCAAAAACACTAGCACACATTTCATCTCTTTCAAGATTCAATGGTTCAACATAATTTCATTTGCAAATCTATGATCAAGTCCAACAATATTATTTAATACTAAACAAATGTATTCTATACAATAATTGAATGGGTGGTTAATGTAACAGAGTATTGAAATAGGACTAGAATTGAAATTAGAAAGGAAAATCCTACCAATGGTTAAGCCAACAAAGGTTTTCGCGATTCCACGAGGGCCCTAAATAATGGCCAACCCTAAAAATATGTTAGATTTCTTACCCAAGGAATAATCTTCTTCAATTGTGCTCCCTGACAATGATGCCATTTTTCATGTTAGTTCCTAGAGGTGAACTAGGTTGAAATAGTACACGCCCAGGCATGATAGGGATCGACTTTTAATGATATTAGAGCTATATAAAATTGTAAATTGGGGCTTGAGTCATTACCTTTAATGCTCTAAATCTTTAACAGGTTTGTGAACAAAACTGCAACTGTAAAGATGGACAACAGAAAAATTTCATGAAATATGGTAGAACAAATAGGAAAATATAATGACGAGAAACGACGAAAAACAAATCTTGAAAAATAGGAAGCACTAACGGGTGAATTTCCTAAGGAAAGATAGGTTCTGAATATACTGATATGTATTAGATAGAATTCAATAATTATTTATAATATGAGAAGGTTCACATGAGATATTTATGATTTTAAATATTAATACATTTCAGGAATGCAATAAAGACGTAAAATATCCATATTCAGTGTAACCATAAGATGCATTAAACTTTACAACATAATCAAATGAACTTTGAAATTCTAAGATAACATTCAACATTTAATTCTAAAGAGTATCAATGATGCTCAATTTAGATCAGATAATACTACACACACTGCATTAATGTTCTCAAGAATCCTCTTATATAGAGAATAGAAAGACAAAAGATAAACATGGAAGGAACTCTCTACAAGCTTTCATTTCATTAATCTATGACAAGGTCTTTACAAAGAAACAATGTGCACCTGACTCAATAAAATTAGAAAGAACACTTCTATTCTAAAATTGCCATCCTTTTTATCTCTGTTTGAGCTACATTATATAGGCTTTTGGGGCGCCTAAAATCAATTTATTTATGATTTGACTCATAACATAAAAGTAATAGTTTTTCACTATTTACTTTTTACATTGAAATATTACATTTTTATACAAAACCATGTTTCAGTTATTTTGCTGCCCCTACCTCTTTTCTTTCCTTGAGCGGGTGATTGTCGTCCATGCATAGTATACCGAGCTAGAACTAGTGAAAATCCTGAAGGTATACCAATATTTCTTATTTTTAGAAACAATTATGAGTATGTTGGACTTCCAAGTTGCAGTGGACTTCTAGGTGGCATAAGTGACAATGGAGCAGCTTGTCTTGCGTATTGTTGTGTCACAAGTGGTGCTTGTGTAAATTGTTGATTCTAAGGAGGAGGTTGCTCAACGTCAGGTTATTAAGAGGAGGATCCAGTTGCTTGTTGTACATTTGGCTGTCGGGATGATGGTCCAGGAGCTTGTTGTGTAGGCTATGTCTCAGGAGGAGGAAAATATATCTTATGGTACCTTGTTACCAACTACCAATCCTTTCCCATTGGAATG
Source organism: Pseudotsuga menziesii (assembly GCA_001517045.1). Lineage (NCBI taxonomy): Eukaryota > Viridiplantae > Streptophyta > Pinopsida > Pinales > Pinaceae > Pseudotsuga > Pseudotsuga menziesii. The sequence continues at coordinate 243,109 of LPNX010785668.1, forward strand.
CTATGACCTCTCAAATTTTCTAGTGCCAATTTAGCTTTAGAATGCCTTTCATATGTTAGAGGCCCCATTTCCTTGAATATTGTTTTGAGTCTTGTCCAAATATGAAAAGTAGGCCTGAGTCCCTCAACTACTTGATTTCCACTTATTACTCTTTATATCACTTCTTCTTCTTCTTCATTCCTCTTTTTCCTTAGTCTACTTTGATATTCCTCTTTTGAATAGAACTCTGCATTACCATCCCATAATAAAGGAAATCCAAGTTTGTTTACTCCATTAAACATGGTTTTGAAATATGCAATGTCATATTCTAGACTATTTGTGCTATTTTCAACACTCTATATAAGGTTTGCTTCAAATTCATTCTCTTAACAATTTTAATCACTTGTGTCCTATATTGGTTAATTGTAGTTCTTCCAACTATTTGTTTCTCCTACTATTAAGATAATCAATTGCCTCTCTAGATTGGGTAGACATATCTCCAATGTAATTGCTACTTGCTTCATTTCTACTATTTATAAGTCTCCATCTAATCATTCACTAGCTCTAGAAAGTCCCACTTCTCATTAAATAACTGAGCTGTTTTGTTCCATATTTCATGAGATGTTATTCTTAGCATTTATTCTTCTTGTGCATCCATCTCTAATGATGTGACCTGAGTTTTCAAATCATCCACTTCTCTACTAAGATTAGAGATATCATCATCTCTCTTACTGACATCATTTTCCAGCTCAACAATTTTGTTATTTTTCCGAGTGATGTCTTCTTTCAAGATTTTTATTTTGTTATATTTATATTTTACTCTTTTTGCTGGTTCAGCTGGAGTTTCATCTTCTTCCATGGCATCCAAATCAACTACTTCTTTATCAGGTGGCTGGTTTGTAGGTTCCAGAGCAGTTTGCTCCACCTCTGTATGAGCCTGGGTTTGTTCTGTTACCTCTGATGCAATTGTTGATGATGGGACAATCTATGTATTAATAGTGCTCTATGAATTTATAGTTGTTATTTTCGCTACCCGTTCAATGATATTCTTTTATTTCTCTTCTTCAAATCCCTCCTCCTTTTCCTTTTCAACCTGTTTAATATCTGTTGTTTGTATAGGTTGGACATTTGGGATCTTGAGCTACTTCTTAATATTGGAAATTTCATTATCTTTTGTTTTTATTAGAGACGAATTGTGACCCATCATCTGCTTTATAGCTCAAGGCCACTATATTTTCTTCCAACTCTTTTATTGTGACCTGCTTAGTTCTGGTAACCCACTTTTCAACCTTTAGCAGGTCTCCAACCTGGTTCAGTGTTTCTTTTAACCTTGTTTCAATTTTGGTAGCCTTAACTACCTAAGCACAAATCATGTCATTAGCTTGCTTGAAAAAATAAACCTTATATAAGCTACCAAAATGACTCCAGTCTACGATGCGCTATTTAGTTCTATAGTCACTTAAAATGGTTGGTATGGGCACCATGGGCTAAATTAGTGCATGCCTAAAACTATTATCAATAGTATGTGACACTGTTATCAACCTTTTTTGAGAAGGCATAGCTTGTTTTCTATCATTATTTATGGATCACACACTGCCCTTTCTTATATCTTTATAGATGGAATGCAAATATATTTTAATTAGGACATGGCTTGTTTGTGTGAGGGACTTTGCTTTCTATGGCACTATAAAATCTAGAGAAGGGTAATGCATGAATATGGTTGGATGTATGCTTGTGACTACTACTTTCTTTCCCAATTCAATGACTTCTTTGGGCACTTATACCTCAATATCCTTCTCTACCAAGGCCTGTGAGGTCTCTGTTGACTCTACTCTTACTTTCTTAGACTGAAGAGTTTGATCCTCTTGATATATCTCCATATATTTAGCTCCCCTTTTCTACCCTGACATTTGCTCGAGTTCACTGGGCTCTGTTGATGCTTTCATGATATTTAATACTTCCTCCCAACTCTCTTTGTTGGCAATAATTTCCCATTCTAGTTTGGGTGTATAGTCATAAGCCAAGTTCTTGTTCTCTAATCTCTACTTTGAGATCACTTTATGTGGATTATATGCTAATGCTTCAACCTTTTCTAATTCATCCACTCTAGAAAACCTTCCGCGTACTGAAGGGAACTCAAATATTTGACTTGGAATGGTTCAACATCTTTGGGAATATGGAATGATCTATGCAATTTGAAACCTATAAAGTGTAGCTTACTTGATAGGAGTCTTTATATAAAATATTCCATTGCTAGAATCCCTACAGTTAGAAATGTAGGATTATTGTATGGCTTCCCTTAAAAAACATAAAATATGATAATTGTGTGGTCTTTAAACAAAAACCGGTCCCCTACCCTTGTTTCTAGGGTGGACTATAACCACTCTATACCTTCCTTGGACATTCTTGGCAAGTCAACTCCAAGGATGATGCAGTAGGAAATATTCATTACCTTGTTTGTAAACTCTATGAAATTAGAGTTGCTTGCTTGTCTTACAAATAAGGAATTCCACCCATAGACTAGGAGATCTCTGTATATTTCATCAGTCATTTTTAGACCTAGGGATTCAAAATACTTGAAATTATGGTATAAGAACATGAATAATAGGAAATATGGATATCTCAAGATTTCTAAAGAGGGGAACTTTGTCAGCTGTTAGTTAATAGCTTGGGATAGAAAACTACAAAAATCCCACTTAGGTTTTTCATTGGTTGCAGGGTGAAAGTATGTTAGGAAACCTAATATATCCTCATCGACTTCTTTGTCATTCTTGTCACTTAGTGTGGTGCAAAGGATTGATATAACTTTTCTGGATTCAGGCTTGAAGAACACAGTTTTAAATGGAGCTTTAGAATTATGTGTTATCATTCTAGATCCCATATGCTAGGTTAGGGCTAATGTTTTATCATTTGGGCTTAGGTTCTAGTTATTTAGGGCCATTTTTCTATCTTCTACAAGCTACATACCTTCTTCTTCATGGATAGAAAGCATTTTCCTAATATTATCAACATCTACTTGGTAGGAAACCCTTGATTTGCTTGAAGACATGGTCAACTTTAAACTTGGTGAATAAAAGGATGAACACTAGGCAGTAAATTTTGGAAAATAGACAACTTGGGGGCATACTTCCCTAGCTAGTCCACAGCTTGCACGGGTCTTGGTCTTGAAAATCTTGGATTCGAGCTTCATTTAGAGTTATAATCAGGTCATATTGGGTTACCTCTATGTATTGTATGTCTGCTTGGTGGTCAAATATGATCTCATTATGAGAGGAGTTAGGCTTAGGGACTGACTTGATAGTGGAATGAGAGATTTCAACGATGAAAATTACTGGTTCAGAGCTTCAAATGATTTATTAACTAGGTTAGGGTTAAAAATTAGGTTTACCATAGTAAATTGGAAAAAACAACTGAACATGTGGACGAATTACCCGATTAGCTGACATAGAAGCTAACTAGGAGCTCGTGCTCATGACTGGATCAGTTGGGGTATATGCGTGTAGAAGTTTAGTCGTTTGGAACTTCAGATGACTAAATTACAATGACATAATGGAAATTAGGTGAAACGTATTTAATGGGTTTGAAATTCAAAATATGCCATTTGGTAGGATATTAATGGATGAGGGGGAAATGACATGGATTTTGACACTTGGTCCACTAGCAGACTGATGTGACTAGACTAGGTGAAGTGGATTGACACTGGGACCACATAAATTTATCATGAGCGAAAACCACCTTGGTTTCCAAGGGAGATAACACTCACTCACTGAGTAGTTTACAAAAAGGCCCCCGAGGAGGTGCAATGCCTAATAAAAATTTGCCATATGTCTCAGTCGATTTGTGCTACAACGCACCCACATGCCTCTCCATGGTCCGTGCAAGTTATGGAAACATGATGCATTTTGACTATTGGATGCGATCTACCTTTTTAAGTCATGATCGACACTTTTTCTCTTTAATTACCTGTCATTTCAACCCAACACTTTTAATTTCACCCCTTGATATGATTTGTCAATTCTTTGGATCTGCTCGGTCCCACTATGATATATATGACATGCAACTTTTCCATGCACTATTCATCTTAGCCACTAGATATTTTTAGGTCTACGATTATCTACTGCGTACAAGTTAACGCATAGTTTCATTGCTCAGTCACTTGATATGGTATTTTGGCCTAAGACCTTCGTGATTTAGCACCTCTAGGCTAATTTCCCTCTGATATACTAGGGATTTTTGATGGCTAAAATCCCTAAAAAATCACTATACTAACAGTGTCCAAATGAGGGATGCATACTCCTTATTTATACTCTTTTCTAGTTGAATTTTTCACTATAGGGACGAGTTCACTGGTGCACTTTTACCTAGTGTTGGGGCAGTTTTAGCTAGTAAATGGGGTAGTTTTATCCAATGATCTCTATGGGGAAAAATCGCATAGTTTCACTTGATTTATTGAGAGTATTTTTTATAATTATTCTTTTAGGGTTATCTGATCAAATACAATAAGAATATCTTCTGAAGCTACATAAGACATCAACACTCCCTCTCAGTAAGGAAGGTATTCTTCTGACACGATCTTCAACACTGCTTCTACACTATTGTATTTTTTGACCATTTACTTGTTGACTTTCATGAATCTATCCATCACTAGAATTTATGTATGAGCAAGCCATCATCTACATCATGCATCCATGTCCTCAACATTATAAGTAACATCTCACTAGTGGGTACAACCTCATCATCCTTTCATACATCATGGGTATGGGTTTCCTTTCAGACATTATGTCATTATGTGACTTCATATAGATCAGATCGAACTAGTCATCTATATCACACACACTGAACATACAACTCACACAATTTGGATAAATAGCTTAAAAGCTAGCTTTTTTGGTTTAGCACCACTAGGAAACGAGTCCATAGTTTCTGGGTGTCTAACCACAAGGGTTAGGCGATTTAATGCACACACACTAGCCATATAGAACAATGCTAGGAACCCTCCAACCCACTTAGGTTGGTCCTCCATCTCGAATGCTTGGCATCACTATTCCACATGATTTGGTCTTCCAACATTGGATGCTAGTCATCCTAACCCCATGCAAGGTCAAGATGACTTATTCCCTAGTCGGTAACGTGCCCATGAATGAATGCCCATTTTTTTTACACTTAGCATGCTACTGCCCCTGGAATCACATTTGTAACTCAACACTTGGTCTTAGGTAGGGAAGACATTTTGTGCCATGCCAAGCTTGTCCTTGAAGTACTCAAACTTTATCTTTTATAGAGGCTTAGTCAACACATCGACTATCTTCTTGTATGTAGTAACATACTAGAGCTTTACATGTCTCCTCTACGCCATGCCTTGGATATAATGGTACACGATCTCTATATGCTTGGACTTGTCATGAAACACAGGGTTCTCAGACAACTTTATGCAACTTTGGTTGTTGTAAAAGATACAAGTCACCTCCAACTCAAGAAAAAAATCCATACAAGAAACTTCTAAATCCACATAGCTTCGATATTGGATAATCATGTTGCTATATGCTCTATCTTGACCATACTGAGTGCCACACTGATTTGATTCCCACTGAGCCATGAAATCATAGCTGGCCCCAGACTGAAGCAATATCCATATGTACTCTTCTAATCTATGACACTATTAACCCAATATGAATCAACATAACCTTGCAATGTTATCTCATGATCCGAAACATATTTGAGTCCATAATCCACCGTACCTTTTAGGTACCTCTTCACATGATTTGTTGAAATTGTGAACATGTATTGGCTTAACCATATACTGACTCAATGTGCTCATCGTAAAGCATATATCTGGTCTTGTGTTTGTCAAATACATCAATAAACCAATCATCTATCTGTACATAGTGGCATCCATCGTCTCTGAAGAAGTATCTCTTAGTAACTTCAATTTTCTCACCATCAATATAAGCATGGGTTTACAATACAACATCTTGAATCTCTTCAGGATCTCTACATAATATTTTCCTTGATTAAGGATAACCTCATTTAGTTTTTACCACACCTCTAGACCTAAGAACTAATGCATCATACCTAGGTATTTCATCTCGAACTTTGCAGCAAGCTCCTTCTCACACTCATCAATTAGCTTCTCGTCCCTTGTTAGAATCATGTCATACACATATAGTAGCAATATAACTGGTATTCCATCCACAAACTTGTAGTAAAGGTTGGAAAACACTTTACTCTTGATAAATCCCAAGATCATCATAAAACTGTCAATTCTGCCACACCACATCCTAGGTACCCACTTCAATCCATACAAGGCATTCTTCAATATGCACACATGTGGCTTCCTATCACGTGTCTTGAATCCTTGTGGTTGTTCCACATACACTTCTTATTCCACTACACAATTCAGGAAATCCATATTTACATCCATCTGGTGTACCTTCCATTTCATCACTGCAACTATCACAAGTATATATATAATCAAAGTGTATCTCGTCATAGTAGCAAATGTCTCCTCATAATATTTTCCTTCTTTATGGGAGAAACCATGAGCAATGAACCCTACCTTGTATTTCTCAATACCAACATCTATTGAATGCTTCCTCTTGTAGATTGATTCAGAAGTCATCATTGACTTCCCGTTCAGTATCAGAACCACACCCAAATATCATTCTTCATAATGGTTTGGTATTTCTCGATCATGGAATCCTTCCATACTTTCTTGTCAACTACTTCTTTATAAATGTAAGGATATACATCAATGATGTCACATAATAATGCCACGTAGTTGGAATATGGTTGAGGTCCCTTTCTCTATCTAAAGGATTTATCTGGAGCACCATACCTCTTTGCATCATGAATAAGCTCTCAAGCCCAAGCTTCTCTTATTTTATGTGTAATCATCTCTCGAGGTGGATCTATAGGTATTTGTGGTTCTTCCATATCATGATCCTCCAGAACATGCTCTTCTCATGTAACACCATCATATTCACCCATCTTTGCAACTCTAGGAGCTTCAAGCTCCTCATGATGGACCTCATCCATACGATTTTGCCTTGATATGATAATAGTTGTATCCTCATCGAAGCTGACATCTCTTCTAGTCTCAAAATACCTGTAACCAGGAATGCAGACTCTATATTCCTTCGATGACTCACTGTATATAAGAAATATTCCCTTCTTTTATGAAGGATCCAAATTCATTCTCTTATCTTTGGGAACATGTACATATACATGAAAACCAAATATCCTTAGGTGGCTAACCTCTATCTTCTCTCCTATAAACATTTCTTTTGGTTTCTTGTTCTCAAGTACATGGTGAAAATTTCTATTCTGCACATATACAATGGTTTTGGATACCTCGACCCATAGGTGTAATGGAAAATGTTGATTGTGGATCATAGCCTTCACTGCTTCCATAGTGGACCTGACTAATTTAAACAATGATCAACAAAATATATCTGTGTTATGTATCTATAAGATAACAATTTAAATAAATGACACTTACTTCATAAAACATTAAATACTTATCTTTGATTGTTACTCCTTGGAAACAGACTCTTCACGTTCTTTCCTTGTGCACATGCTTTGCATATACCATTATGATTCACTTGAATATTTGGTATACCTCTCACCATATTTCTCACGATCAACAATTATTTGTAATGTATGTGATCAAGTCTTCTATGCCATAGCTCACTAAGGTTCATAGTGCGATGTACTAATGCTGAATATGAGTGTCCCTTTAGCTTATACATTCCTCCTTCTTGAGCACCAATAAACCAACATTATCAATAGTCTTTCCCTTTGGCCACATAAGATATTGGCCATCAATAGAATAAACTCTATATGCTTGTTCCTCTAATGCTGAGATGGAAAGGAGATTCTTCTTCATACTAGGTACATACAACACATATTCCATCTTCATAGGTTTTTTGGAATCCAACTTATAGGAGTATTTTCCTACCCCTTTTATGGGATACTGATAATCATCATTGAGCTTCACCTTATGGGGTGAATGTTTTTGAAAAAAAATTGAGAGAGAATTATTGTAACTGGTCATGTGCTTAAAAGCACCACTATCAATGATCCATGTGTCACTTCCATGAGTGATTGTCCCAGTAAGAGTTGAGATCAACACATATTCTTCACTTGAATATTCTTCTCTTGCTTTCTTCTAAACAGGTTCATCATCTTCTATGGCATGAGAATGATCTTGTGTTTTATTCTTCCCTTTACTGCTATGATCTTTTACTTGAGGACAAATTCATTTCCAGTTATAGCATTTGTAATTTGAGTAATCTTTTTGAGTTCTTTGTTTCTTCTGAAAATTCTTGTGGGAATGGGATTCTTTCTTTCTTTTCCCTTTTCTTACATGTGATGCTAGTGCTTGATTTTAATCATCACCCAACTTTTATTCTCTTACTACCAATCTAGATTCTTCTTTTGTGTACTCTTCCCATAGTTTATTGAACTTTGTTAGCTTCCTTCTAGAACAACTTCCTTGAATAATGATTCCCATGACCTTGGGAGACCATTCAAGGTAGTCATCACTATTTCAGCTTCTTGAACTATGTCTCCAATGTATTCAAGTTGTTCTTCAATTTGATATGCCCTTGTGAAATAGGATTGAATGGTTTTTTAATTCTACATTTTCACATTCTTGACTTGAGTCCTTAATGCGATCTTCCGGTTGATACTTTTGCCTTCAAACAATCTGGACAAGGCATTAAAAATTTGCTTTGGAGTATTCAATGATGAGACATTATGGATCAAGTGGTACTTGATATAATATGCAATGATTCTCTTTGACCTAACCATGTTCTTCTTATGTTTTTCCTTAGCCTCGTCTCCCTTTGGTGTTTCAACCTATTCTTCAACATAATTTTCCAAAACATTCTCTTCTAGAATGAGAAGCACCCTATACTTCCATGATCAAAAGTTATGAGATCCTCAAAGATTCTAATCAAGCTTGGTGTTGTTTGTCATTTTGTCCAAGCTTAAATTATGATAGAAATGAGAATCTTTAGAAATGAAATTTTCGACATACCAGTTAATGTGTTATGCCAAGGTGATGTCCACAATCCAAAATCAACTTCAATGTCAACATGAAAACTGCTTGATGTCCAAGCTAATGTTTTATGAGAAAACCCTAATTTTTCAAGTTTTGAATTTGGAAAATATAATGCAAGGAGAAGGCTCATGCCCTCCCAAGATGAGTTGAGTAAACCTTATTTTATTCCATATTTTTGGACATAATAGGAAAAAACTGAAAGCTCTAGTTATCCCTATCCAACAATAACTCGATCAAAAATGAAAATTCTTGGATCAGAATTCTTCTTCCACAGGAAGATGTACCCTCCTAGGGTGAGTTCAATGATTCTAAGCTCAACCTTTATCTGTGGTTGGAAAGGATTAAAAATAGAAGCCCTAGTTTCCAACTTCCAATAGTTGTAGTTGTTGCAATGAATTATTTTAGCATGACTTTTATACCATGTTGAAATTTCTACTTAGCAGTTATGTTAGTTAACTTTTAATTCAAATTATATCATACCAAAAGAATTACAAGCATAAGGATCACTAAAAGAAATACTTTCACATCATACACAAATGTTTCTCCTCTAGGAAACAATTCAAGGGAAGAAAACCCAACAAACTTCTTCAATATAGATTCGTTAGCAAAGTTCAATGCCAATACAACGAAGAGCTAAATCTCTCTCACAACAAATACCCAAGAAACAAAGATAATATAAGATAATACCAAGATAAGTCTTCCTCTAGCTACTCTCTCTCTCTATTGTGCACTTGTCTCACTGTCTTGAGTGAACTTGTGTTGTCGTGTCCAAATGACGGATGCACCCCCCTTATTTATACTCTTTTATGGCTGGTGTTACGGAGAGAAATTCCTATGGCTTGGGGTACCGCAACAAACAGATTAACTCCATAAATCAATCCTTCCCTATATGCAAGAGAAACCAAACATCTAACACTAAAGGATCTCGATTCGTACCTTATTCCGGACGGTTGATGTAGATCCCCGTTGAGCTTTTCCACTCTCGCTTGTATTAGCAATTTGCTTCCTCAACATTCAATAAATAAGACAAGCATGGTATATATAATTGTGTTAGACCTACTCTAGCATATATAATCAATAACATATAAGCATTTAAAAACATCCATGGATCAAATACTCATTTAAATACAAATTATTGGACAGGAAAATATATTTCTATTGATATAAAACAGAGATTACAACAGTGACAACCTCTGTCGGCACGTCTGCGAATCAGAGAAACTGAGTCCCCCACTTGGGCCTCCACCACTTCAATCCTCCATCTCTAGATATCAAGCGCACAAGCAAAAGGCAAGCTTGGGAAGAACACAAAGTGATCCAAGGGACAAATGGATACAGACTCAAGTATAAGCTCCGACAACAATGGACTATAGTTTTCTTGCTCTTCAATTCCTCCCCTTTCAATGTATCGAAAGGGTTCCTTATATAGCTCTTTAATGGGGTGATGGAAGGTCAAATCTGAGCAATCTCAAGGCATATAGAAGGCCAAGAGACAAGTGACTTAGATCCACATCAAGGAAAACTCCAAAAATATTTGGCCTTTTGCACACATCCCGAAGTACGTGGGTTTAAGGGTCAAATCCACGTATATACACGAGAAAGGGATTAAAAGTCACATATGGCAATTATTTCATGTTTTTAGGGATGATCTTGGAAACATCAAAGGTACAAAAATGGTCCATGGGGTCTAAAGAGTCTGCAGAGGGACAGGGAAGGCCATAAAAGTGTGATTCACCATGTGTGGTAAAATCAGCTATAACAGATGCCCCCTAATGTGTGAGGTCAGAGGGGTCATACAATGGCTGAAATAAATTATAAGTCCATCCCAGAAGTGGAGTGATGAAGAACCCAGTGGAAGACCCAGCCATCCAATCAGTACAATACAATGATAAAACTCTGCACATAATTGTAAGTAGATGTAGTAGTCCCAGGTACATAATAATACAATGGCAATGAATAGGCACGATACAAAATATGACATGTGTGGTCATTGCCACGTACAATATAGATAGCTCAGAATCTCCATGATGAAGATATACACAGGATCATGATCTCTAGGTAGGCTGAAGATATATAATGGATCAAGATCTCCAAAATGGCTGGAAATATGTGACATATATTGGAATCAAGTCACGAGAGCTGAAATCTCATGAACATTGGCACGATTAAGGAGGTAGCATATATGAGATGCCACCAGTCTGGAAGGTCTTCTACACAAACCACTAAGAGTACATGTCCTACTATGTGAATAGAGGTATCGAGGTCGAACATAGTAGTCCATCGTCTGATTACCGATCATTGATGTATACTATTAACAGATGCGAGATCACCCATCGATAATGAAAATGGGAATCAAGGTACTAGAGTGCAAACTAACAAGTGTGAATAAATGTGTTGAGGTCGAACACTTGAGAGAATCCATCGATCAGGGGACATTGATGTATTCCCAAAAATTGTCGATGGTGAGAGAACCTGCCATTGATGAATGCAAGTCTCAAGGCACTAAAAAATGACTCTAGATTCCTATCCCAAAATAAATGATCTGAAGTTGATGGGATGAAATCCACTGGAAGGAGGGCATTAAGGCATACCCCATCATCCAACACGAGGTACTCAGCAAAGCTGTATAATGTGGAAGGACTAGATCATAATGTGCACGAACCAGTAACCGTACTGGGAATGGCTGACGTGCAAAGTCAAGATAACTGAGGAATGGCCGACTCAGGTTTCAACTTCCTTCAAACAAGAGCATAAAGGTGAATGGTGATTGGATGTAGGCAGCATAAACTTGATATACAAAACTGGGACATCTCTGTGACACAGGAGGCATCGACAGAGGCTCCATAGGGACTGGAAGCTTAACCAGTCGGTGGATATAAACTCAGAGAAACGAGTACAACTCCTAAAGTCAAACTATTAACCCAACCAATGGATGTGATATACAGTGCTTTGTTTGAAGGAAACACGACTCAACTGCTGCCAAAGATAACATCTTTTCTTATCCGACTTTTTGGTTTTTTGATTTTTTTGGAAATTTTCAAATATTTTGAAAAGCTTGAAAAAGAATAAAAGTGCTTTATAGTTATAGACTAGGAGGAGACAAGTGTCAAGGGACAAACAAACTAGTTCCAAGCAGTGGAACATACCTATGCTCAATGCAAGGACACATGTGTAGGATAGCGACACTCGAGGGAAAGTCACCTCCCGGTAAAAATAGGGAATCAAGCTGCAAAGGATATACAAAATGGCTCTATGTGGCTAGACATGAGACAAGCTCGGGCTATATGGATGATACTCAAAGTTAGGGAAGCTGGCATAAGGCTCAATGAGGCAGGCAAAGCTCATGATAATGCAATTACAACTTGACATAAGGGAGTCCTGAGGAAATGGGCCAGCAAAAATATCAAGATGAGTATGAGGCTCTTGCGAAAAGACATGGCGATACTATACAATGGACTCCCACACCCTAAAGGAAAAACTGCCAGCATGGGTTCCAAATACAAACAAGGAGCTAACTAGGGCACCCATGTAAGGTCAAACTCTACCATTCACATCATGTCACTTCTAAAACAGCAAGAAGGTTCCGTGACAAGATAGAATGGGTTCGTAACTAAGGTTATAATGAAATTGTCATAAGGTCATGCAAAATGCAAACGGAGGTGAAATCTAACCTATATGCCGGTTTAAACATCATACCTAAAATCGGTACGAACGGGTCAAAACAATGGTCGAAACGACGCTCAAAACGGTCTCCTACATCATCATATTAGTAAAAAACGGTCCAAAAGGGTGAGAAACGGTTCAAAACTATAGAAAGGGGTAAAAATTTTCAAAAATTTGAAATTTTTTCTATAAATAGTAAAAAGTTCAAAAATTATATATCATTTGAAATTTTTACCCAATTGAGCTCAGAACTTCAAATGCAAATTACGGGAGTTTCGTTCGGCGAAATCCGACACCGTTTTTTCCAGGTAACTTTCCATGCCCCGCTCTTCCATTTGCATGTAATTTTTTTTCAATTTCCATGGTCAAAATCAATTTCTAGGCCATTCTAAGATAATCACTTTGGCCCACGCGAAAATCAAGGATTTTTTTGCGTATAGGGCTGGCTATACGTGGAAAAATGGCCCAAACCCACGTACATATGCAGCTGACACATAGAGTACCCATGGCACAAGTCGAGGACTTTCTTGAGGCCATGCATCGTCAGGTGGTAGGTGTACCATGAACATGGGTGCGGTTGTTTCAACGGCTAGCTAGAGCCGTAGTGACTTTTTATGATCAGAACCCCCCTCCTTCTCCCTAGGCTTAGATAACTGGGAGTGACACATTTTTGTACTATCGTCTATTATATTTTGGTGGCTCAGAAGCCCCATTTTTGTATTATGACACTTATGTATTATGACATCACTTTTTGGATTTTTAATGAAAAACTTTTATGATGATCGATTTTATTTATTTACATGTGTAAAAATGTATGTTTGTGATGAGCTTATGGTCTGTGAAACAAATGCCAATATAACACATAGTTAGCATATGATTCAGCAACTTGATTATAAATTCTTGGAACATGTATGTATTTTATGTTGTCAACTTGCCGTTGTAACAATCTCACATGTATGAATCTTTGTAATAATGTTGGATTCCTAACATGATATAAGCCATTCAGCTGTGACACTACTAACTGCGAATCAAGATGTACCTCAAGAGAGAGAACACCATGTGAAATGGCATCCTGTAGAAGCTCGATAACGGAACTATACTTGGCAACATTGTTTGAAGAGGGCCGTAAACATATGCCTCCTGAAGACAATACCTAACCCGTAGGAGTATAAATCACCCAAGCAATAGAGGCCGAGTGTTGAGTGTGACGGCTAGCACCATCAGCGAATCCTATATAGACAGAAGACACCATTGACATCTGCCATAAGAAACTAAAGCTAATCAACAAACCCGATCACCATAAGAAAAACCTAACTATGCAAAACACTGTACAATAATATACAATAATCAACCCTAGCTGAGGATCATGCATAGTACTTTTTAAGATGGAGCCCATTTCTAGGCTCCGCCAAGGCTGTCCCCTCGTAATCTACTAGCTCATAGGTGCCCTTCTCTAACACACATTTGACAACGTAAGGACCATGCCACATGGGATTAAACTTTCCTGCCCCCAAGGGTTCTTTAGCTTGATCCCACAAAAGGACCAAATCTCCTTCACTAAACCTCCTTGGATAGATAGACTTATCATACTGGACCTTAATGTGACGCTTATTTACTTCTAGAGCCACTAAGGCATCTCAATGCTACTCATCAAGCTGCTCTAAGTGGACCAAACGTTCCTCTAATGGGGAAGTGTCTAGTAAAATCTCTATGGCTAGCTTCAATGAAGGGGTTTCGCATTCAATCGGCAAGACAGACTCCACTCCATGTACAAGCTAATATGGAGAAAAACTGGTGGCAGTCTTAACCGTGGTTCTATAAGCCCACAAAGCAGGATATAACATGATGTGCCAGTTGGTCTTGCTTTGTGTGATGGTTCATTGGAGAATGGACTTAAGTGATTTGTTCACTGCTTCAACCTGTCCATTTGTTTGAGGGTAATAAGAAGAGGAATGTTCCTGCTTATACCCTAACTTCGAGGCCAACTCTTCCATCATTCGGTTCTGAAAGTGCCTACCATGATCAGTGACAAGATCCTTCAGAATACCGAACTGAGTAATGATCTGGTTGAATACGAAATGCATGGCTGTCTCACCATCGGATTTAACCATGGGCATAGCCTCAACCCATTTCGTGAAATAGTCAACAGCCACTATAATATGATGATGCCCCCCAGCTGAAGCTGGGTTGTAATCCATGAAATCAAGCCCCCACTTATTGAAGGGACCGACAGTGATAATCAGATGTAATGGGGCAGTATGTGAGCACATATTACGTGCAAACACCTGGAAAGGGTGGCACTTCTTGACCGCATTGACACAATCTTTAAAGATCGACGGTTAGAAATAACCCGCTCTCAATATTTTTTTGGCTATAGAAAGCCCAGATAAATGACCACCACACGCCCCTTCGTGGAAATCATTCAGCACAAGCTCAGCCTCCTCATGAGTTAAACAACGATGTAAAATGGAATCTACCCCACAGCGGTACAATGTGTTATCCACTATAAGGTATTTCTTGGATACGTGACGTAACCATCGTCGTTCATCCCATGAGAGGTGAGTAGGGACCTTCAATGTTTGTAAATATATGATGATATCCCCATACCATGGATCCAAAGTTGAGATCAAGAAAATGTTCTCATCGACAAACGTATCTTCGCAAACTTCCTCCTCCTCCTCACTTGGGAAATCAGATATAAGCTCCGCAAAAATCAACAATTTTTTTGATTTTTCCAAAACAAACTTGAGATCGAATTCTTGCAAGATGACAATCCACTTATTATACTTTCCCCTGATCATCCTTCTAGTGAGGCCAAACTGAAATGGATTGACATGGGCTACCACCAAGGTCTGGCGAAGGAGAATGTAGTGTCTCAATCTTTGAACCACATGAACGATAGATAAGGCAAGTTTCTCCACATGGGAATAATGGATCTCCGCATATACAGGGTTTTGGCTCAAATAATATATGACATGCTCATGGAGCTCCTCATCCTCCTGAACCAAAACTATACCAATCGTCTCCATGGACGCGGCCACATAAAGCAAAAAGTCACGGCTATAGTCGGGTGGACTAATCACGGGGGCCAATGCTAAGGCTCATTTAAGTGCATTAAAGGACTCCTGGTCTAGCTCATCCCAACAAAAGGTAGTGTCATTCTTCAAAAGACACATAAATCCTTTAGTCAAATTGGCAAAGTTAACCATGAATCTCCGCAAGAAATTTGCCATGCCTTGCAAACATTGAATATGTCTAATGTTTCTTGGGGGAGACAATTGAAGTATTGCCTCAACCTTTAAGGGATCGACTCTTATACCCTCCTTGGAGATAATGAACCCTAACAAGCGACCAGACTTCGCGTAAAAGATGCACTTATGAGGATTTAACCTAACCAAGTAATGGCGGCATCTTTCGAACACTAATCTCAAATGGTAGGAATGACACATCCTTTGACGAGAATGAGCAGCAAGGTCATCCAAAAAGACTTCAATAATTGATTTGAGATCATGGAAAATCAAGGTCATAGCTCGCTGAAATGTGGCTACGACTCTTTTAAGGCCAAAAGGCATCTTCCGATATGCAAAGGTACCCCAAGGACAAATAAATGCAGTTTTATGTTGGTCCTTGGGTTTGATCTGGATCTGATTGCATCCAAAAAAGCCATCCATAAAGGAAAATACCTCTCTTCCTGCACACTCATCCAAAATTTGATCAATAAATGGTGTGGGAAAATTATCCTTAGGACATGCACGATTCAAGTCACGGAAATTAGTGCATATACGGATCGCTCCCTGCTTCTTATCAACCGAAATGGGGTTTGAAACCCACTCCATCAAGGGAACGGGATAGATAAAATCAAGATTTAATAGATTTTCTATCTCAGCCTTAATCATGGGTGCTTTTCCAGGATTCACCGCACGCAAGCGTTGTTGAACAGGCTTCGCACCTGGGTAGGTCTTGATTTCATGTTCAACAATACGAGGGTCGATACCTGGCATTTCCTTGTATAACCAAGCAAATATATCACAAAAATCTTTGAACAGCTTGGTGTACTCTTGAATCTCAGCATGGGAACATTCTGCCCCAATAAATACATTCTCAATCTTGACAGGATTGCGAGAGATATTTATAGGGCTGGTAGGAGATATATTCACCATGTTTCCATTAGCCATCAGACCAGGACTGCTCAATGGAACCATGGGACTACCAATTATCTCACTAAGAATTTCCCTGAATTCCTCACACTCCAAACGGTCAAGCTCCAGAAGAAAATAAGATCTATGATGTAACTCTTCGCAAGGTGGCTCAACTCTAGACATGGCCTCAACAATAGCTTCATCTGATGGAAAAACACTATCAAGGCAATCATGTGCATGAGAAGACTCAACTGCCCATGCAGGCAACACATATGGGTCCTCCTCTTCCATCCGCGAAGAGGAAGGACTAGGCTCTGCAACACATTCAAGATTCACTTGATATGCTATCATTGTTGTAGGCAACGACACGTCCGTTTCGATAGGCTTACTTGAAGGACTCGGTGTAGGAAGGATCCAAGGATCTTCCATATGGGTAGCGTGAAAAGACACCAAACTCAATGAAGATGAAGCCCCACTGAAACTAAACCCGATCATAAGAATGGGTGCATGACAACTAAAGGTTCCCATAAGGGATGGATACATGCCAACACCCACACTCCCAGTTGCCAACTGAGAATGATCGATAATCGGGATAGAAGCTCCCGACGATGCAGTAACACTTGGATTTTTGAATGATGTTTGATAAATCGTAACAATATTCCCACTAAATGGAAAGCATACAACTTGAAATAGAGAAGAAGCTACGGCTTGCATGCTATACCATCCAATTCCTACCTAGTAACAGATTGTAATCAAGGGGCGCGTCAACCACCTCGACCTCGATCACGACAGTCTTCCCTCCCAAATGGACCTTAAGAGAAGGAAGAATTTCGTGCGGCCGAAATGACCTACCATGAAAGGTGACATGGTAGCAGATTTAGACAACTCAGGGGAACCCAAACCATTCCAAGACGAAAAAGACATCACGAAAGCAGCAACACCTTCGTCAATCACAGTGCGTTTAACGGTCATGTTAAGACATTCTACATGAATCAAGAGAGACACATAGTAAGGCAAGTGATGTTGTAGTCCCGCGGTTTCAAATTTGATGACGGAGGAAGAGTTATCATCGTTAAAACCAAGAGTGGAAATCAAAGCCTTCCTTTACGAAGGACAACTATGAAGTACTTCAAGTGCAGACATCGCACAAGGAGTGTGGCCCAAATCCTCGACAACAGAATAGTTTTGGGCGGCTTGGGCATTAGGATTGTGTCCCAAATGATTTAGGACTCCCTTAGGAATGCGAGGTGAGATTTTAGGTTTATCTGCAGGGTTTTCAATACGCAAAGGACTCCTGGGTGGAGCAGGTTCCTTTCCAAGGTCTGGTTGTGACGAACCATAGTCCTTCGTACGAGTCACAAACTTAGTAGCATGCACCATGTTGATGCAACCATGACCACTACTGGCTTCTGGTGGATCTTGATCTCCACCAGACTGATCATGGGTCCTTGAGTTCATGTTTTGATTATGGGGTAAAGGATTGGTCATCATAGTTGGGCCCTGTGCTATGAACCTTGAGGCGTCTTCCATACGAGGGCAAAAGTGAGTGAGGTGGTCATCCTTACACAACTTGCAAGGAAACTTAACCTTACGTTTAGACTGCTTGTCCACCCCAACATTTCGGGTGTTCTTGTCATCAAAATTGGCATTTTCATTCCTATTCCCACCCTTACGATTTTTTTTACCCTTTTTCTTATTCCTTTTGGGTTGCTGGTTACCCTTCTGGTATGACGATTGCACCAAAAGCACACTCATCATTTGGGTGGGTTGAGACAAAGCCGTGGCTTGTCCCGAGGCAGATTGGTTGATAGACAATTGACTCACCTATTGCACAACCGAATCTGCAGGTTTGGTACTCGTACAACCAACAATGCCATCAGCATGTGGTCCAGGGTTGACCTTAGGGTTGAAACTAGAATGCGGAGCATTAGGAATGATCTCATATAACAATCTAGATTGAGCATAAATCAAATCCAATTCCTGTGCCCTAAAAATGGCTTGTTCCTTGTTCTGGACTCTAGATGTAGAAACATCCTTCGTTATATAAGGCAGTAATGATTTAAGGAACCCATCGAGGAGAAAATCCAGCGGTATGAAGGCTTTAATCAATCTCTTCCATCTACGCCACTCTTGGATATGGTCTGAGATATGTGTGGCCTTGTCCTGCCGAAATGTCGACAAGAGTTTCGTACCAATGTCGTAACGCACTGGTAGCTGGAAGTGATTAATAAAAGTCATAGCTAGGTCATCGAACAAAACGAATGCCCCCCTAGGTAACTCTATGTACCATTTTGCTGCAGGCCCAGTGAGGGTGCCTTGAAACAGCCTTAAACAGATCAAATCATCGTGTAAGGAATTAGAAGAACACCAAAAGTGAAACATAGTAACATGTTCACTAGTATCGTCTCTTGGTTTGCCCCCGAATTTGGGAATGTTCGAGGGAAGCTTGTTAGGGACAGTCGGCTAAGCCAGGTCATGAGATACCGGATTGTTCGTTAGTCTTGACAAGTCAGGTAATTTTAATGTTGTGAGGAAAGGGAGCCTAGGTTGAGCAGGTCGATGCCACTCTCCCTGATAGTTTTGGATCACATAAGATTGATTACCGTAACCACCATGGCCATGGCCATAGTATCCTCCTCCCATTTGACCCATGTCGGGTGGCATGGAAGCACCATAATGTGGTGTACCTTGACTATGTGGAGCTACAAAGCCATAATTCGGGGAGTAAGCGGGTTGTTGATACCCATACCCATAAGGTGAATAACCCTGTCCATACTATGGTCCATAATATTGTTCATGAGAAGCTCCATAAGATGTCCCATGAGATGTCCCATGAGAAACTCCTTAAGTAGGAATATGGGGAACTCCCTACAATAGACCATAGGACACTCCAAAAGTAGGATTATGACCTCCCAAGACAACAGGAGGTACTTGACTTTGAGACACAACTACACGAGTAGCTGTAGTACAAACATGACTAGTAGAAACATTCTGGTTTGAAGGACCACATGAATGAGGGGGAGGAATAGCATTCGAAGAACTAGGAATAGAGGACAAAGGGACATGTAAAGTGATGTAAGTGGTATTCCTTATAGTCACTAGTCTTGGTTCTAGTATTCGAATAGGACTACTAACACCAGGTCTAGGACGAACATGTGATGTAGCCTCCACCGCTGGGATGGAGGGTGCAATGTGACTCGTGTTCCCAAATCTCTCCACATGGAAAGGAATAGGCATGCTCCTAGGCGTAGTGTTAGGTTCAAATTTTGACTCAGCATGCTATGCCAGATCATGTGCAGGGATACCAGACATGCCATAACTAACATAACTAGTGCTCGCAGGTTCATCATGAGTCTCCTCGCCCGGAAGCCAATATCGATGACCTGTGAATGAGGGATCATACCTAGAGTGTGTAGGTATATCAGGTGAAGGATCATATACAAGAATCAGATCTTCTTCCCCAACCTTGTGAGGTGGAGAAGACAACTCGGGAATTTCATTTTCATGATCTCCCATCATGTGTGAATCAATGTGAGAAGTAGTTCGCCTGGACTATCTGTTTCTCTCTCCCAAAGGAGGAGGAGCTGTAGAAGGCGGAAGTCCTGCTAAATGATGAGAACGATGAAGCGCTGCACCTGAATCCACAATGACTCAAAAAATGGAAAAGACTCTTCTAATTACACAAACCCTAAGCAAGCTAGCATGCACAGAGCATACACCTATATAATCTAAATCCAATCACAAGCAAACAAGGGTAGGATATGTGAGCTCTCGAATGAAGCAGGCATGTCTCACCTAGGAGAGGCTTGAGACTCCCATACACAACAAGCGAAGGTTCAACCAATTATTGTGGCCCTCAGCTTCAACGCATATAGTGATTGTACTGTTTGACCCCAACCTGGCCGGGACACCTGCAGAATAACCCCTGCAAAGTACCCCCTCGATAACCTAGGTAAGGCAACTAAGGTCACCTCAATATAATCAATGATTAGGCGGGATCAACCATATGGGAAGGGTAGCAAAGCCTGAAACTCTTGAAAGAGCCCCCAAATACGAATACAATCCTGGAATATCTCTGGTGCTACTCAGTTATGACTAGGGGTCATCCCAATCAATAACCGCTCACACTTCCTCATGCTTAACTCCCATGTAAGAGGGGGATCCTGAGAAACACTAATTATACCAAGGAATTTCACACTCTCACCTGGACAGACACATACATGTTTTGTTTAGTGGTCTTGGAGAATTTACTCACAATGAACTATTCTAAGACCCTAAAACCTAATCTTGTTGGTGTACCCTATAAAAGAAAATAGTGTAATCCATTTTAATTAAGCGTTGATTTTATTTGGCTTATTACTCAAAAAGGTAGATGATCGTGCAACCAATGGTGTTCTGATGCAACATGAAGTAAAATGCACACCTAACAATCAATGCAAATGCATTGTGTCAAATGAAAAACAGGGCATGCTACTACGTGAAATGCAAAATTTTCTTCAAATGACAAATGCAATCATTCCTATATGAAAGCCTGACTAATACTTCTCTAAGAAAACCTAGTGCAAGTACCATGCAAAATGCAAAGTGCAATGATGCATAATGATGCAAAGAAGCAAATATTTTTGGATTTTTTGAATAAAAATGAGATAATAAAGCAAAAGAATGACTCTACCACCCCTAGACTTTGCAAGCACTATCAAACAACACCCACGCAAAGCACTAAGGTAAAAGAGACCTAATGCACTAATCCCAAAACAAAAAAATAAAAAAATGTAATGATAAGAATATTCTTAAAAATTTTTTTACCCTAAAAGGCGTCTCTGGTCAGAAATAGAGGTGTATACAGACTCTAGAAGCATCTAAGGAGACTCAGATATCATCAAAACTCACCCAATAACACTCAATCTTCCTCTAAAAGGAAAAACTCAGGGCATACACGAGTGTGTGCAGAAAGCCCACGTATATATGCAGATATCTCAGTCAAAACCACGTGTACATGCGACTATGAGGCAAAAACTCGCGTACAGGAAGAAAAAGAGATAAAAATGAAGGCAAATAGATAAGCTGAGACAAAATTGACTCCTATCATACACTACTAGGCAAACATTCCCTCATACCTAACTTAGAAACAGAGAAATAAAGCAATTCAAGAACATTGAATGCCGATAAAAACCCCCAAAGGAAAAATGACTAGGACCTCCCCAACAGAGTCACCAATTCTGTTACAGAGAGAAATTCCTATGGCTTGGGGTACCACAAAAGACAGATTAGCTCTAGAAATCAATCCTTCCCTATATGCAAGAGAAACCAAACATCTAACACTAAAGGATCTTTATTCGTACCTTATTCCGGACGGTTGATGTAGATCCCCGTTGAGCTTTTCCACTCTCGCTTGTATTAGCAATTTGCTTCCTCAACATTCAGCAAACAAGACAAGCATGCTATATATAATTATGTTAGACCTACTCTAGAATATATAATCCATAACATATAAGCATTTACAAACGTCCATGGATCAAATACTCATTTAAATACACATTATTGGACAGGAAAAGATATTTCTATTGATATAAAATAGAGATTACAATAGTGACAACCTCTGTCGGCACGCCTGCGAATTGGAGAAACTGAGTCCCCCACTTGGGCCTCCACCACTTCAATCCTCCATCTCTTGATAGCAAGCTCACAAGCAAAAGGCAAGGTTGGGAAGAACACAAAGTGACCCAAGGGACAAAGGGATACAGACTCAAGTATAAGCTCCGGCAACAATGGACTATAGTTTTCTTGCTCTTCAATTCCTCCCCTTTCAATGTATCCAAAGGATTCCTTATATATCTCTTCAATGGGGTAATGGAAGGTCAAATCCTAATGATCTCAAGGCATATAGAAGGCCAAGAGACAAGTGACTCGGATCCACATCAAGGAAAACTCCAAAACTATTTGGCCTTTTGCACACATCCCGATGTATGCAGGTTTAAGGGTCAAATCCGCGTATATACGTGAGAAAGGGATTAAAAGTCGCATATGGCAATTATTGCATGTTTTTAGGGATGATCTTGGAAACATCAAAGGTACAAAAATGGTCCATGGGGTCTAAAGAGTTTGCAGAGGGACAGGGAAGGCCATAAAAGTGTGATTCATCATGTGTGGTAAAATCAGCTGTAACAGGTGGCTTTTTCACTATAGGGTCGACTTCAATAGAACAATTTTACCTAATGTTGGGGTAGTTTTATCCAGGGATTGGGGTAGTTTTACCCAATGATTTTTGTGGGGCCAACTTGTCTAGTTTCACTTGATTTATTTAGAGTATGATTTGGCATTATTATTTTAGGGTTATTTACTTGATCAAATACAATAAGAATATCTTCTAAAGCTACAGAAAACATAAACATCCTTTAATGGTTCCAATAAAGGAACTCAAGCTAAGAGTGGGGTTGTGGTGATTGTTGACTTGTCTTCTTGCATTTTTTTTTGCATTGAAATATGGAATAGAGATTGGTTCCAGTAATAGAGTCGAGATTTTTTCTTTGTGGATCTTGACGAAAGAAACTACAAATAAATGTATAAAATTTTTGCAAGTGTCGGGTAACTCTAAATTGCTAATGCAACGGGAAAATGGAAAGTTTCAAATCACTAACATGGATCTACAACCTATCATGCATATAGTTATGGAGTTAAGAAATAAATTTGACTTTATCTCCTTCACACATATTTCCAAGGAATTTAACACAAAAACATAGTTTCTCTCTAAGGCTACTCTCTCTTCATAGAAGGTACTTTGGTATCCCCAGAGTTTAATGGATAAGGCATATCTTATAAATATATCATATCTATCTTTTAATTGATTGGAAAAATTATCCTTAAGGGATGTTGGTTATAGGATCAATTCCCTAGAGTTATTATGGGTTTGTTTTGTTTTGTAATGGGAGTAACTGATCTCTTTTAAGTGACGAGGATTGACTTGGATGACTATAATAAGTAGAGTTTGGATGACAATAATAACTAGAAGAATGGATAGGACTTAGATTGTTAATTATTTTAATAGGATCCATGGGACTTATATGATGTATATTTTCATTTCACTTGTGATATATCAAATACAATTTTTTTTTTAATCTTGGAAAAAAAGATAAACTTATCTTAATATAATCATTTTCTTAATTCAATTGTTATAATAGATAACATTTAGCAAACATTGAGAAATTTACTTTTTTATTGCTAAATAATTTCCATCAACATACATGCAGTATTTGTGTTAGGGAAGACAAAATTATCGAGGATATAATTCATAATGGATTGAGTACAAGAATCATGCACCCATGGTGGCATCCTAGGGAGTCAATATATTTACGTATTTAATAGTGGATGTGTGACAAGGATATCACAGCCTAGTGGTTAAGTTGGCTTGGTGAAATAAGTTTATATGTGAATCTTTCTAATTTTCTAACCCTATGTAATTTGGTTGTAATCCTGTGAGCTACCGGAGGAGTTGAGGTTTATCCAATTCTGCTCCAAATTAAATAAAAGTGAGCCAATATAGATATTAGATCAATATGATTAGAAATAATGAAAACCCAAAGTGGAGAGCATTTGGATGCAATGAATGATTAATGTATCATGATATATTTACCCTAATTTATTAGCATATGATTTAGATTATGTTTGACCTTTTGTGGATTACCTAGCTACTTTAATCATGTGTATGTGAAAGATACTTTTCCTAGGACCAAGAATTAAGGTATAATTTATTTGATTAAGTTCTTATCCTATAGTCCTAGCCATAAGAATATGCACCTACGTGGCTCCTACATAGCTTTAGTATCCCAATGGACCTTACATGTATGCACTTCATAATTCTTCAATAGGTGGAGATATAAGCATATGCATGATAAGTCTCAAATCTTTAACCTTTTGTGCTTATGTAGACCTGTAATGGGACCATGAGATACTTGATTGATATACAATGGATAACAAATTAATATTGGCATTAATATAACATTAAGTTAATGAGTTGAGGTAATGCTAATAATATTACTAGGTTGATGACAATTCAATTGAGGTATTGATTTTGATTAAGTTGATCATTTGAGTTTAATGATTTGATATAATTATGCACTTGAACAAGATGATGCATTATTTGTAACACATGGAGAAAACATATTTTTTTCTTCATACTAGATTGGCTCCAAGGTGATATCCTTGTTATGAGAGGGATAAGTGTAACACCTCTTGGTGTATCATGGTTATGGTATGTGATTTTGGTTCTAGTTATATGCAATGGAGTCTTCATCATTTTGTAATGTATTTTTTATGTGTAATTAAGATGGAAATGGTGAAAACATCTCTTGATGTCCATGAACTAATAAGAAGATGTTATCGATTAGAATGACATGTCCCCATTTTTGACATAACCATGGATTTCCATGTGCCATCCTTAGTGGTTCTTGACCAAGTCATAGATCAGCAAATTCCTAGGAGTTAAGAAGGAAATTGTTAATTAAATGGGGATTAATTTTGTCTAGATTAAAGTTGTAAATAATCCTATGTTGTTATATTTCCTTTCCTTGTTTTCCATAAATAAATTAATATGGATAATGTGAAGTGGCTAGGTGGGCAAACCATGAAAAAGGATAAAGTATAGCATTTTGGTAAGTTGCATAAAATAAAGAAAAACTAGTAGGAGGGCGCACCTAGGAAAAAATAGACAAAGTAAGGAAAGTCTAACTTTTGGGCAAGAAGGGATGTAAAAGTAAGAAAACATGATAAAAGCAGGAAAATCCAAAAATGAGGGAAAATTGAGAAAATCAAGAAAGGTAGAAAGGAAAGCAGGACAAAAACAACACAGAAAGTAAATAAGGAAAGTTTGACACAAAGCAAAAGCACAAATCAAGATCTTTCCCCATTCCACTCATGAGGGAGCATTAGCCAAGGAGGATTGCACTTGAACAAAAATCATCTATAAAATGATGCAATAGTGCACTTTTCACATCTTTTGTTCATTTAACCATTCAAATTTGATATCTTAGCTTCTCAGTCTTAGGGAGATAAGCCTCTAGACACAACCAAGAGGTGTGCCCTAGTTTCTTTTCCATTCATGAGAGAATATTGATGGTATCCAACCATTGATGATATTTTTTGCAGGTATATTCATCAAATCTAGAGTTTCACCAGACTATTGGAGAATTTTGAGCTTCGAATCCTCCCATTCTTCAGTGATTGTGGTCTCCAATATCATTGTATTGGTGTATTTTGTTAATGAATGTTTCTTTAAGATATTTGTGAGATCCCTTTCAAC
Source organism: Pseudotsuga menziesii (assembly GCA_001517045.1). Classification (NCBI taxonomy): domain Eukaryota; kingdom Viridiplantae; phylum Streptophyta; class Pinopsida; order Pinales; family Pinaceae; genus Pseudotsuga; species Pseudotsuga menziesii. The sequence continues at coordinate 269,249 of LPNX010785668.1, forward strand.
TTCCTACAAATTTTTAATAAATATTTTATAAAATTTTAATGTCATTTCTAATCATTTTGATGAGATTTCATATGGACTGATTTTTACCTTCTCTAGAATTACATGTAAAATTGACTAGTTTTACTATTTCAAGCATAAATCAGCATAATTTCACAAATCACTTCATTTATATTTTGATAGGCCCTTGACACACTGATGTAGAGGTTACATGCTTAAAACGAAGAATTCGTGACCATCTCTTGTTGTTTGGGAAGCCTAGAAACCCATTCCTACGAGTAGTCCAAATAATTAGTTTGACTAGTGCGAACATCATAGCTTCCAAATTCTGCTCCATACCTACACAAGCCTCTTTATATTGATAAATTACACATTATCAGAGTTCTTCAATTATCCTTAATTCAAGTCCTAAGACCTATGGTCTTTGGGGATTGAATAATGAAGGTTTTAGTTTACATATGTTGGGACTCCTAGGAGCCTGGAAGTAGAAGTCTTCTTCGCTGATGCTAGAAACATCAATGTACCAAAAAAATTGTGCATAGGAACATGATATTTCATGACCCTCTCCCTACTTTGGTTGATTCATCTTACTCGATCATTGATCATTTACTCAGTTACAACTCCTTATTCTAACAACTTGTTTGAAAATTTTATTGTAAGAGGGAGTTAATGACCAATCATATATGATTGGGTCTCTAGACATGGATAAAAGAGCATCTACTGATGGATGCTCAAGTTTCTATATTGGGGACATAGAGATAATACTTAAAGAAACTATCACAAGTACAAGTTCCCCGAGGAAGGAAGATGAAGAGATTATAGCATCTGGAGTTTACCCAAGATATACTTTTCAGTCACCACTTGAAATATATTGAAGAACTTGGCCTCAAAAAAGAGGAGGAAGAAGAAGAGAATGAATCATATAGTTTATATTTGGGACTTCCACAAGACTTCCAAGAAGAATACCATTTTTTGAAGAATCCTCTTTGTGATCCACACCATTTGGTTGGATCACTTAAGGAAGGTGAAGGGAAGATTAAAGCAACCAAGAAACGTTTTGTTGAAGCTAATGCTTTGATGTCAAGATGTTGTTTGAAAGCTTCCGAGGAAGAATTGGAAGCATAATATTTCTTGGTATATTTTGAAACCCTCAAAGAGAAAGTGGGAAAGATAAAGGAAAGCTACTTTAACTTTCTCTTAGATAAAAATCATCTTCTTGAGGTAACCAAAATATACCATCATGCCCTCAGAAGAGAGGATGATGAAGTAGAGAGGCTTGGTAGGGAATTGGAGGCTACATATGTTTCTTTGGATATCACACAAAAGTGTCTTCATGAGTCAAAGTTTCATATGTATCAACCTCAAAATAAGTTTAATGTACCACACCTTTCATCTTGCATGGAAGGAAATGCATTGGGATTGATGGGGGAACTTCTCGTGGAGGATGAACATGAAGACATTTTAGATTTATGAGTGTTTGAAGGAAACATTGACTTACAAGATGATTTCCAGGTGCTTGTAGTTGTCTTGCTTTAGGGAGATCATGAAATTTCTTTATGTGAAGAAGACTTCACTATGATGAAAGTGGATAATTTCATCCCACTTGGAACAAAAATAAAATAAGCCTATCTATCCATGCATTGGGTGGGTAGATACATAATCAAGATGGAGATGCCAATGTGTGCAATACTTGTTCACATTGGCAAGAGTGATTTTGGCCTTAGTGATGGGTATATTGATGCATTTTATATTGTTCTATTATGGTAGAAGAGGCCAAGGCATTTATGGCTGCAATATAATGCTTCCCCTCCCCAACCATTCATACCTTTGGGGAAGAAATGCATAGCAGATGGGGTGTTATTTTAGAGCATGGAATTTATTTTGAAGCATAGAGATATTTTGAGGACTATTCAAAGCATGAGTATGGAAAAGTTACATAATTTTGGAGACATTTAGAAGTCAATACAAAAACATGATAAGTTTCTTGAATAACTTCCACCTGGTAGACCTCCTAATAAACGAGTGAAACATAAGGCCAAGTTGAAAATGTGCCACACCCAAAATGCTTTCATCCTCCAAGCATTCCATTTCCTTGGAAATTAGAAGTTTGTAGCCACAAGAAAGGAATATTACCACTTGTGACATAGCCATTGTCATCATCAAGCATGCAATGGTTAAGTTTAGGCAATATTCATCCTGGAGAAAATGTATGGTCATGATTGATTACAACAGTTTGATGCGTTTCATAACACCAAAAGAACCCAATGATGGGAAATAAAGTGGGGTAATTAAAATATATAATGCTGATCATGTCTGAAAGAATGTTTTAAGAGATATTCTTAATTCCTTAACACATTGAATTGTTTGGGGAAGCCATTTAGTAGAAGAGTTTTCCAATGTAAATGTTGCATATGAGACTCAAAAGGGGTTGAACCAAATGGCACAATTTGAGATCATGATAGAAGTCATTATTTGGGTGCTAAAATCAGTTTGCATGAAGGAACATATGGGGGTTTTCCATGAAGTGATCCTAGTTGGGAACCCTTGTGGAAGAGAAAGTAAGGCACAACCAAATACCCTTCAACCTTGCAAACATACCAAGAAATACAAAAGTGAAAGTGAAGGGTCAATTAAAGAGTTTCTTGAATGTGGATTCACAAAGATTCATGTGACTCCATTTACCTCCATAGAGCCTTGAAAAATGAAAGGGATGAATGGAATAAAGACAAGTTCCTTCTCAAGTATGAACTATACTTTGGCCATATCCAACATCAAAGGGAGAAAGAGCTTTTACAAGAGGTAATTCAATTTGGCATTACAACTACTTGGGATCCTCATGCACAAGGATTGACATGGATGATGCATTCATGGTCTCTCCACCATATCAATATTGCATAAAAAAGGTGTTGGTAAAACCACTTGGTAAGCATGTACTAGTTCTTTTTTATCATATTTTAACTTGTAGCAAGATTTGTAAAGAATGCATGCACCGTGTGGGAACTATGGTAACCATTTTGATGGAGAAAACATTACATGCAAAGTTTCCCAAACACAAATATGGAATGATGGGAATACTACATATTGACCATGAAAATGAGAAATATGGTTCCAAGACACACATGGAGCAATTTGGGGTCATTCTTGATTGGCCAAAGAAAGTCATTGGTATGGAAAATTATGCCCCTACATTTCTTTCCACCTGCACGATGGAGTGTTTTTATTCAAACCTTGGTATTGGTATGCAACTTATATAAATATGGATCAAAATTATGAATATGGAAATGAAAAAATAACAAAGGTTTGGTTCCAAGTGCATCAAGGAATCCAAGGGTTACTCCAAAGAGTTCTACAAATAGTCCAAAATCAGTAGCAGGAGCATGAAAACAAGAGCAAGAGGGAGGCAAGTTTCCAGTTGGGTGATTTGGAACATCACAGATTGCAGAAATACATGCAATCCATGTTGTATGTGAAAAGAGATGTAAAGTCAAAGACAATACTCTATGGTCCATGAAAAATTACTAAGAGGATTGGAGAGGTTACTTGTGAGTGGGGTCTTCCCAAGGAAGGCAAGTAATACATTACACTTTATGTCTCTTAGTTCATGGAAACAATGGTGCAACAAGTAACCATATCAAAGGATCTTCTTCCAACTAATGATAGACACATGGTACGTGATCCTGAAAGGGTTCCGCACATGTGGAGAAATAAAATCATTCAAAAGTATCTTGTGCCATGGAAAGGGTTGTCTAATGAGGATGTAACATTGGAAGAAGGACAAATTTTGCAGCTCCATGGATTTAAGTTGCTTGAGGAAAGTAAATTTTGGAAGGGGAGGACTGTCATGTCACCATTTTGGACATAACCATGGAGTTCCATATGCCATCCCTAGTGGTTCTTGACCAAGTCATAGATCATCAAATTCGTAGCAGTTAAGAAGGAAATTATTAATTAAATGTGGATTAATTTTTTCTAGATTAAAGTTGTAAATAATACCAAGTTGTTATATTTCATTTCCTTATTTTCCATAAATTAATTAACATGGATAATAAAAAGTGGCTAGGTGGGCACATCGTGACAAAGGATAAAGTATAACATTTTGGAAAGTTGCATAAAAGAAAGAAAAGCTAGTAAGAGGGTGCACCTAGGAAAAATCAAACAAAGCAAGGAAAGTATGACTTTTAGGCATGAAGGCAGGTAAAAGCAATAAAAAAGAATAAAAGCAGGAAAATCCAGAAAATCAAGATAAAAGTAGGAAAATCTATAAAATGAAGATAAAACTGGGAAAATCTATAAAAGAAGGAAATGCATAAAGGAAAGTAGGACAAAAGAAACAAGGCAAGAAATAAAAAACCACAAATCAATTCTGACACAAAGAAAAAGCACAAATCAATTTCTTTTCCCATTCCACTCATGAGGGAACATTAGCCAAGGAGGATTTCACATGAAGCAATCCTCCTTGATGAAATAGTGCACAGTTCACATCTTTTTTTCATTTCACCATTCTAATTTGAGAGCTTATCTTCTCAGTCTTAGGGAGATGTGCTCCTAGACACACCTGAGAGGTGTGCCCAAGATGCTTTCCATTCCTGAATGCATATTGATGGTATGCAGTGATTAATGATAATTTTTTGAAGGTTTATTCGTCAGATCCATATTTGAACTAGACTATTGGAGAAGTTTGTAATGTACCTGTTACCACCTAAGTTGTACTTAGTGGTTTTTTATCAAGTGAGCCTGGTGAACCGGACAAGGATAGCTTGTTGGACTGCAGAAGACCTGTGGAAGTACTTCTGGGAAGTGCTTGTTGTACTATATCACATGTTCATACCCCATGGGGGAATTGTAATAAATTTTCTAGCATGATAGTGTCTGTA
>LPNX010785668.1:276597-370197 GCA_001517045.1 Pseudotsuga menziesii
GAATAAGGTGGCAGCCTTGACTCGAGACTTGCCCCCAAGGACACACCGAGTGTCTTGAAGATTTATGCCACATGACCCAGGTGTGTGAAAGGCAGCAACAGTACCTTTTTGGGGAAACTAGGCACTCTATCCAAAATATTTCAAAGAGGCTTCAAAAATTTGACATTGAAAGCATTCTTTCTCGACACCCTCATTGACAATGGATTTCACACAGACTCCATGGTTATGAGACAACTAGGGAATTTCAAGGGAAGTGATATTAGGTTCTAATAGGATTTAAAAACTGATATGCATGACTTCTTAACATGGTGTGGCTTAGTAATTTTCACAAACATTTCACATGCCTCCTCCTTTAATACTTGGTTTAATTTCGAAACTAGGAAAAAGTAGTAAAGTAGTCTTTCTTGGTTTGGTTCCAAGCACCACTGACCCTTTTCAAATTTATTACATAATGAACCTATGGGATTTAAAACATCCTAACATAGCTCAAAAACTCAATGGTCGAATAAGAAAACTCATTTTGACATGATATTCAAATTTGTACAATTTCGACCAATTTCTAGCTTTCGACTAGTGAAACCCAAGTTGACCCAAATGCACCCAAATGCACCCAAATGACTTCAAGTTCTATATGGAAGAGATTGAGGGGTAATAGGACATACTAATTCATATTATTAATTCTCATACACTTTCCAAATTATTTTGTAACTTGCTTTTGACCATATGGAAAGAAGGACAAAAACACTAGGAAATCAATTTTAAAACCGCCAAGGGTAGATGACACTTTTGGTTCTCCAAATACAGTATGACCCTCCCAAATTTCAGAACATAGCATGGGGATGCATATCAGACATAAATTTATTTCATTATTCATGGTTATTAATCTTTTCAAAAATATTATGAGGTGCAACATCTATATAATAACTTTCATGGAAATTGCTTATGGGGAAATTGCATTACTAGCTTAAGTTTGGCACATGAACAATAGAATAAATGGTTCAAATAGTAACATGACATATAATGGAAATATAAAACATATAAATTAATTTCCCCAACAGAATTAAACTCAGAGAAAATTCTTCATGCAAATCTGATATAAAACCCTTTCAAGCTTGAAGCCAAATTCATGAAAACTTGTTATTCAAGAGCATGGGAATGCAAGCCTTTCACAGATGGATTTCTTATATTTCAAATTACAGAGCATATTGACATAAGAGTACAGAGACATACATAATATACCCAATATTGGGAATCAAATAAACTTATCCAAGTGCAAGCACCACTCCAAGAAGTGCGCCATCACATGAGAGTACGAGGAATGGTGAAGTAGGAATGAGAGAAGCGGGAGATAGATGAGAACTTGAACTGCATGGAACTTCAAAATGAAACTAAAACACCTTCATTCATATCCAATGATATTTCTGAAAGTCCTCTCCATCAACCAACTTGGAAAGGAATCCAACTCCCTCGAAATTTATTCAAGCAGGGAGAGTAATCACTCATCGTGCAATGGACAAGCAAAAGATCTACTAAGTGCCAAAGGCCAATTAACAAATTATCAAAATATATTCTCCTTCCTTATGAAATCCTTTTATTAACTGCATAATGCATCATAAGGTCTAATTTCCCTCCATAAGCTTCGTCCAACTCATATTAGTTGTTTAGTAACTCTTATGACACTTGTCTTCTTCTTCATGCTCCAATTCTTTCTCCAATTCGAATGGTTGCCTATAACACCCAAATGTGCCCTCTTGGTGGCTATTTTTATCCCTGTCATGTCATATTTGTCATAGGTCTTAAATCAGGTCTGAATTTTTCATATTTGTCATAGAATATTTCATCAATAGTTGTCACAAAGTGCATGGAATCACTTTCCAAGTGGCACATATTATCTTCTTAGTCTCTTCCTCTTCCATGGGAGTTAACATCCTATCCTAATTTGATTTCCTTTGCTCATGATAGGCTATGTGACACCATATCACCCTCCAAGAACTTTACATTATTCATGGGTTTGAATTTGGATGGAGGTCATGCCAAGTGTGTGGGGTAATCTATTCACCTAAATACTCCACAAGCTTCCAATTGTCTCCATGAACCAATGCCACCTTATTTTCTGAACATTTATTATTTATGTGACCCATTTTAATGTGTATATGGTAAACTAAGGTCCTATCTCCTTTTGGGTCCTATATCTCCCTTATTACAAATTTATGTCTCCACCTCAACCTAAGGAACTAGTAGGTTGGTGAAACATTATTTGAAAGTAGTCTTATTTGGATGGGGGCATGACAAAGTTTGAGCTTTGAATCCTCCCATTCTTCAGTGATTGTGGTATCCAATCTCATTGTACTGGTGTATTTTGTTAAAGAATGTTTCTTTAAGCTATTTGTGAGATACCTTTAGACTTCTTAAACTTTTTTTTATGATGTAATAAATATTTTGTTCAATTTTAATGGCAGTTCGAATCATGTTGATGAGATTTCATATGGATTGATTTTACCTTGTCTAGAATTGCATGTAAAACTGACTAGTTTTAATGTTTCAAGCATAAATCAGCCATACTTTCATGAAAGCACTTAATTTATATCGTGATAGGTCCTTTACACACTTATTTAGAGTTTCTATTCTTAAAACCAAGAATTAGTGACCATCTCGTTATATTTGGGAACCCTAGAAACAAATTCCTATGAGCAGTCCAAAGAACTAGTTTGACTATTGCAAATCTTAGAGATTCCCAATTCTTCTCCAGAACTGCACAAGAATATTTATATTGATTAATAACACCTTATCATAGTTATTCAATTCTCCTTAATTCAAATCATAACACATATGGTCTTTGGGGATTGAACAATGAAGGTTTTAGTTTTCATATGTTGGGACCCCTAGGAGCCTGGAAGTAAAATTCAGCCTTTTTGATGCTCGAACAATGCATTGTGCATAGGATCCTGATATTTCATGACCCCCTCCCTACTTTGGTTGATTCACCTTACCCGATCATTGATCATTTACTCAGTTAAAACTCCTTGTTCTAGAAACTTGTTTGAATTTTTTCTTGTAAGAGGGAGTTAATGACCAATAAGATCCAATTGGATCATTATATACAACCTTATTTTCATTATGGAGGATTTCCTACTTACTGATTATTGTTAATAACATTTAATGAAGGCCGAGCCAATGGTTATAAGTATCACCTCGTAGGTGGGCAAGGGCCAAGTGTCATTTAATGGCTAAGATGCCCTTTGTGAATGGTTGTTTCTGAATTACATGGATAAAAATAATGGATATTATGAATTATGTTTTGAATACATGTGATGAATTTCCCCTCATTTACATGGTGTTACACCCCTAGCATGGGACTAATACTCATTGTATTGTTTATCTTTGTGTTATGATGATCGTTATGTTTATATAATACACTTGATTTACATTTACACGATATATGTATGATGTTTTAGTTTGATTGAGAGTATATGGTGATATTGGGCTCATCGTCCCCTCATTTATTGTGTTTACTAATGATTGAGTATTATGGACCTAGACATCTATGTGATTGCTCAATTTGTGATGAGCGTTGATGATTCTTTTTTGATGATTTATGAAACAATAAATGTTGTTAATAATGTATATGGAACATTGGTAATGTTTGATGATAAATTAACATGATTAGTCCTTGCGATGACATAGTTTATCTTCTTATATTCTTATTGAATATTAGTTCTATAATTGATTTACTTCATGATTACAATGCTATTGATTTCGATGATAATGTTATATATAATTTTGGAAGGACTAATCTAGTTTAGTTTGAGGCATTAATGAAAATATGAGGAGATGGAATCAAGTTGAGGGATCATGACTTTATGAGTACATCCATCATATCCAAGATATTATAAAGCCATGGGGAAAGGATTAACTTGTGAAAATGACCTCCAAATTTAACCTAATAAAAAAGGAAAAAGGGAAAGGGACACAACTTACTTTTATATTATTCCCGACACTTGTAAATTCCGCCTTAAGATGAATTTGTCCCTGCATGAGAAAAATAAATGCCAAGAACCAAATATCATGATTTTTTTTTCACAAGCCTCCCCATTTATGGGGTTGGATGTCTTATGAGGAACTGTTTTGGGACTCACCTTGTTATGTTAAAACTTGTGTTTTGGATATTTTACTTGGTTGAGCATAATATAGGTTGCTTTATCTTGGTTTGAGTGGGTTAAAGGGATAGGAGTGTACATGAACAACCGGGGTTACTTAAGCTCATATTGTTTCTAGCTAATTGTATTTTTATTTTGGGGCCATTGCAAGATTCCATTGGTGAGTGTGGTTGCAATCACTAGGGACTAGAGGTATTAGTAATATCCTTGTAGAAGGGGGTGTGGCTATTGAGCATGGTTGTAATCACCAAGGGATCAATGTGGTAGTAATACCCTTGAACACCATAATCCCATGGGGTTTGGGAGTGTTGCAAGTATGTTCAATGCACTAAGGTTAATAAATTCAAAATATGATTTGTGATAATCCTTGGGAACTATGTGAGTTAGTTGTAGAGGATGCTGCTGTGAAGTGTGTTTGGAATCACCAGGGGTGAGAGTGGTAGTAACATCCATGCACTCCATAACCCGTTGGTATTGAAATGATTTATCTATAGAGATATTTTTTATGTCCTAGATTGAGCCTTGCTTAGAGGGGGGGGGAATCCATGAAGGTGGTTGTAGCAGTTGGGAAGAAAATCAACCCTATAGATTTTATCTATTATACTTATTGGATTATATATATATAGACACACACACACATACATACTTTGATGGTTTTAGATTTGGTTTGCATTGATGTATATGATCTTAAAGGAAAAAAATGTAGTTAAGGTAACATCTTGATAAGTTGTTACATATGGATTCAATAGTTAGTGTTTATCACAATTTTATTATTGTATATATTGATCTCATATTTGTATGCTTTTGTCCAATCGAACGCACATTCCTCATCTTGAAAAATTCAAAGAGCTAGATATAAAAACATGTTATTGCTTTATTAAAAACTAAAATTTGAATTCTATTATACCGAGATAGAATATTTTTGGCTCCATCTCCTCTAAGGTAAGGTAAATATGCAACCACACATCACATACAATATTCTTCAACATCCAAATGAAAATGAAATTGAGAGTCCAAATAATTTGGAAAATTTCCTTCGGTGTATAATTTATATCTTGAGATTCCTAAAGAACATCTCTATTGGAAGATATCTCACGTGGACACTGCTTTGTAAAGGACCGTGCAAATGGAATAATCAACATACAAGATCAACAAGATCAATAAAAGATAAATTTAAACAACTTCCTCCACTTAGAATTCCAACTTGAAAAATTGAAATGACCCCAACCTAGTTTAGATGCATGCCTATACAATAGGTTGGGGAGAATTCCTATTAGAAGGAGTATTGTGCTTGTATGCATAAAGAGTATGGCTAGACACAACAAACATATTCCATAACAAAAAAATGGAATATATATTGTAGTGAAAGATTTGGAAGTTTTCATATCATTCATACTTCCTCACAAATTTATTATCTAGCTTGATTATAAGGGACTTAAAAAATTTCTCAATAAGAATATTGATCTCAACATTGATAAACGTGGATTCACAAGGTGGTAAAGTTTCATTCAGTCATTCAATTTTTTAATCCAAAAAGTAAAAGGTAAGGAAATTTGTGTTATGATTCAGATCAACATTAGTCTAGTTGCATATTGTAGAATGGAAAAACCAATAGTAGAAGAACATGGAGGTGTAAAACATGAGGAAACATTGTGGGTCTCACCCATGTTAGAATTAGAAAAATAAATCACAATATAAATACAATTCAACATTGATCCTTATTAATATCAGTATAGATATCAATAAGGAGTTAGTAGGCTAGGTCACAAAACATCATATTATTGGTGAATGTAATGCACGAGAAGATTTCTACATGCCAAGCCAAGATGGATCTACAACTTATTTTAATGCTGAATTGTTGTAAAACATATTTTGTTAAATATTTAATATTACATGCATACAAGGATTCTAATCGATGCAAGGCTATTCAATATTGTTGGCTTCCTATTTACAAACCATGGCATTCCTAGTGGATGATGGTATATTTTGATGCATCAACTCATGAAAATTACTATACATGGAGACAACATCATAGGAAATAGAGCATATTATAAATAGTTATACAATCATAGGTACATGATGGCATGTAATATAATTCAAATTGAGTGAGATCCCCACTAGGTTTCACCATACTAATTATATCATTGAAGAATCCATGAGTAGATGATGTATACATATTTGATGATGAAATTGATTGGTTTCAATATTCCCAAGATCATGATGCTAACATGGGAGATGAAGAAAGAATTGATTATTGGAACACATTAATCCATTGATATTTAGATAGTACCTTTGAATCTAGTTCAAATCCTATAAATTCTATAAGTGGATGGCATTGTCTATTTGAAAGAATATTACAAGACTCGACAAGTTTGATATCCTTTATTTTAAGTACTTTAAGTCGTTCTATTCTTTAGTTTTCATAAATTTCCAAAATACAATACCATACTTTTGTCAGAAGGACCTCATTATTTGTCAAAATATTTACTAAAATTAAATAGTAAAAGTAGGATTTGATATTTGTGGCTGCACATTTTTTATTCTCTTTGAGAGGATTTCCAAGAGTTCTCTGTGATTATCAAAGGAACCTTAAGTGTCTCATTTTGATAATCATGAATGTTGTGAAAGTTTGAGTGAGATATTTTTGAGAGTTCTAGGCTCTTACCTTTGTAAAGTTTTGTTATTATAATATCATAAGTGATGGACAAAACCTAATGACAATTTTCTATCCAGGATTCAAGCCAACCCATTAATAGATTTGTGATTATATTTGCATCAGATGTGAGAGATTATCTGGATTTTATTGAGGTATTAAGACCCTAGATTTGGAACTTGTCAAGATTGACCTCTGTAAGTACTCTCAATATCTATTTTCTAGTATATGTTTCTACTTAGTATTCTTTCTATTTATAAATTCTAGGAAACTACTTAATAGAAAATCAGAGTATGCTCATTTCTTTGTCTTTGTTGGTGATATGATAAAATAAAAAATGATTGTGCCTTAATTTTAAATTTCTCATTTTGCATGCACATTTAGTGTCGAGGAACACAACATTCCCAAAGATATCTCATAGTAACAACTTTAGTGCATAATTATTGCCCTTTGTTATATAGTGCATTTACATGGAATCCCTGAGAACTAGTATATTTTTAGATTTGAATTTTGGTATATATAAGGATACCACTTATATAAAGGGATCTTTTAAAGAGAAACTAGATTATAACTAGTTTATCCACTAATTGAGTGTAAAAGAGTGAGCTACTGAAGGAATCAAATCTTATCCTATCCACTATGGGTGCAATGTACCTATCTCATGTGAAATCCCATATCAACACATATACAATATGAAAATACATAGTATTGGGATGAATTATATGCATTTCATTTTGTGACTAGTTTTGTGAATTAGTTTAGGTATTAGTTCTTACAGTATGTGGCTTGAATTCTAATTCTTGTTAGAGTTCATAGGTGGCAATACTTGAATAAGGTAGCATGATATAAGTGAAGGCGAAGTAATTCCATGAGTACTTTGGACTAATGAAGCTTATTATGATCATAATTACATACCCACAGCATCAATTAGGTAGATAGTATACACCAAGCACTTCCAATGTCACATAAGAGTGTTTTTTGAACCAACCCTTATACCCTTGAAAAAACATATTCCTCACCCTATATAGTCACAATCATCTTAAAAGTATACAAATACAAAATATTTAATCATATGCAACAATGACGTCACCATGATTCCTAGAGACATTAATTAAAGAACTATATCATTGAACAATTTGTAAAGCTTCGTTTACAACTTCTATAAAATAATTTGAAGTTGATGTCACAATGATAGGATTAGGAGTTGTACCTATATTCATACATTTTTTAGCTGAGGAATAAAGGAGAACAGGGGTGGCCAATGGCCACAAATATGTACATCGATCTCATTATCTTTATTGATTAATCCTTTATTTGCTTATGAAGTAAATGCTGAATATCTTGTCAACAACAATAATATAACACATGTGGAATTGTAAGAAGTTTGTTGATATATTCAAAGTGAAATTTAACAAACAAGCATGGTGTGCTATCTAATTAAATGATAACATGGAATTTTTGGACCAAATGACACATCATAGGTTATTAATGTGTATAGAGTTAAGAGTAGTAAAATTAAACCCTAAACTTTCATATAATCTTGCAATCAATGGTGGTGATATTTTTAAATTGAATAATACTTTCCTAACCATTGCAAACCTACCCCAGGGAATAAGATGCCTAGTAGTAAGAGAAAACCTGATAGCCTATGGTAGATCCATTTAACATGAAAGGGTATATTGCTAAAAATATTCTTGCAGTTAAGGAATATATGAATACGAAAGACCTTGATCATTTATCTATACATGATAACAATATTTAGGCTCTACACTAACATTACACTAACATTAAAACCCATGAAAATAATCATAAAATCCATTGTCATAAGATGCCAACCTTTTGTTGACCAAATATATCCCTCTCTATGAAATTCAGGGAGATTGGACGAAGTAACATCTACTAGTTAAAGGTTCTTGTTGTGTGAAAAATAACCACAAGGGTGTGTAGTCCTCCCACAGAGGTTGCAACAAGGACCTAGTATTGCATTTGTAAATTATTAGTATCCCAAAATCCAAATGAAAAAAAAAACTCTAAACGACAAGGGGCTATAGTACCTTGAAGGAATTTCGGAGACAAAGATATTCGAGGAGGAAGGCTCAAACGAGGTTTTTTTCTGAAGGAGGGGGGCCTCACAAGAGCATGGAGGATGGTAGTGGGGGAGGCCATAGCACCTCCCGAAGCCTTGATCCAATTGGCTTGAAGATAAAATACATTCTGATAAACCTAGATCTGGACAAGACAAAGAAACCAGGGTTGTGCATGCCTAAAGCGGCTCTGATTCCAACCATGACGGTTAAATCATCAAAGATATGGGAAAATATCCAATATATGCAAGATCACACTTTGATTGGGAATTTTGTGGGTCTCTAGCCATAAGAAAAATCCCTGGTATGGTGGATCAACACTACATGGAAACCAAAGGGGAATTATGACCTTCATCTGGGATCGAAGGGGTTTTTCACCATCTCTCTGCTAAACCTAGAAGACCGAAACAAGATCATGGATGGAGGACCATATTTCTTCTACTCGGCGGGCCTTTTCTTACGACCATGGAAGGAGAAGTTCTGTCTGGATAAGGATGATATGAGGGTAGCACGTGTATGGATAAGGTTGTACTCATTTCCGAGTGAGTACTAGGATCCCGAGATTTTGGAAGATCTTGGGAATAACGTGGGGAAATTCGTAAAGATCTTGGAACAAACTAGGGCCCAAAGGTATATAACATACACAAGAATATGTGTATACATGGATCTATCGAAAGATCTTCCTGAAGTAATTCACATGTCATGGGATGATGAGGAGTGGCTCCAAACCCTAGATTATGAGAAGATCCCTTTCAGATGCTGAAGATGCCATGAATAGGGACAAATATTCATATATTTCCCTACGAACAACCCAAAGGTTAATGGGGAAAGAAATGAAGAAGAACAAAAGGATCAAGGGTTTACAAAGGTTCCATCCCGATAAAGAGGAGGCAGAAAACAAGAGCATCAGGATATCCACAAAAAACCCATAGTCTCAAACAAATTTGAAATCCTCGAAGACCTAGCAGAAGATGTCACATAAGAAAATAAAGGAGAACAAGCCAAGTAAGGACAATGAGACAAAATACCCTAGACAAGGAAAGAACAGAAGGGTCCAATGGAAGAAGATATGCATATGGAACAAGTCGTTGAAGAAGATCGGGAGACAGGGGATGAAGCAGAGGATATGGACATCCGAGACCTAGATCTATAAGGGATTGAGAAGGTGTGCGCAGAGGTAGGAAAGGGCTATGTTTCACAAGAACAAGCCACTTTGCTGAAAGAAGAAATCCTGAGGGCCCGTGCCTCAAATAAATTAGGGATAAGCCTGGGATATCATAAGGAGACAAAATGGAAATTCGAAGAACCAACCAAGAAGGCATGGCATAAATCAAACAACTAGAGAGTGGCAGAAGCAGGCAGGAAGTTAGTCGAGTTGGGACAGTACCTGACAATAAAAGTGGCCTTAGGCCTCTAGTTACCCAATGAATATTTTATCATGGAACATTCGGGGCTTGAAAAACCCATGGAAGGTAAGAAATCCGAGTAAGAAGATTAAGAGACAAAACCCAAAAATATTTTTCCTTCAGGAAATGAAGTGCTCCGCCGACAGAATAGAAGAAGTTAGAAATAAATTTTGGAAGGAGAGTGAGAGTATGGGAATCGGCGCTAGAGGATTTCCGGGAGGCTTGGGGATCATATTGGATCCGACCCGGGTATTCTTGGGAGGTTTTCAGGGTAGAAGATGTATGTTATTAGATGTCTTCAAAGTAGTTGTTTTCCAAATAGAAGGTATGCTCATGAATGTTTTTGGTCCCCACAACCCAGGGGAGAAAAAAGAGTTCCTCATGGCCCTACGTCGGGTCAATGCTCGTAGGCCCACTGGACAATGGATTGTGGGAGGGGACTTCAATCTCATTATGTCCTTATATGAGAAGAAAGGTGGTCGATGTAGACTAGATGAAGAACATGAGGCTTTCAAGGACACCATCGAGGACCTTGCACTGGTGGACATCGTTCCAGGGGAAGGATGGTTTACTTGGAACAAAAAAAGAGTAGGGGAAAAACACATAGCCTCCAGGATGGATAGGTTCTTGTTCTCAGAGTCAATCATAGACCTAGGAAGTGAAATTCACTCAGCTACCCTACTGATAGCAGGATCGGACCATTGGCTCATAGATATACTGTGGAGCGGATTAGGTTCTCAGTTCAAGAATCCATTCAGATTGGAGAAATTCTGGCTGGATCACCCATGTTTTGATGAAAAAATCAGAACATGGTGGGAGGAGCTGAGCAAAGGTGGAGGGCCAAGCATGTACAGGTTCCAACAGAAGCTGAAGGCCCTAAAAGAAAAAATAAAAATGGAACCGGGAAGACTTTGGTAACATTTTTGCTACTAAAAGAACTATAGAGCTATGACTTCAGTAGATCCAAGCAATAGGGATGACAGAGGGATACACCAAATATCTAAGGATAGAGGAACAAAGGATTAGCGAAATACCGAAGGAGCGGGAGAAGCAAGAGGAAGTATTATGGAGGCAAAAGTCTATAATTCGCTGGTTAAAAGAGGGGGAATGAAACACAACTTTATTCCACCGCTCGATGGTTCAAAATAGGATGCATAACAAAATACACTCCTTAAAAAGTATGGTAGGTGAACGGGTGGAATCTAGGGAGGAAATAGAGACAACCCTAAACAATTTCTTCACAAAAATCATGACGGATCCAAGACCAAAGAGAAGTGCTGACATTGACCAAATCACGAGGTTCAATCCTTCTTTAGTGTCAATTGAGCAAAATGATCTTCTGATGAAGCCCATAACACTCTATGAAGTGGAGGAGACGGTGTTTCAAATGCAGGAAGGGACGAACCTAGGTACTGTCAGTTTCACGGTCAATTTCTTCCACCGATACTGGGATATCATGAAAAAGGAGGTTTGGAGAATTGTGGAGGACTCCAGGACATCCAAGAAATTGCTCCCAACATTCAATGTGACCTTCATTACCCTTATCCCGAAATGTGAGGGAGTAGAGTCTTCGGACAAATTAAGACAAATTAGTCTGTGCAATGTGATCTACAAAATCAACACCAAGGTCATAGCAAACCATCTTAAACCATTGCTTCCAGCGCTCATCCCACCCAAACAATCGGGCTTTGTCGAGGGCAGACAGATCACAGATGGAATCATACTGGTTCACGAGCTCCTTCACTTCATAAGGACGAACAAAATGTTAAGAATACTGATCAAGCTAGATATTACCAAGGCCTATGATAAATTGAACTGACACTTCATGAGGCACATGCTTGCATCCTTTGGATTTAGGGGAGATTGGACCGATAGGATCATGCATCTGGTAACTTCAACCTTCTATTCCATTCTAATAAATGGGGTTCCATCAAGCACCTTTCGGCTGAGAAGGGGAATTAGGCAAGGGGACCCCCTATACCCTTTTCTATTTATCCTAATGGAGGAAGGATTGGGAAGGGATCTACCATAGGATAGGGAAAATGAGTAGCTAAGAGGAATCTAAGTCCACCCTGAGGCAGAGAATCACACTCATCAGCAATTTTTGGATGATACGATGCTCACAAGATATCCCTCGGTCTAGGAAGCTCAACATTTCAA
The DNA here is from genome assembly GCA_001517045.1 of Pseudotsuga menziesii. Classification (NCBI taxonomy): domain Eukaryota; kingdom Viridiplantae; phylum Streptophyta; class Pinopsida; order Pinales; family Pinaceae; genus Pseudotsuga; species Pseudotsuga menziesii. The sequence continues at coordinate 289,058 of LPNX010785668.1, forward strand.
TACTTGTCTTGCAGAGTTTGGCCTAGCATCAGGCCTGGAGATTGACTCCCATAAATCCCAGGTCTATTTTTTCAATACCCCATGGGTCACCCGAAGAAACATTTGCAGGATCCTGGGCTTCTAGGAGAGCTCCCTTCCATCCAAATACCTAGGCACACCTTTGGTGAAGGGCTTAGCAAACAAAGGTTCATGGAGAAAATTTTTAGGCAAAATGAAAAAACCTCTGACCAATTGGACTCTTAGACCCTTGAATTTCACAACCAGGCTGGTATTGGTAAAATTGGTATTACAGGCAATGCCTTCCTACTTCATGTCTATGTTAGCGTCCCCGAAGATGATTATTAAGGAAATCCAATGAATTCAAAGGGATTTTATTTGGAGTGGTAACAATGACAAAAGGAAATGGCCCCTGGTCATATGGGAAACAATTTTCACTCACAAATCCTAGGGGGGCATGGGCCCGTGAGACCCGGAGAAAGCAAGTATAGTTAGTGGAGCAAAAATTTGGTGGAGATGGGTCATGCAGGACAAAGAACCATGGGCTGAAATTTGGCACTCTAAATATGCAGAGGAATGGGAAATAAAGGATCTGATACGATTCTCCGGAGGAAAACCCGGCTCGCATATCTGGCGCATAGCCTAGAAGGGGAGAGGCCTTGTCGAAGATCATAGCTTTTGGGAAGTAAGGAATGACATGACAACCAAGTTATGGGAAGAATATTGGAAACAACTACCACCCTTGGGGTAGGAGGATGAGATCCAACAGATAAAATAAGTGTTGTATAATAGAGGCATGACCCAGGTAAGGGACTTCTGGAAACCACAAAATGACCACTAGGACTTCAGGACTTGGGAGGACAAGGAATGGTGGGAACACATGGAACCTACAACTAAGATAGTTAGACTCTTGGAAGCCTTGGATAAACAGAGGATTAGAACTCACACAGGGGAGGACAAAATCCGATGGGGATATAACCCAACTGGGTCCTTTACAATTAAGGAAGCCTACAAAATCCTGATTAATGCCACATAACCACCAACATAAAATAAACGGGGAAATATCTAGAAGAAAAAACTATGGCCTAAAATGGATTACTTCAGTTGGTTGGTAATGAAAAACATAATTTTAACTGGAAAAAATATCATAAAAAGAGCTATGATGGGCCATTATTGGTGCTGCTTATGTGAAGAAGAGGAAGAGATGACCAACCACCTTCTAGATTCCTGTGTATTCACCTCCTTAATCTAGGACAGGGGAGCATAAATATTCAGAAAATCGGATAGGATATGACAATGCCCGAACATAACAATTAGTGAATGGTCTCAAAACCCCTTCTCAAACAACATGTAGAACCGTGTCTGGGACTTATTCCCCCACCTGCTCATATGGTAAGTCTGGAGGGAATGAAATCTGAGAACTTTCTGAGGGAAAAAGAACCCGAACGAAAAAGTCTGGGAGGAAATTCTAAAAAACGTCAGGGAAAGCATAAAGGCCGAAACATGGAATGACTCGAAATGGGATGCAAGTGATTTGGAAAATATAATCCTTCAAAACTGAGGAATCTCTCACACAAACCAACCTAAGACCATCACCACTAAGAGAACCAAGGAAATCCCGAGTGCAAACATATGGATGCCTCCACCAGAGGGGGTTTACAAACTAAATTTTGACGGGGCTTCAAAAGGTAACCCAGGGCCGACATGATATGGGTTCATCATCAAATATTTCATAGGAAGTTTGGTGGGCTTTGGCTCGGGCTACATAGGTTGGGACATAAACAATGCAGAAGAAATAGAGGGCCTCCTCCAGGGAATTTCCATACTGAAAGAACAGGGATGGTTCTGCAGTATCATAGAAGGGGAATCTAAAGTGGTAATACAGATGGTAATTAAACTCCAGAATGGCTCACAAAGCTTCAGGGTAGCTCGGTCTTAGCACCTTCAAGCAAGGGTGGAAGCTCTCCAAGAAAGCCTCCAGAACGGAATGGCCACGAAATTCACCCACGTCCGTAGGTAAGGGAACAAGATGGTGGATTTGTTGGAAGACTAGAGTACGATGAACTTCCAAGGTGTAAAAGAAAAATATTGGAGGGAGGTGGTGGATGTGAAGGTACATGCCAGGTGTGTGGATATCATACCTCAGGACATGCAGAGAAATCAAGCCTGCGAACTGCCAGCTTAAAAGGTGGGCCCGAAACTCTTGTGAAGGCACGTGGATGCGATAGAAGTATGAGGGTGTCCATGTGATGAGTGTAGGTGATTCAATGGCGCATTTTGCCAACTCCAATTCATATTATTTTCACTAGTGTGGGAGAATGAATGCACAGGGTGGGAAAGAGCGAACCTTGATCTGGTTTGATTACCATTGTACCGCATCTGGTACCTAGGCCATCATTAAATGTAGAAGAGGGATGATGTCAGGGGATGGGAAATTTCTATGTAGGGACCTGAAGAGTTGGGAGGTTTCCCATGTTGAGTTTATGAGGATTGCTGTTTCCATATTACTGTGATAAGAAACGACTCGAAGAATAGGGTGGTGAATTATATGAGGGACAGAGGAAAGATGGATGCAGGTAACCATAAGGAGAAAGGAAAGTGTGCAGCAGGGGCAATGGGACAATCGAACCAAGCCCAAACAAAGGCCCTGTGGGAATCTCAGAGTTACGAATTAACCCTCCCCAATAAAATTTAGCAGAAGGTGAATGAGGCCGAGCAGAACCCGTGGGAGGTGCTGGACAGTGAGACCCTGTGGGAGGAATGATGAAAAGTAGAGGACTGGATCTTGGACCTAGGACACACACTGGGCTGAACGAGTCAATATGAGAATAGAATAGCTCTCTTTTGGGTCATTAAGAACCTCCTAGGTCGAGTGACATGGGAGAAGGAAGTAACATGGGAGAAGGAAGTAAACGAAATCAAGCTGGGGCAGTTGGACTAATGGAGGGATGACGCCCATTCCAACCTCTCGAACTTGAACTACAAGGTGGAAATGCTCTTAAAGTGCTTCGGCATCCTGATCCCTCCTACACCTTCGGGGAACTAGGGTGACCGTCCAGTTGCTGCTAATCTTCAGGAAACCGAGAGAAGGGGTCCCCCTTATGCACTGCAGTAGACCCATGGTGACTTGCCCCACGTCACTGGATATCATCATTCCGTTGGTCTTCTCAATACCAGAGTCTATGATAGTTTACATAGTAATTAGTTCTATTATTTGTGTTTGGGCATGTAGTCAGACCGGTTGGTAATTTGTTGTTTATCTGTTTAAAGGAATTAGTAGGATGTCTGTATGTCTCTCTACTAGTACGATTGAAAGGCTTGGTTTTGTCAGGGCCATTTTTGGCAAGTCTTTGGGTAAAGGATAGGGTTAGAGAAAAACATGTAATTCATCTCAGATCTCAGAAGCTGTACATACTAGGATTGGAGGCAAAGAAGGCCTTTTTATAGTCATTTTCCATCTTTAATATAAAGTCTTATCTTACAAAAAAAAGGAAAAGAAAAAAAACTCTAAACAAGAAAAAAAACCTAACAAGAAATAAAGGGGGCAAATGCTAAGCAAACCAAAATAGAACAAGAGGATGCTGAACCAAATGTTGATTGCCTAATAGTCCATCCAAATACAATGATTTCACCTAGGAGGTGATGAGTTAAGGGGAATCCAACAATCTCCCTTAGGGAGGTCCTTTTTGTCCACACAATTGTAAGATAACTAGCATAGAACAATGGAGAAACACATGCTTCTTAGAGGAAGAAATCAAGGGAGATTTTGCATGCCAATTTGAGGTAGGTATTGAATGATGATATTTCAATGCAATTCCAAGAACATAATTTTTCTTTGATTTTCTCCTATAGAATGCATTCCCATGGATTCATTTTATTGGACAAATGGAGGCCAAGAAATATCTAGATCCAAATGTGAACACCCTTTCCTTTAAACTGTTAAAGAAATGTAACCACAGAAGATACTCTATTTTGTATTATTATTGTTATTACCCCTTCTTGAGATGTTGTTCCTATGATTAGGGATATCATTGATGTAATTGGTTATGTAAAGTATTGAGGTAAAACCTCCGTTGTAAGTCTAGTTAGTAGTACTCACAAAAGTATTATTAAAATTTTATTTTGATTATCTATGAGAATTGCTTCTCAAGTTAGATCTAGGGGCTAGAACAATTTCACCATCAAAATGTTTGACAAAATATGCAAGAGAAAACAAAGAGACAGAAATAGATGGAATAGCACATGTGAAAGGTGCTAACATCAAACCATTATATTACAGCACACCTTGAATATGTGTATGATACATATTTGTAGTACATTGGACAAATTCATGAGGATTTGGAATCCAATTGGAGTTTTACATGTGTCATGGTGAGATTTGACCTCAATCCCCCCTAGCTGGACCAATGGAGACCCAAATCAGCCCAAACAGTCACGAACCAAGGTTTGAACATGGGTGAGGTGTTCTAGGTCATTAATGAGTCCTAGAAAAGCATGGGTGAGAATATATAGGGGAGTGGGAGGCTCTAGGTGGCAATAACTACTCCTAAGAGAGCCAAAATAGGCCAAATACACCACTAGCACACTTAGTTAAAATTGTATCCCCCAAACCAAGGAGGTAGCACCCCAATGCATTAATGAGGGTGCACATGGGCTGGGTTGACCAAACTAGGGTGCTATTGTAGGTGTGAACAAGCCAAAATAGCCAGATATATTGCAGAATCAACTCTCCTAAGTCTAAACCATAGGATATCATTGTATGAAAGCAAATGAAGTTAGCCTAAGGTCTAAGCTATGTACTAAGGATGTATTACTGCTCCAAAACCCTCCCTTAATCTAGAATTAGTACAATTTAATTATTTATTAAGGCCTTGGAAACTAAGGCACAAGTCACTTTTTACAACAAAATTCAATTGATCCATGTAACAGAGGTAAGGAGGAAAACCTCATGGGACAAAAACTCCCCTCAAAAAATGGATTATGACATAGAAGCAAGGTTGCATACACTCCAAATTAAAAAATGTCTGGAGGAATCTTCTTCTTGGGAAGAAGTGGAATGTGCTCAACCAACTCAGGAACAACTGCATGATGAATCCTTAGACCATGTAGAACAACTGAAATGCACTGATAGGAGAGCGAATGGTGCTCTTCATACTTGAACCTTGAACCAAACAGGATGCCATGCCTGAAAGAGACTGAAGGTGCTTGAGAATTGGTGACCCCAAGTGAGTCATAAGTATCTTGAAGCATCAACTTTGAATGAAAGTTGTAAATAGCTCCAAGAAGATGCGCCATTGTTATTGAAAGGGCTTCTCCATCTTCATATGAACTTGAAGGAACTCTACTAGTGATGGTGGAGGACTACATGGGAAAAATAGTCTGAAGCAATGAGATATCTTCAATTGACATCTAAACCTCTCCACATTTTGAACCAATACTCTCATGTGAAGAAAACCCATCTTCTAGAGAAGGCTCGCTATGAGCATCAACTAGAAATACATCTTCCCCATTTGTAACAGAATACATAGAGGAGAAGGGTGTAGAATGGATAGATAAATATTCAATAGTAGTGATGGCAACAACTCATATGCTATCTTCATGAAACATAGCTTCTTGACAAGGAGAGGAAGCCACAGAGGAAGAAACTTGAGTTGGGTCATTTGCTGAATCTTTGGCTACTTCTTCTTCTTCATTTCGAACAGCTTCTTGAGAAATGTATGACGCCGAGATCATAGGAGGAAGAACACATAAGGAGGTGCCCATTTGCTTTCTCTCCATATAGCTCACATCTTCTTGCTGCATGCCAAGAGCTTCATCTAGATTTATCCTAAGCTCAAATGGGTAATCAAAATAATCAAGGAGGTAGTGCATTGTAGGAGGTATAGCTAGACACATAGTTCCATAGGCTCTATCATTGTCATCAAGCCAATCATACTTCTCTTGCCATGACTTTGGCTCTCTCACAGATCTAATGGACACACCATAGATACATGTCCTCTTGAGATATGCACACATATTTGACTTCCATTCATAATAGTTGAATGGAGAAAGGAGAGGAACAACTTTCGAATCCATGAAGTTGTTGTAGGAACCTGCAATGAAAAACACTCAGGTTTTTTGGAAATATGCCCTAAACAACAACTCAACCTCACAATATTTGTTGCAGCTCCAACAAGCTTTGATACCATGTAATAATTGCTTCTCAATTTAGATCTATGAGCTAGAACAATTTCACCATCAAAGTGTTTGACAAAATATGCAAGAGAAAACAAAGAGACAAAAATAGTTGGAATAACACATGTGAAAGGTGCTAATATCAAACCATTATATTACAACACACCTTGAATATGTGTATGATACATATTTTTAGTACATTGGATAAATTTGTGAGGCTCTGGAAGCCAATTGGAGTTGTACATGTGTCATGGTGAGATTTGACCTCAATCCCCCCTAGGTGGACCAATGGAAACCCAACTCAACCCAAACAGTCATGAACCAAGGTGTGAATGTGGGTGAGGTGTGCTGGGTCATTAATGAGTCCTAGAAAAGTGTGTGTGAGAAGATAGAGGTGAGTGGGAGGATCTAGGTGGCAATAAATGATCCTAGGAGAGCCAAAATAGGCCAAATACACCACTAACGCACTTAGTCAAATATGGATCCCCAAAATCAAGGATGTAGCAGCCCAATGCATTAATGAGGGTGTACATGGGCTGGGTTGACCAAAATATGGCACTGGTGTAGGTGTGAACATGCCAAAATAACTAGATATATTGCAGAATCAACTCTCCTAAGTCTAAACCATAGGGTATCATTGCATGAAAGCAAATGAAGTTAGCCTAAGGTCTAAAATATGTACTAAGGAAGAATTACTACTCCAACATTATCCCATGGTAAGTCAGCAATAATTGGGAGGATAGGTCAGCCCTATTTGGTTATTAGGCCTCTCCATTGAGAAGTATAAATAGGGGATGCACCTCCCTCATTTGGACACACTCAGAACTCAACAGTTGCATTAGAGAGAGAAGGAACAGTCCATGTGGGAGAGAGAAAGTAGTCCAATATTATTCTTGGGGTCTTATAAGTCTTATTATTTCGGTCTTACACTGTACTTAGTTGAATTCTATATTGGGGAAGTTTTGTTGGGTTTTCTCTCCCATGAGGGTTTCCTAGGATAAATCTCTGTGTTCTTTTGTGTGGCTATTCTTGTCTTTCTTTTAGTGATCCTTTTGTATATGGTTATGATGTTATGATGATAATTGTTCTTAGATATTGTATAACCATTAAAATCTTAACATGGTATCATATAAGCCCTGAAAGAAGTCTTTGTGCAGCCAAAACACTGCTACAACTGCAAATACTGGGGATTAGGGTTTAATGCTTGAAAACCCTAGAAGACAAAAACTAGTCATCTTGGTAATTTCGATATAAATAGATCTTGGAGAAGGATCATGAGCTGAAACTTGGATAGGTCAAAGACGAAATATTTATGTACCTTGTGTGAGAGTTTCAGTCACATTTTCGCTATACTTTAGGAGATATGAGTCCTCCAAATTAGGGTTCTAGCCTCCTCCAGAATCCAGTCTCAAACATGAGACCTAGGGATAATTGCTATATATTGGGCTAGGAAAGTCCAAATAAAATTTAGCAAGATGCTGCAGATAGGGAACAGACTTTAGTTTATGTGGTCCAAGTTTTGGACCACATAGGTGAAACAATGACACGTGGAATTCCGTACAAGTTCACTATGCTGAACAATCTTAAAACAAGTCACCCTGTGAAACTTATCATAAGTCACACTTGAAGAATCCAATTTGCTCTAAACTATGGGGTTGGAAAGAATACATACAAGAATATCTCATAACAAATTCTCATACCATTAGGAGCAAAAACTACAGAGATATAGCTAAAACAAGATAAGACAATTATGCAGAAGAAATTGAAGAAATTAGGGCTTCCTATTTCGGGCACTTCCCTCCACCGATTAGTTGAAAAAGGAGGACTATCAAAATCGCCCTAGGAGGGAACATATTTCTATGGAATAAGTTTCTCATTATGTGGATTTTCAATTTTTGACCTAACACTCCTGCCGAGGAAAAATAGGGCATCAAATATTTTGCAGGAAAATGAGTATGTTGCTCATCTTTCCTTGAGGAGGAACATATTTATATCCAATCATATATTAAAGATACCTAAGTTGAAAAATTAGGGTTTCTCTATCAAACCCTAGGTCTACCGGAAGAAGTCTTCCAAAAAAGCTTTCAAGCAAGCATCGAGTTGAAGCAATATGATTGGTAAGTTCTATCCTCTTTATTTCCATTTGAGGTTCTCATTTTTATCATGGTAACAAACAGTACCAAGCTTGAGGATAATATTGAAGGATCCAATAAATATTGACCATGGAAGTATAGAGTGCTTCTCATACCTGAAGAAGCATGACTTGGAGAACTATGACAAATAAGAAGTTGCAGATCCAGAGGGAGATGAAGACAAAGCACAAGAAGGACTTAGTCAAAGCCAAGAGGATTATTTCCGTCTCCATTATATCTCACATGTATCATCATTGAAGAATCCTAAGGATGTGTTCAATGTAATGACCAAATTGCATGAATGAAATAATATCAACGAGAAGATGACCTTGAGAACTCAACTCAAGGATGTGAAGATGAAAATGTCAAAAGCATTCAATATTACTTCTCAAAGATCAAGAAGCAACTAGAATCCATTGAAGACAATGTCGAAGTAACGAAGGTGGAGATTAAAACCTTGATTGGGATCCCAATTTCATGGAATTCATTCATTCAAGGAATATGTGCAAGAAGGAAGCTGATCTCTTTCAATAGACTATGGGAAGAATGCACACAAGGAGAAGCTTGGTTCATAACAAGAGAAGATGGGAGAAACTAAAGATCAAGCTCTCATAGTTCACTCCAGAAGAAATCATAGAAAGAAGGAGGACCATCATCAAACCATAATACAAAAGGACTTCAGAAGAGATCCTTCCAACATTTGATGCTACACTTGTGATGAGAAGGGACACTACTCCATAGATTGTTCTAGAATTATAGGCTCCTTCAACAAGTAGTCAAATAAGAAAAGACATCATGATCACACCGCTGAAGATGATGAACCAACTAATAAAAGATTCAAAGAAGAAAAGGAATATTCCTCAAGTGATGAAGAATATGAATTCTACTAGTGAAGACAAAGATCATACTCTTATCCATTTCAACATTGGATAAGAAGGAATGCAGTTAGTGATGCTCGAAACCAGTACACAGGTTCTCGGAATTAGATGATGAAGGCTCCAATTATTCTCGGAAGGATATAAGGATCAAGAAGGATCCCACAAAGATAAGTATTTGAATTTTATTTCCTATATATATAGTTGCTTAAATAACATTCTTTAGTTGTGTACATGTCTATGTTCAAGGAAACATATTATGCATGATATGATGTTTGCATTAATGGACAATATACTACTAATATGCATGTGATGGGTAAGTGGCTTATGGTGCTGTAAAAAATTGCATTGCTACTTGTCTAGAGTAAAACCTCTTTACTGACATGTTAGGAGTAGTGCACACTCTTAATAATGTATTGGTAGAGATGGAAGGAATCTAGAAAGTTATCGGGTGTATACGGGATATGGATGAATGTTTTATTGGCTAAAATAGTTGGATGAATTTGTCATTATGAATATGTATTGAAGATTATGAAATGTTTCTAACCATGCAACTGATGTATTTGACTTGTAGGAAAGATCATGTACAATCACCTACAAGAAAAGAAGGATGAGACTTGTTCCGAAGAACAAGTGATGACAGTTCAGTTAGACGATTCACTCCAATAAACACATATGAAGATGAACCTGAAGCTCCCACGGTCAGAGACATCGTGGATGAAGAAATATCTTCAGAAGAATATAAGAATCATGATATGACCTAAATAGAGTGGTATATCCACCTTGAGATATGAAGACCATCTTGTGAATGAGAGATAATTCAAGATGAAGAAAAGTATGATGTGACTTACAACGAAAGTAAGAGGCATCAAATATGTTAACACAAAAAATTGTTCACCTAGCTCTACATGGCCTAAACCAAATACATACTTCATATTCCTACCATATTTCCCTTACTTTTGACCTTCACAATTGTGTTTCCACAAAAAATGGTCCAAAACATTATTATTTACTATGGTTTACCTTCACTCTCTGCAAAATAGGGGTCAAAAACCCTCAAAAAGGTTCAAAAACCCTAAAAAGGGTGCAAAAACCATAAAAGAGAGAAAACCATAGGAAAATACCATGGGTAACCACATTGGGTAAAAAAACCATAGATCCGTTCTCTAAATACATTGTGAATGGCTCTCCCAAAATACCTTTTTTCCATCTTTGTGAGTACACTAGGACACCTTTTTCTCTCAGGTATTCACACACCTTTTTTCCACCATTCCATTGCCATACCATTCCCACTTAGTACGTCGAGACATTCTCCGTACCCACCTGGAGAACCAGCCTGTGGAGAGGCGGACCACAGGATCAAATATGAAACAGATGGAAGCATCAAGGGATATACGGAAAGGTTCATGGTTTCTCTTAGAAAGAGGGAGTAGACTATGGCATGACATACTCCACTGACTAGACCCACTTCTCCACTGAAGTAGAAGTGTATATCGAGTAGAGAAGCACATGTGCACAAAATGATTTGTATGAGCTCAAAAGGCACCCATGGATAAGCAAATCCAGTTACATGAGGAGCATGAACATCACCTAGAGTGATGAAGATCTTAACCTTTTCTACAAGGTTAAATATGGAATCCTATAGTGGACAACAAGCTCATAGATGGGTACAAGAGGAAATTTTCAACAAAGTTCAAGGTAAAGGATCTTGGTATCCTGTGACCTGATATGGGTACATAGAATATCAGTAGCAGAGGATGATACCTGTCACTCCAGTACAAAATGTTTCGATACATAGAATACAAAATGAAGAGGAGGATGATGCTCCGCTTCAGAGGGAGTGACTACAGAATATATCTAAGTTCAAGATGGTATGAAAGGATGGCCAACTTCCTGATGGACTTAGGATTTACCAAGAGTAAAGTGGGTTCCAAACTTTAATTTAAGGTTGAATGCAGAATACTGGTATATGTCGATGACCTGACAAGAGAGGACGAACTCATTGCAGATGCAAAGAGGAAGTGCTAGAAAGATCACCTCAGAATGATGTTTTATTTCTGAGTGAGTATCATCTCATTGCTTAGTAGAAAGAAAAGCAATGTTTCCTTCAGTATAACTGAGGCTGAGTACATTGTAGTATGTTCATCCTGTAATGAAGCAATATGGTTTCACAAACTATTAGAAGGATTGTTTGATGTCGATATAGATCAACTTGATATTTATTGTGACAACCAGAGTTGCATCAAGCTAACAAACAACCCGATGTTTCATAAAGTCCGTGATATGGTGCAAAGATGAGCCGTGAACCTCCAATATGTTCCTACAGAGACACAAGTTGCTGATGTGCTGACTAAGCCTCTGTCTCATGTAAAGTTTGAACACTTTCGAGACAAGTTTGGTGTAGTCCAAAAGGACCTCCCTAGAAAGAGTGAGTGATGGTGTACCATTATAGAGAAGGACAGTCATGTATTCCACTATGCTTATAGATATTGATGAAGTTGTAGATGCACAAGAAAATAATGATGAGCCCCAGTGGTCTGGTCACTGTATAGAGAGCCTGGTCGTATCTTCATGGGTAGAGCCCAATATAGTTGGTGAAATCACAGAGGGTGGATCCGAGTATGATGGGTTGTATCAGTAAGGGTAGATCCCAACATGGTTGGTGGCATCCTTAGAAGGAATATTCCAGGAAGGTTGGTCATATCTTTAAATAAGAAGATCCAAATAAGATGTATTTCTGCAGACAAGAACACTCTCTTGTTGAGAGTGGTCCTAGCACTTACCGGCTGAGGATGGTCCTGTGGATACTCTCATATGGAGAGTGGTCCTGCATTCATTTACAGATGAGATCTGCATTCGGTTGTAGACGACTGTATCCTACTTGAGGATGGTCCTGTGGACAAGAAAACTCTCTTGTTGAGAGTGGTCCTAAGACTTACTGACTGAGGATGGTCTCGTGAATGATAGTACTCTCATATGGAGAGTGGTATTACATTCATTTCCGGATGAGATCTGCATTCATTTGCAAATGAGATATGCATTCAGTTGTAGATGAAAATATCCTACTTAATGATGGTCCTGCAGACAAGAACACTTCCTTGTTGGGAGTGGTCCTAGAACTTACTAGCTAAGGATGTTCCTATGGACGATACTCTCATATGGAGAGTGGTCCTACATTCATTTACAGACAAGAGTTGCGTTCAGTTGAAAATGACAGTATCCTACTTGAGGATGGTCCTGCGGACAAGAACACTCCATTATTGAGAGTCACTCCTAGCACTTATGGGATGAGGATGTTCCTACGGACACTATCGCTCTCATATGAAAAGTGGTCCTAACACTTACTGACTGAGGATGTTCCTACGGAAAATAGTGCTCTCATATGGAGAGTGGTCTTGCATTCATTTGCAGACAAGATCTGTATTTAGACAATAGTATCCTACTTGAGGATGGTTCTGTGGATAAGAACACTTTCTTGTTGAGAGTGGTCCTAGCACTTACCAACAAAGGATGGTCCTGCAGAAGATAGTACTCTCATATGGACAATGGTCCTACATTCACTTGCGGATGAGTTCCTGCATTTGGTTGCATATGATGATGTTCTAGCATTTGTTTATGTTATTGGTGATTTAGCTCAATGTTTGTATATTTATGATAGTACAGGTGATGCTCAAGATGATGCTAGAGATGATGATGCACGAGATGATTCCAAAGATGATGCCATAGATGATGATGCTTGAGATGATGATGCTTGAGATGATGCCATAGACGATGATGGTCGAGATGATTCCAGAAATGATGATGCTCGAGATGATGCCATAGATGATGATGGTCGAGATGATACCAGAGATGATAATTCTCATGATGATACCAGAGATGTCCGAGATGATGATGTTCCACAGATGATGTCGATGTATGTATTTTGTGAAAACTTCCTATGACATATAGATTCACTAGTCAGACGTTGTACATATGTATTGTTATAGAATACCTTCCTCGTTAAGAGGGAGTGTTAAAGAAATGTAACTGCAAAAGATATTCTATTTTGTATTATTATTTTTATGATCCCTTCTGGAGATGTTGTTCCTCTAATTAGGGATGTCATTGATGTAATTGGTCATATAAAGTATTGAGGTAAAACCTCCATTGTAAGTTGGGTTAGTAGTACCCACAAAAGTATTATTAAAATGTAATTTTGAAGATCCTAAGGTAAGTCAACCCTAATTGGGAAGATAGGTCAGCCATGTTGTGTTATTAGGCCTCTCCACTAACCAGTATAAATAGGGGAGGCACCTCCCTCATTTGGACACACTCAAAACTCAAAAGTTGTGTTAGAGAGAGAAGGAGCAACCCATGTGGGAGAGAGAAATCAGTCCAATATTATTCTTGGGGTCTTATAAGTCTTATTCTTTGGGTCTTACACTGCACTTAGTTGAAGTCTATATCGAGGAAGTTTTGTTGGGTTTTCACCCCCATGAGGGTTTCCTAGGATAAATCTCTGTGTTCTTTTGTGTAGATGTGCTTGTCTTTCTTTCAATGATCCTTTTGTATATGGTTATGATGTTATGATGCTAAATGTTCTTGTATATTGTATAACCATTAAAAACTTAACATGAACTAGTTCCCCAAGAACATGAGGGCGGCTATTGAATGCTTTCAAGAATGCGAGGAGTCTCATTTGAATTTTGGATCCAAGAGAGCCGTTTTGAGATTTGAATGTGCTGTAGAATAAAGTGGTCCCGCCATTTTAAAAATATAACAAGTTTAGAACAAAACTCCACATGGGTGCATGTGGTTAACTGAATAGGAAGGTCATGCTAATCAACGCAGGTGTCTAATGCTTTTAGCTGCACAATTTTATGTACCGACTGCATTTGACATTTTAGGGATTAATTTGTCTTTTGGATATGATGAGGATGTCTTTGGTTAGCAACATGTTGTATGTTGATGATGTCTTTCTGCAAGATTAGCCAAAAATGTCGCATGTATGCAAAATTTAAGCATTAACATATGCCCCCTGATATATTGGAGGATACTATAGGGATGAAATGCATCATCGTTTCTTTCTCTCCATGTACTAATAATTTATCAAGCACTTATGGGTGGCAGGATCTACCCATGAGGGAAGGTTGTTGGTGATGACCATTGAAGTTGTAAACAATATATGTTGTTTTGATACAAACGAGATAGGAATACTTATGCTCATGAAAATATGTTAGAGTAGATTACAATAATATGGAATTGAGGGGTTGAATCTTGATAATACTGTTACAAGAATGAAGGTGGATTCAATCCTTGTATGAATAAATGAATCCTGGAAATGATGTTACTAGTGCCGAAGAAGTGGAACTGCTGATGACCACGAACATCGCACGGGTGTGGGGGACTTGAATAAGGGTGGAGTTGTTTGGAAGAAATTGAATATACTAGATGCGATTCTACCATGAATAATAAATGTGAACACTAATACCATCGGAATGTACAAATCCCCTTGATTTGATAGACTTGCCAGCGTTAAGAATAGGGGATACTACTAAGTTAGGGATCACTAATGAATCTCCCTACTTGGTTCGATGAGATTCCTTATATTGATGAGAAGGGACCTTAAGGTACAACTATAACCACTGCAACTCTCATATTATGGTGCATCGACATCAATGAGAGCTTAAGCATTTTCCAAGACAATGGCCTTATCTCAAGAACCAAGATCATTTTTTAACCAATTGGGAAACTGACTGACTTGACACAAGACTGGTTGATAAGCATGGGGCTCATGAATTCCCTTGATTGATGTAAATATGGGTGAGTGACTAACAACAACATTCTTCAAATGATGATACATGGTGTAATGGAGGGAAATAGACTGTAGATGAATGACTTTATCGGAGACACAATGCTAATGTGAAAGATAAAACTAATAATGCTGGGCCCTAGGTGGATTCAAATATATCAATTAAGGGTGACTAAGGGGCGATTCCAAAAAGAATAATGTGATGAGGTTCCCACGGTTTTGTGTGAAATGGGGAATGATTTGCACATAAAGAATTATTGATGCGGTTCCCATGGTTTTGAGTGGGTTGGGAAACCAAATTGTATGGGAAGGATTCCCACGGTTTTGGATGAGCTGGGAAATTATTTTTATGACGATGTAATGGCTTTATGCACACCAAAAAATGGGTTCCCCATGAATCAATTCCATGCAGAATTATACTACATGAATAAATGAGTGGGATTAGTGTCTTTGGAGGGTGCACCCCCATTGTTATCTTATAGGGGGGTGATGATATGAAGAGGAAAACAAGTGGCATATTTCCCATGAGGGGAATGAGGGGTTGTCTATGAATCATAATGGTAACACGTGCCAAGATATCTGAGGGATGAAATGATCAGAATGCAAGGTGATCATATGTGGCTTAAAATTTGACAACCTAGTAAGTGATTAGATTCCTCAGACTTGGGATGGTTTGACATCATGGGTGTCAAAATATGAATGGGTTTGTAATGGTGCACACACCAATGGGGGAACAAGTTGTTCTTGGTGACAACATTGAAGGCATACCATGATCAAGACTTATTACCCTATGGTTATTAATGGGAGTACTAGGTAAATGCAATGTTAACAAGGATAACATTACCTATATGCTAGGTTGAGATGAGATACCTGTGATTGAAGTACATGCACTGTTGTTGTAAAATGAGGTGTTTTATTAATGATAATCCTGAAGACATGGTGCACATACCCAAGCATAATACTGATTATGACATGAGTATTGACAATGCAACAAAATTGTCAAGAAACATAGCGCACATGGGAAATGGCCAAAAAAATAAGTGTTGGATGAAGTTTCCCAGATAATGGAACATAAAGTACCATGTTGAAGAGCTCACAATGCGGATTGTGATGGCGCAAATGGTTTATCAAATGAAGCTACAGTTTGTGTGTATGAGTTGTTTAAAAATTAGGTCAATTGACTATAAATAAGGGTGGGGTATTCTTGTTGAAATCATTTGTACCAGTTAACGTGTTGATTCCCTAGAGCTACTTTTTCTATTTATGCTATATTCAACCATCATATTTCGATCCCGTGAGTTAAATGTAAACATTAAACTCGTCCTCTTCATCTCTATCCACTCGATTTTTATCTTAGGAGGCTAATTCAACCATACATGGACTGGAAATTTGTGTTTTCGACTGGTTGTGCAAGTTTCAAAGGGTCACCCATGCTACCCTACATGAGACTCCCTTTGAAAATCATTAATTACGTGTGAGTTTCATGTTTCATACATGCACGGATATCAGGTATCTGTTTAGTTAAAAGTTGTGCTTAAGCGCTAATGAATTGTGTATATACCACGCAGATCTTTAGTGCAACTACCTAATGTTTTCTCTTGCATGGGTATAAAGTGTATTCTTATAATGGTAGGGTCACACTAAATAGTGCCACTTTTTATAGAAAAATTCATGCTATTTTGAGTTAATTTTTTTCTTATGAGATACTGATACTGACTCCAAGTTTATGCTTGTAGGTTACCTTAAATTGTAGCGATGGTGTATGTCAAGTTATGAGAGCATCATTATGATGAGTTGAACCAACATGTGGTGGGGTCTCCAACAGTTGAGTAGGACTTGGTTGCTTAAGTTCTTCTAATCGTACATGAGATCTCAGGAATATATTTTATGGGATATTATACAGATGTGGGATGCTGAGCATGGTTGTTTATGCATGGGGAATGAGAACCTAAGAATTGAGGGTCGTGATATGATACTGACTCCAAGTTTATGCTTGTAGGTTACCTTAAATTGTAGCGATGGTGTATGTCAAGTTATGAGAGCATCATTATGATGAGTTGAACCAACATGTGGTGGGGTCTCCAATAGTTGAGTAGGACTTGGTTGCTTAAGTTCTTCTAATCATACATGAGATCTCAGGATTATATTTTATGGGATATTATACAGATGTGGGATGCTGAGCAGGGTTGTTTATGCATGGGGAATGAGAACCTAAGAATTGAGGGTCATGATATATACTTTTTGTCAAGGCTCCCCATTCGTAGGTTCAAGGAGCATACTAGTTCTGCTTTATCTAGATACTGTACTATCAAGCAAATCATCACTTAGTACTATGGTGGGAACTTGATGGCCCGGGTGTCAAGGAAGATTGGGATTGGCCACATTATGGACCTACCGGTTCAAGCTGTGGAATATATGATGGTGTAGGTACTCAGGGTGATGAGCACCATCAGGATTAATAGTGGCCATCTCCTACTAGTGGAGTGGTTTGTGGATGGATGTCGAGTATCCTGGGGGCATATGATGTTGCAACATATTATTGAATTGTTGAGTGATAGGTCTAGGAAGGGTTTCAGGATTTCACTTATGGGGGCGTAGTATGCTCCTACTTTTTAAGTTTTTCCCATCATTGTGGCCACTAGTGGTAGTGACTCCAAGAGGGGCAATGGACCCATGTATGACATTTTGAGGGTTCTTGATGCCTTGGGATGGTGGGGATGAGGTAGGATTTATTTTTACAAGGAACTACTTACAGGTGTGGTGCCAGAGGATCAGGGCAATGGAGAGATATACATAGAGTGGGATGGAATTCCATGGGGATTTAAAGCTTCCTATGCTAATGGGTGGTTGGGATGGATGATTTATGTGAGATATATATTTATACATGCTTTATACATTTTGTTTTATGAACATGTATTATATATATGTATATCGAGTACTGACCTTGGTTTACATTTTGGTGTAAATGTTGGGCTTGTGAGACTAGCCAAGGTGTTGAATGTTGCAGATGTTCCACCTCCTCAAGTGCCTCATCATCGTCGGTGGCATGATGATGTAGAAGTTGGAGGACGGAGAGCATTGGGTCCTGCAAGAGGTGCTTCCCCCGCCGAAGGGGTTTCTCCAAGGGACTGGACTACTGTGGTTTTGGCCAACCTAGAGAGACGACTATATATCCTGGTGATGGATAGGGATGAGTGTCCACTGGGTGTTTTATAGATGATCAGTTAGCGTAGGTGGTAGGATCCCTAGTAGAGTGTGGGATTGAGTGGCACCAGGTTTTGCGCAAGTTTGCGATGGCAGGACACATCACGTAGGGAGCCTAGGGCAGAAGGGATCATCCACCAATAGGACTAGCACCATCTCCAGGTCTAGGGTCAACCTTGGGTCCACCAATAGTGCATGCACATGTAATGCCCCCTTTAGCGAATTTGGGGCCTCATGCTCCATTACCTGGGGAGTTTCCTCGAGTGCATGACACTTATGTATTGTACTTTTGTATAGGGTCAAGAGCCCCATTTTGTATATTTTCATGGCATAGCCTATGGGAGGAAGTTTTATGATGTACCCCCATAAGGCACATTTTTTGTATGTATGACCTATGGGGCCCATGATGTATATGACATTTTTTTATGATACACACACACACACACCATTGTGCAACATGTTGGTCTCATCTATGTGTTTGATGTATACATGTGTGATGTGTATTCATGTTTACATTCATGTATATTTTCATGTTGATGTATAATCATTAGGGGAATTTTGAGGTAAAAAAAGAGACTCAAAACAAAAAAAATGTACCATCAAAATCAACTTTACAAAAACTAAACAAATTCTAGAGAATGACATCTTTATAGTTGAGGTGACATTCCTTGAGTTAAAGTTGCTTACTTGTTAAATTTTAAATAGTAGATAAAAATCCATAATTAACCATACTCATAATAGAAAAAGTACTTATAAATTACTTTTATATATAATATTAACATATATAGTATTAATAAGATGCTTTGATTTTAAGTAATTTCACTTTAACTATAAAATAATATTATTATTCAAAATTCAAACATAAAATCAATAAATAATCATGACTCATGTACTTTTGATATGGTATAATAAAGTATATAGTATAATAAATAAAGTTATGTTTATAAATAATTTATGTTATTGCGCTGAGAGGCGCTCTACAGCCCAGTATGGGGTAGATCTTGTAAGGTTACGTAACGTTGTAGCGTTACATAATGTTGTAGCGTTACGTAACGTTACATAATGTTATGTTGGCTAAAAAAATAAAACCTTAGAAAAAAAACACTCTATCTTATACATCTATTTATAGATCCTTTGAAGAAAGTGTTTCTCCCAAACGCGGTAAAGTTTTTTCATTCTCAATCGCTGAAATAGAGTTTGATCTTTATTTTACTCGGAAGGAAAGCCATATCTACGCAGGTGAATACAATGGCCAACAAATGGAATGAGCATTTAGTTGGAAAGCTTCAGAAGTTGAATAGCACAAAAGATAGCATTGAAGGTACTTGTTATTCTGTTTATTTCACCAAGATTAGCCTTTTTTCCAAGCGTAGAGGCATTTTTAGGTTTTTTTTTTCCAGGTTAAGGGAATTTTTTAGGTATATGGGTAACACGTAGGCGGATATCATTAACAAGCATTTCCAGTTGCTTTTGGCTTAAGGTGCACCTAACAGTGTGAAAAGACTCTAATAAATCACGGTACAGATCTAAATTCACTGATAAATTACGGTACAGATCTAAACTGTCATTCATGTCAGAAGCACTAGACAAAGTTTGTTCTTTGGACTCAATCACCGCTCAAATTATTTGCTGTGTAGGATCACCTAGGGTGGTCTCCTGGTCGTCCCGGGACTCGGGAGTTTCTCTGTTTGAGCTGCCAACATTCACAGTCCTCCTTGAGCGCGTGACGCTAGACGATCTGTTCTGCAATCTCAGATTTTCTTCTTTTCAGCTGCCAACAGTCACACTATTCCTTACTCGCGTAACTCTGGACCTGGACCTGCCAACATTAACACTCCTCCTTCCTCGCTTAACTGTTGACCTACCAACATTAACACTCCTCTGTACTCGCCTAAGCCTGGACCAACTCTTCTGGAAAACACAGACAATAGTCCTTCAATAATGCTACAAAACAATATTTTTAACAACTCTACCAATTTCTTCAAATAGATTTGCAAAATATTATTATAGCAAAGCTTCAGAATGTTTAAAAAAATGCAACTCAAAAGGGCTTATATATATTTAGAAATTGATCGAGAAATCAAACCATTTTGACCAAAGTCCACTTTCCTCCTCCTCCCCAGTTTTGAGCGAGACGGAAGGCGGAGACTGGATATGACTTGAACATTTTAGTGTCGGGGAAGGAGACCAGCCAAAGCTCTTCATTCTCTACGAGCTTTCCTACTACAAAGCCACGCCACCAGCAATCTGTGTCATAGGCTTCTATGAATAATCCTTCTGAGAAAGGGACAGGCAACTCCGTCTGTGGTGGAACGGGTCTGATATTATCCAGGGGCACCTTTTCTACCAACGGATTTCTATCTGGGGTTACAAACTTATCGTATTGTATGTCAAAAAATACAGACCCATTACTTGAAGAACTAATGGCTTTCACAATGCCTTCAGACCATGCACCGACAAATCCTTTGTCTTCGCTTAGGGTCTCCACCTTCATTCCTACCTTCCGTTCCATTATTCCAATTTCCTCGACAGAGCACCTAACATCCTTAACAACTTCAAGTTGTTCCAGCAAATACTTGAAAAATTATAAACGTAACCCTCAATCTTCCAAAATAACAACGCGGATGTGACTGGCGTCAACCTAATGCATTTGTCAAATGGGTGACTGTCCATGTCCCTATGCATTTAATAAAGAGAGAAGTTAAAGAGTGTTTTCATAAGAAAAAATCCATCTCCTTCTATATTCATTTAAAGTGGGTTTTGAAAACGATAACATACTGTCTTTAATGAAAAGAAAGAAGTCAAGTATGTTTTGATCACGATTACATAAAAGGTATGGGAAAAGTGATTTTACCAGTTCGACAAGTTTTTATGGGAATCCAAGAATATTTTTTTAAATAAATCTGAATTTTTTTGTTAGTATAATTGTGTTTCCAATTAATTCAACCCCTTGAAAACACCTATGTTATGAAAGCTTAAACATTGTTTTTTTATATTTTAATTTTTTTTTCAAATTTTTAATCCGAAAGAGCAAAATTCTTAAGTGGATTTTCATTGGGATGTTAAAACAATTATTAAGTAGATTTTCGTTGGGATATTGAAAAGATAATTTTTTATAAATGTAAACGGTTAGTTAAATTTGACTATTTTAATGTTAGGTTGGATATACCAGTTATTAATATTCATAAAATTATTTTTAATTTCTAATTTTTAATATTATTTTAAAAAATATTATGAATTATTTAAAAAATGTTTAGATTTTAAAAAGATTTTAGGGAATTTATAGAAATCCCGCCATCAAGTTTAGACGATGGGTTTTGCCCAATGCTCCCCAGAAAACGAGTGAGACAATTTATAGCACCTTTGTTGGGTGATATTTGAAGCAATTGATTGCACATTTTTCAGCTATATTGAACTACTGCTTTTGATGCTGATGGTTTCTGTTAATTGTTATTATTTTAGAAACTGGAAGCTAGATTCGAAGTTGGAGGTACTGCCGAAAAAATATTAGCAGCATACCAGACTGCTGATGAGGATTATATAGACGAAGAGATAATATGGAAAGCATGTGGGTCTTCTTCAAAGCGATTGGAGGAGATAGAGAATGAAGTACACAAAGGCTGCGCTGTAACTGGTAAGCAACAAAGTAGAATCTAAAATGTTGTGATTATTGGCTAAAATTATTGAGCGTGCTGCATTAGGCTGCAGCATGCATGATAACTCTTGGATCTAAAGGTGTTTGAGATACAATGGTTGGTGTGGCTACGACATAAGTGGCAAGCTAAATATTGATCATCTTGATTATTTAGGTTATCGGCATAGTTATAAATAAAAAAACCATTCCTCACAGTTCCAAAGTTGCCTTTATACCAATATAAATACACTAATATACAAAAAAAAGAGCACTGCTCACCAGTGCTTAGAATTCTCACGCAGACATGAAAGGTCATAGACAGTTTCAACACTTCTACTGGAGCTATACTTCTGTACAAAATGAAGTGAAATACCTATAGACTTTATTCTCCAACTATTCCTGCTATTTCTGGTTATAGTATTAGAGCACGAGCTTAGATCCAGCTAAACAACGTTGGTTAGCGTATTCACAGGAATTTCGATAAAAAAAAATGCTTTGCATTAGGGTTTCTGCATGGGAGAATATACCCACACTTCTTTCACTATAAAAGATTTTCCAAACCTAATTAAATAACAGAATTAAACTCCATAATTCAGAATTTCCATAGTCATTGACCTCCTATTGTACTCTGCTTCCTTAACAAGATTAGTTGGAGCACGGTTAACACGGTTCAGCGCTGAAGAGGCAAAAGCATTGAAAATATCATTCGACTTTCTTGGCTATAACTACTACACAACACAATATACGACCAATAACCCTAATCCACCTTAGGTATCCATTGGTTTGAATTAAATCAATGGATACCTAATAAGAGATTTGATCCCTCTCGGCGCTTGATAGAGCCTAGGATTTGGATCTACGCTGGTAATTTAAGTTAACTAAGATACACGTGGTAGGCTAACACGTTTTAAAAATAATATAATGGGAGGCTAAAACGTTTTGAATGTAATATAAAAGGCAAGTGTGATATGATGTCATTTAAATATGATATATTTGTGATTTTAATGTGGTATTTTAAATTTTTATAATACAGGTTATAATAAATATAAGATAATTTATTTATTTTTTTCAGAAAAAAATTGTAATTTTATTTTTGTATAGAACAAAATTGTATTCATACCAAAACATAAATAGCCATTGTTGCTTATGTAGTGTACAATTTATAAAAAGATAGTTTCATTGTATCTTGTAGATTCTCAAAAGTCTATATATTTTTATAATAGTATATCATATCCATCATTATCAAAAAACAAAAAAGTAGCTGAAAAGTATTTGTAAACATAGCGTCATAAATCATAGTGCAGACTCTAGTCCTTCATGGTAAGGACGGTGATAGTACCTGAAGACTTGATCTTGATTCTATTCTTCAATTTTCCAGGTGCCCAGTTGTAACTGCATACCTTCTTTGGATAACCGGTTTGCCATCCAATTTCTTTCCTTGTAAACATGGGTGAAAGTAACACTGTCAAATCGATGCTTTATAGCCAAAGCATCAGCAATAATAGGAACAAGGTGGATAGAGTAACAACACTATAATTCCTTTATCCTATTTAGTATGATCATTGAGTCCCCAAAAACCCGAAGCATCATACATTCCCTTTCCAATGAAAAAAGAAAAAGTAATTTTAAAGCATACAGCTTCGCAAAATTATTTGTACCAACCCCCAATCGACTAGCAGTAAAATAGAAATAGTGGTAATCTGTTAAGTATAAAACAACACCCCCCCACCTCATGGGTTGTCTTTGTGAAGCCCCATCAAAAAATCCCCATGGCCTTCCCCTATCAATCTCCTTCGGCCGAATAACTTGGAGCTCCTCAACCCTGCCTAGCCGTTGGAAGAAACCTAATATAGATACACTATTTGCAACGAACACCTCAGGGATAGTGACCTTGTCTTGAAAAATTGTAGAGTTTCAGGCCAACCAGATATCCCAGGAAACAATGCAGGGCAGCGCCCGCACCTTAACATTTATGCTGTCCGAAAACCAACTGAAAAAAGCATATGCTATCGTGATCCCTTTCCAGGAGCCAACCCCCTGCAAGGAATGTGTAACCAAACTCCAAACATGCTGAACAAATCTACATTCCAGGAAAATATGACAAGTATTCTTATAAAAATTCATACACAACACGCAATGACCTGAGCCAGCAAAATTACGTGTCTGTAGCACATCCCATGCAGGAGCCTTATTTTCCAAAATCGCCCAAATTAAGAGTAGTTTTGTCTTTGTTGGACACTAGAGTTTCCAGAGACGACCCCACCACCAAAAAATATCCTTGTTGAAACAATCCAAGTTTAATTGTATATAACCAACCTTTGGTGTATAAATCCCAAATGGATTCAGATCCCATATTAATTCATCATCCCCTTCCGTGATCCTAACATGAGAAAACCATATCCCTTGGACATATAAGTCCCAACTTGCCCAATGCTCAATGTCTAAACCTAGCCGGTCACCCCCTAGCCAGCCCTGGTGCCAAATATTTGTAGTAGTTGGATCCGCCACTTGTGATAGGAAGAGTATCCCCCAATAGAAGAAATACAAACAAACCTCCTCAGGGAGTAGATGCGATCTACCACTCCAAACCCATGGATCCATGCCCAGCCTCACCCTCCTACCCGAACCAACCCACCACACCAGCCTAGTTCCAATGAGATCATAAGCATGAACCAATGCTTTCCATATAATATAAGCTCCTCCCCCGATCTTGTTTTCCAACCGAACCCACTCAAGGACTGACAGGGGAGCAACATATTTTTGGATCACCACCTAGGTCCATAAACTCGTAGAAGAAATAAACCTCCATGAGACCTTTGTTGCTAGATCTTTTGAAAGCAGATGAATAATTTTGAGCCCCCAGCCACCCAAGGCTTTTGGCAAGGAAATCTTGTCCCATCGGACCCATACAAGTGAGTTCTGATCCTTATTTCCCCTCCACAAATATGCAAAGTAGAGGCATCTAACCTTTTCCAGAATACCTTTTAGAATCCAAGAGAGGGATATACAGTATACTGGAATGGAATCTAAAACATATTTTATAAGAACCAATCGCCCTGCTCTGGACAACCATCTATGACTCCACCTTTAGAGCCGTTTCTCAAGTTTCGCAATAAGCCACACCCAATCCCCTTTCAGATAAGAGTTGGGATTTAATTGAAATCCCAAATATTTTAATCCCACATCCAAATCTCCCACCTGAAAAGGAATTTTACTCACTAGATATTGAACCTCCACCTCCCGCATATTTGAACAAGTAATAGTATATTTATGTATGTTAATAACCATTCCTGTGGCCACCTGTAAAAGGTCCAAACCTTCACATAGATTATCAGTATCTCTATGAGAGCCATCACAGAAAATGAGAATGTCATCTAAAAAAAGAAGATGGGAAATGAATAAGTCATTTGATATAGGAATCCCTTTGAAGCCCATGCCCCTCTCTGCCTGATCAAGGAAATGGCTCAGTCCTTCGACCACCAACAAGAAAAGTAATTGGGATAATGGGAAACCTTGCCTCAACCCCCTCCTAGCCTGAAAGAAAGGGCTAGCTGAACCATTGATTAAAACAAAAAAAGATGCAATAGAAATACATGCCATAATCCACCAGATAAAGTCAATTCCAAATCCTAAGTGTGTCAACAACATTCTCAGATATAACCAACATACACGGTCATAATACTTGGACAGATCAATTTTTATTACAACCGCATTCAACTTATTAGTCTTTAAGCTGTGTAAGCCCTCTTGGGCCACACCAATCACTTCATGGATCTATCGACCCTCCAGAAACCCAAACCGTTCACAGTAGATGCACTTTGACAGCACCTCCTTGATACGCCTTGAGATGAATTTTGAAATGATTTTGTAAATACATTTGCACAACGAGATAGGACAGTACTCATCCAGTGAGTATGACTCATCTAAATTTGGGATGAGTGCAAATAAAGTGGCATTAAAAGGCCTATGGATAAAAACAACTTTCCTGGAATCATTAACAACATGTAGTAGATTAGAGCCCAGAGTATCTAGAAGCCCCACATATAATTCAATCGTCTAGCCATCTGGGCCCAGACTCTTATCTTTTTGAAAAGAGTGAAGAACCTCCAATAACTCTTTTCCGCACCTCCTCCATAAGAATCCTACTGTCCACTGGTTCCACAAAATGGGGAAAAAATTGAGCAAGTTTAACCACTTTCGCAATGTTAGCCCCCGACCTCTCATTAAAAAGATTACTAAAATGTTGAACCCCCATATTAGCCAACCCATAAAAAGTAGTAACTCTATCTCCTAGAGTGTCCGGAAACCCCCAGATAGTGTTTGTAATATTCCTCCCTTTTGTGAATGCCTAATTTTTTTTGTGTGTTCTCATCACCGCACAGCAACTACAGGGACCGACTCTTTAATCTCCAGGTTGCTTCCATTTCTCCCAGAAGGTGCCAACGTTGTTCTTCCAATAGTAATACTTCCTCCTTTGTCTCAACTGACCTAAACCCAAAACCCGCTTCAGCCCCTTTCAAGAGGATTTTGAGTCAAGTCTCACAATATTGCAACTCAACCACCTCCCGCTCCCATTTCAAACGAGCCCAGGTGATAGTGGCCTGCTTAACACTACTCAAATTTTTCATAAAGTGTACCCCCGCATACCTGTCCCTCTCCAGAACAAAAGGAACCCATTCAGACTTCGCAAGCTCCCCAAAGGACTTGTCATCCAGCTACCTCGGGTTAAAATTAAATGGGTTTGGAGGCTTTCTCCCTCTCATAGAAAACTCCAGAATAATTGGGCAATGATCAGAATCACCACCATCAATGATCCACTGTCTTATCAAATCCACCGAATCCACAAAAAATTCTACCACCAAAAAACGATCCAATCGCTTTGCCACCCGATCCTCACCAGATCACTCATTCCTCCAAGTTGGTAGCACCTTTATAGGATTAATATCTAGTAGCTCCTTCTAAACCAGAGCATTCAAGAAATAGTTTTTCAAAACATTAGGGACAAGTTGCGGTCCTATTGCAGCTGCAACTGTTTTCCCCAAATTTTTTCAAATTCCCCCCCCCCTCATGATTTTAATGTTGCTTTGAATCGTTTGGACCCAGGACCTGTTTTTTGGTCATGCTTTAATTCCTGATTATTTTGAAGATTAAATCTCTTCCTGTTTTCAGAAATTGCTTATGTTTGAAATTGCTGTGGGTCGCGGGTTTTAGAGTTTGTTTTGCTAGTCGAAGATGAATCGGATCAATTGTTCTTTGTAAAGCCGCTATTTCAGAGGTGAAATGGGTTTTTGACCGTTGTTAATTTTTGAAGTCGTTCCGAACACTTAGTATTTTTATTGATCTGGCATCAGAATACATTTGATCGGAGGCTGTTGTCTACTCGTCTTCCATCGTTGCGGCTCCCAAAGCAGCTAGGTACCTGAAATATAAGTGTTCCGCTCACCGATGCGTGTCAGTTTTTAGTCGCGTGTCTGTAGCCTTTCTTCTTCTGCCCTTGCGGCTGTGCAATGCATTTTCCTTCCGATGTCGATGTCTTTCCGATTTCCGACTGGAATCTTTCCCACCCACAATTTAGGTCATAACTCTTCTGACTCCGATAGGTAATGGTTTCGTGGTACCTGTCGCCTGTTGATACCTGCTTATGCGGCTGTTAGTGAGACTACCCGACCGATGGTTAGTGTTTTAAGCTGCCGATGAGTTTTCTCTTTCCATCGTTGGTGAGTTTTTCAAACCTGTGTGTGGTGAGTTTTTCAAACCCGTGTGTAGATGAGATAGTGGTGCCGACATTTGTTAAGGCTCTCATAACAGTAATGCAGTACAAGGCTTTTTTGATGACTAGTTGTTTCGTTGATGCATTTTGGTTTTATTGAAGAACGCAGGCCTGATTAATGATACATGTCGTGTAATTGCAGGTGAACTCGAGGGATAAATTACTACTACGAGAAGACGTAGTGGGGAGACAGAGTAGTAGAATCGATGGCGACCAAATCCCAGGCCTAGAAAGATCTATCAGTTACCGAGTGGATTCATTTTCCGAATACTCCAAAACGTAATGCATGAGGTCTCACAGAAAAGACAAAAGGGGGATATTGAACGATTGAGAGGACCGAGAGGTCACACGTTTGGGGGCAGCCCAAGCAGTTAACTGATTTAGTTTAAATGTAGGGAATTTAGAACAGACGGGGGCTTTTTCCCTGGAGAAAACTTGTAAACTATTGTTTGTAAGAGGAACTATTTTGTTTTACAACCAGAAATTGCAAATTTTTCCTGTTGGAGAAAGTGCTACGTGGAATGTCTCAATGTGATTAAATGAACGATGTTGAATGGGAACTATTTCGTTTTCGACTTTGTTTCATTAACCGTGAGAGCATTCTAACTTTCTGAACCTATGTTCTTGTCTGAATGTTCTCTGGTATATTCTGTGATGTTTTTCCACAGTGAGTAATGGTTTCTTCAACTGTTGATGAGCTATCTTATCATGTATACTTTCATTCATGTTTATATGTTGTGGTTATAATAACAACTATCTGTGATGTGCCATAACATGTGGACAATATTGCATTACTCATGAATTAATATCCAACTCTCTAGAGGTAGCCTAGTTAGTATTTATTTTCTTGCAATTTATGTGATTCAGATGCTTGGGAGTTTAAGATGAGAGGTAAGAACCTGCGCATCACATTGTGAATACTCCTTGCATTATTTATTACTTCGCATGTTAGGTAGGCACTTGCATATCATACTTTAAGTCAAAATACAAAATTAGATATGGTGGACCGGGCCGCAACCGCTAAAACCTTTGTTTTTTTACTTGACCTACGGTAGCCGGACCGCAAACCGGATGGATTCCCTACACCAAACAGTCACGGGCTATTTGGGAACGTTGATTGGGGAGAATCCCTAGCTATTGTTGCCTGCAAATTTCCAGGCATCAACAGTTTCTGGCGCTAGAAGGAGGGAAGCCAATGCATGGCTGGCCGAGGAAACCCGTTTTCCCGAGACTATTCCACCGGTAACAGTTCAGAAAGCAGTGTGTTTCATAATCCAATTCCAGAAGAAGGGGGTAGAGAACATTTGTATTCTGTCGACAATGAAGTTGTTAATAATCTGAGAAGACACACTAGGGCATATGTGAAGAAGATTGGAGGATTGCCGATCATCCCTGAATTTCCCAGAAGAGAGTATAAAAGGAAAGATCATCCTATATTGGAAGACTCAGTGCTGGTTGGGGATTGGGAAGAGCTTATAGAAACAACCTTACGGGAAGTTGTACTGCCTTTGAATCAAGTAGACCCGGACACTCCTCGCAGTTCTCCTATTCATACTCCTATTTTCTCACCCCCTCACTCTCCACCCAGACTCATGGAAGGCGTAAATGCAAATCAACCACCCAACCCACTGAATCCACCACCTGGTTGGAGAGCCAGATCACCTTTAAACCTAACACCTCCGTTGCATGAATTACCTCAATCCTTTGAAAAGATGCTGCCCAAGTTCGACCCAAGTGAGAAGATACTAGTAGACAACCACTTGCAAAGTTTCTATTTGGCAATAGAAGGGTTAAGGGTTGGGGAGTATGAGGATGTAGTTTGCAGAATTTTCCCACACACCCTTAAAGGAGCTGCCGCATCGTGGTACTTTTGTTTTCCTGCAAAATCTATCCCTGATTGGGATACCTTCGAGAGGATTTTTAGAATTAAGTATGCGACCCAAAAGACTCATGCATCCCTCATGAAAGGACTATGTGCCTTGAAAAAAGAGAGAAAGGAAAAGGTGCACAGTTTCACCCAAAGGTTTGCAACATATCTCAAGAATTTTTCTGAAGATGACAGACCTTCAGACAAAGTCCTAATTGAATATTATACCTCAGCTTTAGGACTCGAGTTGGCCATGTTTGCCAAAATAAAGGCCAAGCCTACTCTAGCGGAGACCTATGAGGAGGCGGAAATAGTAGAGGCTGAAAGGGAAAGCATCGAATATTATCCTGAACGGTTAGGAGAGAAAATTGTGGGGAGGAAAGCCTTGTTGTTTACTAAGCCTAAGGAAGAGCAATCACCAGATTTTGAAAGTATGGCAAAAATGATGCAGAATCTTTCTAACAGAATCATAGACTTGGAAAAGGAAAAGGAAGCCCAAAAGTTCTACAAGCCCTATTACAAGAAATGGGAGGACAACAATCAATCCTAACCCCCTCCGCACAATTCGGCATCTATGAATTTAACAGAGGTAGGAATGGACAATTTTTGCACTTTCCACCAACAACCTCACTCTGAAAAGAATTGTCCTCAATGGATAAACTCAATGACGTTAGTGATGAATTAGTTGTTGGATTCCAAATTAACAGAAGATGGAGATGAGGAAAGAAAAGACAGTAATACGTCAACGAAAGAACAAGAGGACGAGACCATGGTGCTGTGGGACTCTGTTTCGTTATTCAATGCCGAGGAAGAAAGGAATTGGGTATACGAGGACGTCATGGAAACGAATGTAACGACAAGAAGGAAAGGGTTGGCTAAAGAAAACAGTCTCATGCTCCCGAAGATTAAAAGGCTTCAGAAAAATGTTAAGAAATTTCAAAAGAATTCCTCAACTGATAAAATTCCCGAATTCACCATCACTAGTCAAGATCCTAGACATAATGATATGTTGACCAAGCCCAATGAAGAATAGATGAATGATGATAAACCGCATCCCACTAAACCGCAGATGGATTATGACATCGTGGAAGATATAAAGAAGGTAAAGGCGAATATCTCATTATTTGAAATGTGTAAGGTGCCGCAACAGAAAGAAAAACTATTGAAAGCGCTTGAAGCATCAGAGGAGAGGCTGCCCATTGATAATCAACCCAAGGAAGAAGAAGAAATCAGGGAAGCAAGCATTGGGGGTAAGCCGAAGAACAAGAATCCACCTTTCTCCTCACTTTTGAGATTTTTAATCACAACGTACATAATTGCCTAGTAGACTCAGGGGCATCGGTTAATGTCATGCCAATATCAGTCTGCAAAAGGATAAATGGGCAGCCTAAGCCATCCACTTGGAGGGTTGTTTAGTTGGACAGGATGAATGTGAAGGTAATTGGGGAAATGGAGGATGTCCTAGTCCTCCTGTCTTCAAATGATAAAGTGTGCCAAGTTATTGATATCGTGGTGGCCGACATACCGAACGCTTATGGGCTTGTTCTGAGAAGAGACTGGTCGGCAAAGCTAAACAGATATTTCGCCTTAGATTGGTCACATCTGTGGCTGCCGTATAAAGGAAGCCCGAATCAAATCAAAATTTTGAGGGAGCCCCATATGAAATACAACATTACTCAGCTTGAGGAAAACAATGAACCTGTGGATTCTATGTTGGGAAATTACTTTATTGAGTTAGAACCGGGAAATTACCAAGCAGAAGAAGCCAGCGACACATCAGACGCACAGCCTGATCTCCTTCGGTTTTCATAGGCTGATGAAATCGATTGTAAAATAGTAGACTTAGCAGTAGAAGTAGATGTAAATCCCCGCACAGTAGTTAGTGATTTCTGGACACTTTTTTTTTTAATGGTTCTAAAACGTTAGAAGGCTCAGGGGTCGGCTGTGTCTTGATTGACCCCAAGAAGAACACACATTTTCTTTCATGTAGGTTAGATTTTGAATGTACAAATAGCACAACGGAATATGAAGCTTTGGTGCAAGGTTTAAAGAAAGCAATTGAATTGAAGGTAAATAATCTGAAAGTTTTTGGAGATTCTGAAATAATTGTAAAATAGATTTGGAATCAAATACATTGTATTTCTCCTCACTTAAAAGCTTATCAAAAGGAGGTATGGGATTTACTCAAATGTTTTAATGCCTTTAATATTATATCAATTCCAAGACTTAAGAACGCAGCTGCTGACTTGTTGGCCACATCAGCTGCTAGGCTTGTGCCTACTAATAATCGGTGCTCTGTTGAATTGCTTTTCAGGCCCTCGGTATGAGTGTTCGACGACGATCAACAGATTATAGAAGCGGCTTAACAAATGACGAGGTATTTAAAGGGGCGATTATTGATGATGAAGAACATCAGGCCGAGCTGAAATTTAATAATTTCATCCCTAAAGGAGTCAGAACCTTAGAACGGATGTTTGATTTAAATGAAAAATTTAGAAGACCAGCAAACGTGAAGACTCACAGCTCATCTCTACAATTCGAATTGATAAATTTAGGGACTGAGTCAAAGCCAAAATATGTGAATCTTGGAAAATGCTATTCACTAGCTGAAAGAAATAAGTTCATCAGTCTTTTTAATCAATATAAAGATGTTTTCGCCTGGACATATGAAGATTTGAAGACATATGACACTAGTATCATCCAGCATGTTATCCCCATCAAATATGGAGTCAAACCTTATCAGTAACCTTTAAGGAAAATGCACCCAAAATTGGAGCCTCTAATCCATAGTGAAGTTAAGAAATTATTGGATGCTAGAATCTTTTTTAAGGTTAGACACTCTGAATGGGTCTCAAATCTGGTACCAGTGAGAAAAAAAACTGGATAAATCAGGCTATGTGTGGATTTTAGGAATTTAAACCGCGCTTCGGATAAAGACAACTATCCTGTTCCACCCATGGAGCAACTACTACAAATGGTCTCAGGTTCTGAACTATTTTCTTTATTAGACGGATTCTCAGGCTACAATCAAGTATTAGTAGCCGAAGAAGACAGATTGAAGACAACATTGAGAACCAAATGGGGGACCTTCGCTTACCAAAGAATGCCCTTTGGGCTTATAAATGTTGGAGCTACTTTCCAAAGGGCTATGGACATAGCTTTCCACGGTTTGATTGGCCGCAGTGCTGTAGTGTACCTCGACGACATTACAATATTCTCAAAGAGGAGAGAAGAACACACGTTTCATCTAAAGCAGATTTTTGAACGCTGTCGGAAATATGGCATCTCACTCAACCCCAAGAAGTGTGTGTTTGCTGTTACGGAAGGTAAGTTGCTGGGTCACGTAGTTTCAAATAAGGGAATCTCCATAGACCCAGAAAGAATAAAAGCCATTGAACAGATCCCCTTTCCCCATAATAAAAAGGGGATGCAATCATTTATGGGAACAATAAACTTCGTGCGAAGATTTGTGCCAGATTTTGCTCAAATTGTCAAACCTCTGCAGCAAATGGTGAAGCAAAGTGTACAATTCAAGTGGAATGAGATTGAGAAGAACACATTCAGCAATATTAAAACTGCTATTGTGCATGCACCTTCCCTAAAAAGTCCAGATTTCGATAAAGATTTTATTCTGTACACTTTTGCATCTGATGATTCGCTAGCAGCTGTGCTTACTCAGAAGGAAGATGGGGGAGATGAATTCCCCATATCTTGTTGGAGACATTTACCATCATACACACTCTTTTGGTTAAATTGGCCTAGTTAAACCACTATCCTAAGTTTAATTGACATCAGTGGAGCATTAATTGCCATCATCCAGTCACACCCATGCCTACCTACAATCAAGGAGGTTAACTGGAGCACTCCGGGGGTGATCTATGTGACATTAATGCACGTAATTGCTAACTGGTGGTTACAATTAGTTCAACCAGTCAGTTACAGTCAGTTAAGGTCCCTCTAGTCATTAAATATATTATTTAATGATTATTTAGTATTATTTAATGATCTGGAGTCAACAAGGCGCCTCCACCAACTTCTGATGGTCAGTTCAGCTTCAGTTAACCTCATTGGGGTTCATTGAAGTCATGGAGCACTAGCACTTGATGGTTGGCTTGCTATGACATGTGTATGATTTCCTTCAATTGAGATTTAGTCATTTATTGCACTTCGACTTCAGTTAGGGTTTGGTGAGTCAATTAGGGTTTTGGTCAAGTGGTTAACTGAGTGTGATTGAATGGCTAAGAGTCAGTTAAGCTAGACTCACTCACTGAATTCGAATTGTCTCCTTAGCTATTCGAATTCTTCATGGAGTTAAGATATTGCTTAGCATTGGTATTGTAACCCTTCATTATTCATTAGATATACAGAGAGGAAACCAATTCTGGTTCCGATCATTACCAATTCATGAGTATTTGTTAATTATTCTTTGATGATTTTGATTCCTAGTTCCTAGATCATGTGCTGGAGACCCCGAGGGGGAGGGGAAAACCATTGTGACCTCCCCTGTTGTAACCAAAGCTAACTCCAGTAGAAACCCCAAACAAATATCCAAACCATCACCAGTTTCCATGTGCCTCAAGTCAGCAAAAATGGAACCACCCTCAGACAACAAAGGGCATGTGACCCCCACTAGGATAGGAAACCAAGAAAGAGAGGTTTCCATAGAGTTTGCTGGAAAACCAAAAAGGTCCAGGTCTCCCCCAAAAACTGGATAAATGTTATCTGACAGGTCAACCATTAGATCTGGACCCCCCCTGTCACCTCTGTCCCCATCAACATAGAGGCATCCCCCTTCCCAACATCCAGATAACTAAAAATAAAATCCTCGGGGATAGCATCAGACAAATAGTCGACTTCCATTTCCTCCATAGCGCTATAGGACCCCTGCCTTCCACACCCCGCATCCCAGGAATCATACAACAGATCCACCACCGACCACCAAAGGGAAATAAACTATTACAGAGAGAAACTTCCTATGGCTTGGGGTGTACCACAACAAACATCTAGACACGAGAAATGAATCCTTTCACAATATGCAAGAGAAACCAAACATCTAACACTAAGGGACCTCGAATCATACCTTATTCCAGACGGTTGAAGTATATCCCCGTTGAGCTTTTTCCAATCCTGCTTGCGCTAACAATTTGCTCTCAACAACAACAAACAAGACAAGCATGCTATATAATATGGTGTTAGATCTACTCTAGCATATATAATCAACAATGTATAAGCAATTAAACATATCCATGGATTCAATATTTACATTCAAATGCACATTATTGGACAGAAAAAGATAGTTCTATTAATCAAATACGAGATTACACAAGTGACAACCTATGTCAGCACGTCTACGAACCGGAGAAACCGAGTCCTCCACCTGGGCCTCCACCACCTCAATCCTCAATCTCTCGATAGAAATATCACAAGCAAAGGAAAGCTCGGAAAGAACATAAAGTGATCCATGTTGGAGACATTTACCCACCATGCACACTTAATTTGGTCAATTTGGCCTTGCTAAACCACTATCCTAAGTTTGATTGACTTAATTGACATCATAGGAGCACTGTATAACATCAGCATGAGCACACCCATGCCTACCTTCAATCAAGGAGGCCAACTAAGCATTCTCCTTCATTTGGGGAGGCCAACTGGAGCACTCCGGGAGTGATCTGAGTGTCATAAATGAACCTAATTGATAACTGATGGTTAGAATCAGTTAAGTTAAGTGGTGAAGGCACCTCCATTCATTATTTAATTATTTTTAATGATTATTTATGAACTGGAGCTAACACAGGCACCTACAACTACTTCTGATGACTAGTTTGACTTCAGTTAACCTCATTGGAGTTCATTGGAGTTATTGATGTGCTACCACTTGTTGGTTGGAATGCAGTGACATGTGTCTAAGCTACTTTCAGTTAGACTCAGTCATTCATTGCACTTCGACTTCAGTTAGGACTCAGTTGAGTCAATCGACATTTGATCAGTTGGTTAGCTAGTGTGTTTATTGTGGCTTACAACCAGTTAAGCTACACCCATTCATTCAATTCGAATGACCTCCTTGGGAATTAGAATTGTATTGGAATTCATGCATCTTTCATTATCATTGTATTGTATTATTCATTATTTATTTGATTATACAGAGCTGCTACTTCCATTACAACACCATTTTTCCAATTTTATGCATATTTGTATGTATTCTTTGTGAGACTGTGTTTTCTGTTCCTAGACCACTGTGAAAAATTAATATGGTATCATATCTCACGGAGGGATGAAGCTAATATCTCTCAAAAACAAGGTTTTTGATAGATCTTGCATGAAAAATTGAGCAAAAGCTCAAAATTCCAGCATTGCACCAGAAGCCAAGGCTTACCACTTAATATCTCAAGTAAAGGAATTGTTGATCAAGCTTGCTTGATCAACTATGCTGGGTGTGATGCAAGCCTAAAATGTGTAGGCTGTTCGACCTTACGGTGCCCCTTTTGTTGTGATTTGCAGGTTTTAACAGGTGAAAAGCATTCGCTCCAGCAGTTTCAGATGGCTTCTTTCGTAGAACTCTTGACTCCGTTCAATTTCCATTCATGGAAAGGAGACATGGAGATCCAACTACGTGCCAGAGGATTCTATAGGGTCACTATGGACACTTAAGAAGAGCCTACTTTTGTGATAGACAAAGATAGATTCTTGAACAATAAAGATGAAGCATTCGGATTCTTGTGCCTCTCTGTTTCCCAGGATCTTCTTTTCCATCTCTCAGGATTGAAGACTCCAAAGGAAATTTGGGACAAATTGGAAACCCTGTATGGAAAGCAGGATGATTTGAGAGTATACCAGCTTGAAAATGAGTTGATGTCTCTCCAACCTTCCAATTTTGAGACCTTGAATGATTTTTTCACAAAGTTCAAGCACATTGTCTTACTGTTGAAGCAGTGTAAGGTGGAGAAGGAGGATGATCATCTCATTCTCACCATTCTCTCCAAACTTGGAGCTGATTATTCAGTGTTTGTCTCTACATTTCTTGTAGGGAAGCTCACAACCCCTGGATGGAAGATGCCTTCACTCAATGCCTTAATTGAGTCCCTAACATGTGAACATGATAATATTTTCTAGATGGGGATCGTCAGATCCTCCCGTGATCAAGCCCTCTATGTCTTAGGGCCCAAAGATCTGAAGGGTAAACAAAAGCAGTAAGAGAACCAAAAAACCAAATTTGAAGCTCCTAAGCCTAAAGTTGAAAACCAATAGCATGAAAAGCCTTCCGGATCGAAGAAGAAAAAAAGAAAAGGGCATCATGGGAAGGAAAAAGTCAAGTGTTCATACTGCGGGAATGGCTTCCACCTCGAACATGCCTGCATGAAAAGAAACTTGATGCAGCTACTTCTCTTCTTGAGAAAAATCACATCAATCTTCCGAAAATCTTTTGGAGAAGAGATCAACAATATCGGGAACCACAACATGAAAGAGGTCATGCCCTCATGGAAAGCACTTCAAAGTCCAAAGCACTCTTGATATATTGTAGAGATTCGAACCACATGATGGCTGAAAGAGACTCATTCTCATCTTTGGAGACTGGAAAATTCATTCCCATCCACATGGGAGACGACTCCAGAATCATATCCGAAGGACAAGGTACTGTAGATCTTGAGCATGGTTATTTTTCTAATGTTCTGTATGTACCATCTCTTGCATCAAAACTGCTAAGTGTTTATCAAATGACACATACAGGAGTGCCCAAGAGAGTCTACTTTAGCTCGGATGATGTAGAGATCACAGAACTTGCATCCATAAAACTTGTAGCAAAAGGCCTTGCAAACCATCATGCAAAAGCCTACAAGTTCTCTCATTTTGTGGCGGATGCAAAGCCCACCGCATTGTTGACTCATGGAAATGAAGTTAGTAGACTGTGGCATGAGAGGTTAAGCCATCTGAACTTCAAATACTTGCAGCAGTTACATAATAATTCTATGGTTGAAGGCCTCCCGGTCATCAAATCTACCATTGGAATTTGCAAGGGCTGTGTTGTTGGAAAGCACCATGAGCATAAGTTTGATTGGGGGAAGGAAAGCCGAGCATCATGCATCTTGGGACTGATACATTATGATATCAGTGGTCCCATATATATCACATCCATGAATGGATCAAGGTACGTTCTGACTTTCATTGATGAATTTTCCAGATACACATGGGTCTTGTTTATCAAAAAGAAGTCGGAAGTGTTAGAAAAATTCACTGAATTGAAGGCCTTGATTGAGAATGCATCTCGCCAAAAGATAAATATCTTGATATTTGATAATGGTGGGGATTATGTCAGTATTTATTTACTGCATATATGTTCCCAAAATGGTATGCAGATCCAGCATTCAGTCCCCTACACTCCCCAGCAGAACGGTGTAGCGGAGAGGAAGAATCGGTCTCTCAAGGAAATGACCACCTGTATGTTGGAATCAAAAAATTTGGCTGCAAATTTGTTGGCTCAAGCCATGCATGCTATAGCATATATTCATAATATATTTCCACACTCATCTATGAAAGGGAAGACCCCTTTTGAAGCATACTTCGGACACAAGCCGAATGTGTCGAATCTGCGAGTGTTTGGGTCCACTGCATGGGCCCGAATTCCACTTGATAAAAGGAGGGCTTTGCAACCGCAAAGCATAGAATGTCTATTTATTGGATATACTGATGAATCAAAAGGTTTCAAGCTTCTAGATATCAAAATAAAATAGATCATCATTGAAAGGAGTGTCAAGTTCGATGAGCCCCTTCAGGAGGTAGAACTAGTGAAGGAGAAAACTGCTGAATTTCCTTCCTATTCTACTGAATATTTGGATGATGTAATTGGGGGTGATGAACCTAATTTGGATCCTATAATTTCTGATATCAGTGTACAGCAAACATCAGATGCTGAATCATAACCTGAATTACAAAATCATCTCCCAACTTGGGCCTGACAAACACTCTCCTCCGCAGGAGATAACATTGGAAGTCCGGATGATCCAAGGAGAACCCGATCCGATTTTCAAAGAGCAGGTATTGCTCTCTCTTGTCCTAATTATTTGCTGTCCGAATATTTTTATTTCATGATAATTTCAGACCCTAAGTATTAATACCATGCTCGAAAGGATCCGAGATGGAAAGTTGCCATGGATGAAGAGATGAATTCTCTTCAGAAAAACACCACTTGGGAGCTAGTTTCTCTTCCTCCGGGGATGAAATTGGTTCAATGAAAGTGGGTGTTTTGGACTAAGGTTGCTACTGATGGAAGAACCTAAAAATATAAGGCAAGGGTTGTAGAAAAAGTTTCTCCCAGGTCCAAGGTGTGGACTACCATGAGACTTTTGCACCGGTTGCAAAAATGGACTCCATCTGCCTAGTTTTGGAAATTTCTGCATCTAAGCATTGGGAAGTGCATCATATGGATGTTAAGTCCACCTTTCTACATGGATATATTCATGAGGAGATATACATGAATCATCCTAAGGGATATATTTCTGATCCATCTTTGGTTTTCAAGCTAAAGAAGTCACTATACAGGTTAAAACATGCCCCAAGAGAGTGGTATTCCAAGATGGATGCCTTCATTCTCTCGCAAAACTTCCAAAGGTGTAAATCAGATACAAATGTGTATATATAGTATTCTGATGATAATTTTATTATTATTTTTTTATATGTTTATTACTTACTGATTACAGGCAGCACATTTACTTCTATTTCAGTCATTAAAACTGCTCTCCATAATGCATTTGAAATGAGCGATTTGGGGCTCTTGAAGCAATTTTCGGGGCTCGAAATTGAGAAAAATTTTGATGGGATAATGGTCACTCAGTCCAAATACATATCAGAACTATTAGTCAAGTTTAACATGGCTGAATGTAAGGCTGCTCCATTCCATTTACTTTCAGGGATCAGCCTTGAAGAAGGAAAAAGCACACCTCCCATGGACTGCACTATTTATCGACAACTGATAGGTAGCTTGCTCTAATTGAATCATTCTCATCCTGATATCTAATATGATGTGAATACTATGTCAAGATACATGCATCAGACTCATGATATTCATTGGAAGGCATCCAAGAGGATCCTCCAGTATATTCAGGGAACCAGGACCTACGAGATTCACTATGCTGCAAAATCCGAGCTAGAGCTAGTTGGTTACATGGATTCCGATTGGGCGGGTGATTCTATTGATCAGAATTATACTTCTAGATATGTATTCATGTTTGGCGGTGGCCCCATTTTCTAGTCTAGCAAAAATCAGGCCGCCATAGCATTTTCTTCAGCAGAGGTCGAGTACCGAGGAGCGGTGAATGCTTACATCCAAGCTGTTTGGTTGCAAGGCATTCTTTCAGAGTTTGATATTGGTATTAATTTTTTCACTTTCCTCTTTTGTGACAATCAAAGTTCTATTAATATATCCACAGATCTAGTTACCAAACAGAGGACCAAGCATGTAGAGATACACATACACTATATCAGGGAATTAGTGCATGACAGGACCATCATTCTGCAATACTGCCCGACTGATGAGCAGATTGGAAACATCTTCACCAAGATATTTTTAGAAAAGAATTCAATTACCTCTTTTCACTGTTGGGGGTGATTTCATCAGGGTGATCAGACTACTTTCAGTGTTTAGCTTGAGGGGGGGTTTTTCTCACTCGTTTTTCCCTCTTTTCCTCACTTAGATTTATTCTTGAGCATTGCTTGAGTTTCATTATTGTACAGGGTGACCTATGGCCTTAGTTTCTGGGGCCCTAGCATTTCACCCACTTTATGTTTCTACTTCTCTTGAGTACATCTTAAGGGGGGGTGTTGGAGACATTTACCCACCATGCACACTTAATTTGTTCAATTTGGCCTTGTTAAACCACTATCTTGAATTTTATTGACTTAATTGACATTAGAGGAGCACTGTATGACATTAGCATGAGCACACCCATGCCTACCTTCAGTCAAGGAGGCCAACTAAGCCTTCTCTTTCATTTGGGGAGGCCAACTGGAGCACTCCGAGAGTGATCTGAGTGTCATAAATGCACCTAATTGATAACTGATGGTTACAATTAGTTAAGTTAAGTGGTGAAGGATCATCCATTGATTATTTAATTATTTTTAATGATTATTTATGAACTGGAGCTAACACAGGCACCTACAACCACTTCTGATGACCAGTTTGACTTCAGTTAACCTCATCGGGGTTCATTGGAGTTATGGATGCGCTACCACTTGTTGGATGGCATGCAGTGACATGTGTCTGAGCTAATTTAAGTTAGACTCAGTCATTCATTGCACTCTGACTTTAGTTAGGACTCAGTTGAGTCAATCTGCACTTGATCAGTTGGTTAACTAGTGTGTTTACTACGGCTTACAGCCAGTTAAGCTACACCCATTCATTCAATTCGAATGACCTCCTTGGGAATTCGAATTGTCTTGGAGTTCATGCATCTTGCATGATCATTGTATTGTATTATTCATTATTCATTTGATTATACAGAGCTGCTACTTCCATTGCAGCACCATTTTGCTAATTTTATGCATATTTGTTTGTATTCTTTGTGAGACTGTGTTTTCGGTTCCTAGACCATTGTGACAAATTAATAATCCAAAGGGACAAAGGGATGCATACTCAATTATATGCAATATATGGCAACAATGGACTATAGTTTCGTTTCTCTTCAATTCCTCTACTTCAATGTATCCAAGGGGTTCCTTATATAGCACTCCAAAGGGGTAATGGAGGGTTGAATCCAAGCGATCTCAAGGAATATGGAAGGCCAAGATTCAAGTGGTTCAGACACACATGAAGGAAAAATCCAAAAGTATTTGGATTTATGCACACATCCTGATGTACGCGGGTTTGATGTCAAAATTCATGTGTACACGTGAGTATGGGATTAAAAGTCGCGTACAACAATAAATAGGGGTTTTTAGGGATTAAATTGGAAACATCAAAGTATAATATCAGTCCATGGGGTCTCAAGAGTTTGTAAAGGGACAGGGAAGGCCATAAATATGTGATCAACCATGTGTGGTAAAATCAGTTATAATAGATGCCCCCTAATGTGTGAGGTCAAAGGGGTAACATGATGGCCGAAATACATTATAAAATCCATCCTAGAAGTGGAGTGATGAAGAACCAGGTGGAAGAACCAACCATCCATGTACAATAATCAATCTTTGGTTGTG
This sequence comes from Pseudotsuga menziesii, assembly GCA_001517045.1. Taxonomy (NCBI): domain Eukaryota; kingdom Viridiplantae; phylum Streptophyta; class Pinopsida; order Pinales; family Pinaceae; genus Pseudotsuga; species Pseudotsuga menziesii. Next base: position 330,685 of record LPNX010785668.1, read on the forward strand.
ATTGCAAATACATATAGCAGTCCCAGATACATAAGAGTACAATGTCCATGAATGGGCATGATATACAAAATGTGACATGTGTGGTCATTGCCACGTACAATATATAATAGATCAGAATCTTCATGATGAAGATATACAATGGACCATGATCTCCATAGAAGATGAATATATACAACGGATTAATATCTCCATAATGGCCGGCGATATCTGACATACACTAGAATCAAATCACGAGAGCTGAAATCTCATGAACACTGGCACGATCAAGGAGGTAGCATATATGGAATGTCACCAAGATGGAAGGTCTTCTACACAAACTGCTACGAGTACATGTCCTACTATGCGAATAGAGGTGTCAAGGTCAAACATAGTAGTTCATCATCTGATTACCGATCATTGATGTATACCATTAACAGACGCGAGATCACCCACTGACAATGAAAATGGGAATCAAGGTACAGAGTGGAATCCAACAAGTGTGAATAGATGTGTTGAGGTCAAACACTTGGAAGAATCCATTGATTAGGTGACATTGATGTATTCCCAAAACTGTTGATGGCGAGAGAACCTATCACTGATGACTATAAGTCTCAAGGCACTCAAATGACTCTAGACTCCTATCCCAGAATAAATGATCTGAATTCGATGGGATGGAATCCACTGGAAGGAGGGCATTAAGGCATCCCTCATCAACCAACACGAGGTACTCAGCAATAGTGTATAATTTGGAAGAACTCAAACAAGATGTGCATGAACCAGTAACAGTAGCGGGAATGACCGACATGCAAATTCAAGATAACCGAGGAATGGCTGACTCATGCTTCAAATTCCTTCAAACAATAGCATAAAGGAAAATGGTGACTGAAGGTAGACAACATGGACTCGATATGCAAACTTGGACATCTCTGTGACACAGGAGGCATCAAAAGAGGCTCCATAGGGACTGGAAGCTTAACCAGTCAGTGGAGATAAACTTAGAGTAATGAGTACAGCTCATAAAGTCAAACTAATAACCCAACCAATGGATGTGATATACAGTGCTCTATTCTAAGGTGACACGACTCAACTGCTACCAAAGATAACATCTTTTCCTGTCTGGCTTTTTGGTTTTTTAATTTTTTTGGAATTTTTCAGATATTTTGAAAAGCTTGAAAAAGAATAAAAGTGCTTTATAGTTACAAATCTAGGAGGAGATGAGTGTCAGGGGGACAAGCAAACTAGTTCCAAGCAGTGGAACATACCTATGCTCAATGCAAGGAAATATGTGCAGGATAACGACACTCGGGGGAAGGTTCCGTCCCGATAAAAAATGGGGAATCAAGCTGCAAAAGATATGTTAAAAGGCTCTGCTTGGCTATAAATGAGACAAGCTTGGGTTATATGGCTGATAATCAAAGTCAGGAAGCCAACATAAGGCTCAATAAGGCAAGAAAAACTCATGATAATGCAATTACAACTTGACATATACAAGGGAGTCCCGGGGGAATGTCCAACATAAAGTTCAAGAGGAGTATGAGGCTCTTGCTCAAAGATATGGCGGTACTATAAAAAGGACTCCCACACCCTAAAGGAGAAATGTCAGCATGGGAACCAAATGCAATACATGATCTAACTAGGGTACCCATGTATGGGAAAGCTCTACCATTTGCATAATGTCACTTCTAAAAGTAGCACGAAGGTTTTGTGACAAGATGGAATGTGTTCATACCTAGGGTTAAAATGAAATGGTCATAAGGCCATGCAAAATGCAAGAGGATGTGAAATCCTAACCTATATGATAGTTTAGACATAATAATGTCACTTCTAAAAGCAGCATGAAGGTTTCGTGACAAGATGGAATGTGTTCGTACCTAGGGTTAAAATTAAACGGTCATAAGGCCATGCAAAATGCAAGCGAATGTGAAATACTAACATATATGCTAGTTTAGACATAATACCTAAAATAGGCACGAATGTGTCAAAGACCTTGGAGAGAGTGTGCAAAACACTGGATCCTATAAGACAATAATAATAGTCCAAAACAGATGGAAACAGTCAGTAAAGAGTCCAAGCTATAGGACACAAGGAGGATTGATCATTACAACTACATTCAAAGGAAAGAGTGCGGTGGACGATGGGACATAAGAAGGAAATTAAGGTTAAGACCCAACGTTCACGTATCCACTGCCACCCCCATGAGGGTGACCAATGGTGTAAAGACCGAGCGACGAGAATAAAAATCCTCCACAACTGGAGTAGAGGATGGAATATGACAATTCCCAAATACATGAGCATAGTAAGGGGCTGCGATGCCCCCAAGTTTGACACCAGGGTCCGTACTAGGACCAAGGATGAGTGACAGAATACCAGGCATGCCAAAAACAAAAGGATCCAAACTCAAGAGAGCATAAAAAAACTCAAGTAACCACGATCCCAAAATCTCACTAGTGCACAAAGAGCACACTCCTAAGAGAATCTACAACCAAAAAACAAGCAAACCAAGGGGAGGATATGTGATCTCTCGAATGCAGTAGGTATGTCTCGCCTAGGAGAGGCCCGGAACTCCCATACATTATAAGCAGAGGTACGTAACCAATTATAGTGGCCCTCAGCTTCAACGCATATAGTGACTATGCTTTTCGACCCCTACCTGGCCAGGAAACCTATAGAATAACCTCTACAAATACCCCCTCGATAACCTAGGTAAGGAAACTAAGGTCACCTTAATATAACCAATGCTTAGGCGGATAATCGCAGGCAGGATCGACCTTATGGGCAGGGTAGCAAATCCTGAAACTCAAAAGAGCCCCCAGATACGATACGATCCTCGAAATATCTCCGATGCTCACAAAAGTGGCCAAGGGCCATCCCAATCACAATTTCATGCACTGCCTTGTGCTTAACTCTCGTGTAAGAGGAGCTTTCTGAGAAACACTAATTATACCAAGGGTTCACACTCTCACCTTGACATACACCTAATTATTTGGTTTATTGGTCTTGGAGAATTGACTCACAATGAACTATTCTAAGACCCTAAAACCTAATCTTGTTGATGCACCCTAGAAAATAAAAGAGTGTAATTCATTTTATTAAGTGTTAATTTTAGTTGGTTGTAATTACTCAAAAGGAAATTGCCGTGAATCTAGTGATATGAAGACTTAGCAGTGAAATAAAAGTGCACACCTAACAAGCAATTCCAAGTGAAATGTGTATAATGAAGAACATGGTATGAGACTACATGAGATGTAAAATTTTCATTCCTTTCCAAATGGCAATGCAATCCTTCCTATATGAAATCCTAAACACAATTCTCATCCGAGCAATCCAATGCAAGTACCTCCTTAAATCCATAAGTAAAATGCAAGTAAGAATGCAACTATTTTGTATTTTTCAATATAAAAGAATGAAAAATGAAATAAAAATCATTTAAAACTCTCAATCTCTGCAGCAAGTATAAAACACAAGCCCTTAGCCCAATAAGACACCGAGACAAAAAGAGTAATGCATTAATGGAAAAACAAAAAGATAAATGACTAAAACTATTTTCAAAGAAAAAGAAATGAAAAGCGGTCTCTGGTCACAAAACAAGTAGTCAACATACAACATCAGAACCTAGAAAAACCCAGCCACACTCACAACCCACCCAACAACTTCCCACAACATCAAACTCAACCATACGGGAGGATGTACATGATTATATAAAGAACAACAATGTATGTACGTGAGTTTTGGTAAAAAACGTGCATGTATACATGGATTTTATCTAAAAACCTGCATGTATACATGACTTTTGGCCAGAAACCCGTGTATGTACGTGACTTTTAGCCAAAAACCTATGTATACAGAGAAGAAAGTGGTAAAAAGCAGGAAAAGGGTCAAACCAGTCAAGGGGGGTGTCAATGTATGAACATACTATAAAATGTGATACAAAAACAGGGAGAAACAAAGAGCAAGTCAATAAGACCAAGCACATTGTGCCCCCAACCCCAAACAAAAATAAGGAACTTCCCCAGTGGAGTCGCCAATTCTGTTACGTAGAGAAACTTCCTATGGCTTGGGGTGTACCACAACAAACAACTAGACACAAGAAATCAATCCTTTTCCCAATATGCAAGAGAAACCAAACATCTAACACTAAGGGACCTCGAATCATACCTTATTCCAGATGGTTGAAGTAGATCCCCGTTGAGCTTTTTCAGATCCCGCTTGCGCTAACAATTTGCTCTCAACATCAGCAAGCAAGAAAAACATGCTATATAATATGGTTTTAGATCTACTCTAGCATATATAATCAACAATGTATAAGCAATTAAACATATCCATGGATTCAATATTTACATTCAAATGCACATTATTGGACAGGAACAGATATTTCTATTAATCAAATAAGAGATTACACAAGTGACAACCTATGTCGCCATGTCTACGAACCAAAGAAACGAGTCCTCCACCTGGGCCTCCACCACCTCAATCCCCCATCTATTGACATCAATCTCACAAGCAAATGCAAGCTTGGGAAGAACAAAAAGTGCTCCAAAGGGACAAAGGGATGCTGACTCAACTATATGCAAGCTATGGAAACAATGGACTATAGTTTTGTTGCTCTTCAATTCCTCTACTTCAATGTATCCAAGGGGTTCCTTATATAGCACTCCAAAGGGGTAACGAAGGGTTGAATCTGAGTGATCTCAAGGCATATGGAAGGCCAAGAGTCAAGTGGTTTGGAAACACATGAAGGAAAACTACAAAAGTGTTTGTATTTATGCACACATCCCGATGTACACAGGTTTGAGGTCAAAAGTTGTGTGTACACGCGAGTATGGGATTAAAAGTCGCGTACAACAATAAATAGGGGATTTTATGGATAAAATTGGAAACATGAAAGTATAATATCAATCCATGGGGTCTAAAGAGTATGCATAGGGACATGGAAGGCCATAAATATGTGTTCAACCATGTGTGGTAAAATCAGCTATAACATAAACTGTCTTCTTTACCCTCGCATCCACCCCGCATCTACTATGTGCCCCATCCATCACCATTGATGGCCAGACCAAACCCTAGCCCCGCCTCCTTCACCATCCACTCAGCTCTCTCCATCCTATCCCTAGAGGAAGTCTCCCTATATATCCCATAGTCAGATTCAAATTATCACCCTAATATAATTTATATTAAATATATGCTGTGTTAAGTTTAAATAATGAAAATAGATTAAAATTTTATATTAAATATTTAAATATATTTTAAAACAAATAATTATTGATGTGAATTATTTTATATAAGTATAATTTAGAATTTATTTGTAAAAGTTTAATTTAGATTTACAATTCAAAACTAAAACATTTTACTATACTTTATTATATGAGTACTTTATTACATTTATGTATTCAAAAGTACTCATGTTTCTAGTCACTTTAAATTTATTATTACATATATTTTCACATTAACTTAACAATACTTACATGAATTGTAAAGGAAAATGTGAGTTATAGATATAACTTCCCCACAAAATGACTAACTCGCAATATTTTATTATATCTCTTATGACGCCCATTTTAGACTTCAAAATTCTCGTAATTTTAGGGACTAACACATAACTTTTATGGTAAAAACACATATGATTGATTTGCTTGCATGAACAAATCAATTGTCGATGTAGTAGTTGCCAACCGAGGACCTCATTATAAACATGACCAACAAATGCAATGAATTTTTTTAGGGACATGGGTGAACGTGATGGTTTTAAACTATCAGATCAGGAGGCACACTCACAAAAAATTGTGAAAGAGGAATGAATTGAGAACATGAAATACATTGTTTAGAGGCGAGACAATGTGTTGGGAATCTAAGTGGACATGTAGGTGTTGGATTCTAATGTGAAGGGAATTATTTAGTAACCTAATGATCGTGTCATACTTTGCTTGGTTATTAGTGACTGCCCCCAAGTAGACTCCACCTATGTGGTATATAGTTTGAATTGGGGTATAAATGGCACAAGAAACATACATCAAATTCCTTGACCAATAGATCATGCCATCTCAAATCCAATGAACCAATCCAAGGAGGCAATCATTTTCATCGCAAATAACATTTGGTATTTTCATCATGGGTTGTGTAAGTCAAATAGTCTCCAATGCATCTTGGAACTGAGGGAGTTCACGACAATGATGTGTATAATGACCAAACTGAGAGGATATTATACATTCATGATTGGTGTGTAAATTCTTGGTCTTGTTCTTAGTGTTGGGTGCAGCTAGGGTGGATAGCGTTTTTCCCCTACTAAAGTGTTGGTGGTAGAATTTTTGCTTACAACAATGTTAAGCAATTTCCCGAGATTTGGAAAGTTGGGACATATGTTAGTGGAATGTCCTTTCTTCCCACACAAAGCGCATGGTTGGTTGACTCTAGGTGCATGTGCAACACTTGGTACCATAGGGGACTTCAACTTAGGTTGCTTCATGCCCCCAACATTGGGCTTAGTGATGATCGATAGTGGTTGGATCACATGTGGTATTGTCATAGTAGGGGATCCTAATAGCATTCCTATGAGTGATACCAAGATAAAATCATAACATGCTATTGGATTTGGATCCATTCCGAGATAAGGTGGCATCAAGTACCATACATGTATTCCCAAAGTAAGCCTAGCTAGTGTGAGTTGGGAAACTACTAGTATTCCTTGGACTCCTATGGGGGGGGGGGTACAATAAAGATATTTGAAATATTGGTGGCACTGATGGAGTTATGGTCTTCTCAATGCCATGACTAGTAGGATGTGTCAATTTTGGTACAAAAAAGGTTTTCAATTTATCTTTGGAGGTGAATATAGTAAACATAAGGCATCTTGTGGATGCGAGGAGTTTGAGTGGAAGACCTGAGTATGCCCCCAACAAATTGTAGTCTTTGTAAAGTCCTAGACCAATATCAAGATAGGGATTTCATTGATCCTATGGTGGGTAGGATTTTATCTGGGTTTGTGTTAGTATGTGGGTAACAGTAGTTGAGTTCGTAAAGGGTAACAATCTTCCCATTGTGGGGGAATATCATGATGTGGAAAACCAAGGAGGTGACAAACTACATGGCGTACATATAACTATGCCCCAATAAAATGTTGTATTCAAGATGTGCATCAACTTTATTGATATCCAAAAGAACCATTTATCCCCCTAGCTCGATGGGGCATTATGTTACAAGCCTAAGGGCTTCGCTAGACTCCCATCATAAGCATAGATAGAAATAGAATAGGGGACCAAGTTTGGTGAAACTAGACATTTCCAGACATGAGTGGACATCACAAGTAGATGTCCCTTCATCGATGAGTGATGATGTTCTTGAGTGTGACGGGAATATGGAAAGAGACTAGAAAGGACTGTCGTAATTCAGCTTTGTTGAGGTCGAAGGTGAACATATCCAATGAAACATCTCCAAGCTTTGATCCTTTTTTTAGAAAATCCAAGAGATCACTCTTTTTCACACTAACATAGTCAATAGAAGAATCATGGAAGAATAATGATGAGATGGAAGGTCTTCTCTTCAACAGTATTGATGGCAATAACTCGTATGTTATCTTCATGAAAAACAACTTCACGGAAATCAGAGGAAGCCACAAAGGAAGGAAGTTAAACTAGATCATTTGCTAAATATTCTACCATTTCTTCATGTACTTGCAAACAACACTCTTTGAAACTCCTTACTTCAACAACATGCCCGAGAAAGGCCAAAAGGAAAAACCAAATGACCAAAGGTATTAACTGGAAGCAACAATGGAAATTGTTTTGCATCAGACTAGCTCTGATACAATGTGAAATTTTGGAATTCACAACATCACAACACTATGTTTTGAATCATGTAACATTCCAAAGTAGATATAGATATAAAAAATAATCTCACTTAGAAATATTTGCATAAAGATATAGCAAGAATATAGAAGAAATATTGGATAGAACGCTATAGGAAAATCACTCTAGTGGGAAGTTTTCCACTCTGATATTATTCGTCAATATGAGCAAAATATATAGATTCTCTCAAGATACAAACTCAATAGGCTTAGTGGTGACTTGAGTATCTCACAACAATTAGGCTTATCTTGACTAATCCCTCCCAATCTATGACATTGTGCCAAGTGTGACTCCAAGTAGTGGCCATAATGAGGTGAGATGAACCTAAATGGACCATGAAGTGGTTAGGCTAGTCAACAAGTGTGAAAGGAATCATTAGGAGAGCGCATGAGAGGTGTAGTTTGCTAAGTAATGACCATTAATTATTCATAGTTGACCAAATACCCAAGAGGGCGCATCCTTATCCCTAAAATCATGGAAGAGGATGCCCTATATCCATAAAACAAGGAATGAGGATGCTAGGATCCTAAAAATAGGGAAATTAGTTTCATAAGTGGAAAAAGCAAGGAATTATAGGCATATCCATAGTTATTGGGGTCAAATGTGGACAAACTCTTGGTCCAAGACACCCAACTAGGTACTAGCAAGCTAACACAAGGTGGAACAACATGCACTAAACACTTGGAACCTTATGCAAAGAGTATTAACCAAGGTTTAGATTTAAATTATGTTCCAACACGCCCCCCTAAAGCCAAAATGGTATTGAGAAACAAATAGGGCCCATGACACAAAATATTATGGTCACCCTTTACATTATTGATCCATATGAAGCAAGGAAAGAGGCCAAACCACATGGGGAAAATCCTCCCTAAAAAATGGACATGAAAGAGAAACAAAAAAAAACTAAATACAATCCAAACTAAATGAGTATGCCTGGAGGAATATTCTTCTTGGGAATAAGAGGAATGTACTCAACCAAATCAGGAATATGTAGAACTGCATGATGGATTCTAGGACCATGTAGAACAATTGAAATATACTGATAGTAGAGCGAATGCATGTTCTCTTTAGACTTGAAATTCGAACCAATCAGGGTGTCAGATCAAAAAGAGACTTGAGATGCTTGAGAATAAGTGACCCCAAGCAAATCATAATGTTCTTGAAGTATCAATGTCAAATCAAGAGAGTTGTAATAAGATCCAATAAAGAGGAAAAAGAGTCCCAAGTGTGCCAATGTAATGGCTAAGGCTTCTCCATCTTCTGCGCAACTTTGAAAATCAGTGCTAGTAGTCATATAGGTTTACATAAGAATAATGGATCCAAAGAGAATGAACACAACATATCCAAGCTTTGATCCTTCTTCTAAAACATCCAAGGGATCACTCTTTCACACACTAGAAGAGTCAATAGAATAATCACGGAAGAACATTGATGAGAGATGGAAGGTCTTCTCATCAACAATATTGATGGCAACAACTCATATGTTATCTTCATGAAAAATAGCTTCATGGAAAATAGAGGAAGCCACAAAGGAAGAAAGTTGAACTAAATGATTTGTTGAATATTCTACCATTTCTTCATGTACTTGCAAACAACACTCTTTGAAATTCCTTACTTCAACAACATGCATGAGAAAGGCCAAAATCCAAAACCAAATGACCAAATGTATTAACAGGAAGCAACAATGGAAATTGTTTTGCATCAGACTAGTTCTAATACCATGTGAAATTTTGGAATGCACAACATCACAACAATATGCTCTGAATGTTGTAACATTCCAACCTACATCTAGATAAAAAAAACAATCTCACTTAGAGTTATTTGCACAAAGAGATAGCAAAGAGAAGAAATATTGGATAGAACACTAGAGAAAAATCACTCCAGTGGGAATTTTTCCACTATGATATTGTTCATTAATATGGGTACTATATATAGACGCTCTCAAGAAAAAAAATCAAGAGGCTTAATGGTGAGTTGAAAAGATCACAATAATGAGGCTTATCTTGACTAATCCCCCCCAATTTATGACATTTTTCCAAGTGTGACTCAGAGTAGTTCCCATAATGAGGTGAAATGACCCTAGATGGACCATGAAATAGTTAGGCTAGTCAAAAAGTGTGAAAGGAATCATTAGGAGAGCACATGCATGGTGTAGTTGGCTAATTAGAAACCATTAATTACTCTAAGTTGAGAAAATACCCAAGAGGTCACATCCTTATCCCTGAAATCACGGAAAAGGGAGCCTTACCTCCATAAAACAAGGAATGAGGGTTCTAGGCTCCTAAGAATAGGGAAATTAGTTGCATAAGTGGAAAAATAAGGAAATACATGCATATACGTAGTTATTTGGGTCAAATGTGGATAAAATATTGGTCTAAGACACAAAAATAGGTACTAGCAAGCTAACACAAGGTGGACAACAGGCACTAAACACTTGGAACCTTATGCAAAGTGTATTAACCAATGTCTAGATGGGAATTATGTTCCAACAAGGGAAATTTCTCTCCAATGATTCATAAACTGAACATTGCCTATTTTGAAAATTTTCACAACTAGGGTTTTCCTTAGTAACATGCAATGCAATTTTTGCATTATATGCTAAGATTTTGGCAATCTCACCCTTGACCAAACACACCTGCAGGAGGTATAGAAACATAGTTCCTTTTCTCGGTTTGGTTTTTATGGCATGGATTAATTTTTCCAAGTGTCCTTAATGACGTTGGGAAGTGAGTTGAATCTCATCATAATTGGATAATCAATTGTTTGATGGAAAAACAACCAGTGTTGTTGGAATCATGACATTGGATTACTACAAGAAATAACCCTCACCAGTGACTTCATGGACTGAACAATACCTATTTTGATGATTTTCGAAATAAGGGCTTTGCTCAGTGGCATGCAATGTAATTTCTACATTAGAGGATAATATTTTGAAAAATGTGTCGAGTAAATATGTGGGAATCACGACCATCTTTCCCTTTCCAAATAACACCTTATAGAGGTAATGAAACTCAATTTCATTGCTTAATTTGTTTTTTATGCCCCTGGTTGAAATTTTCTAAGTGTCCTTGAATGGTGTTGGGAAGCGAGTTGAAACTTTACAAAAGTGGATAATTGAGTCTTAGATGTACAAACCTTTAGTTCTATTGGAATAATGACATTAGAGTGCCGCTAGGGACACCCCTCTACAATGACTTCACAAATTGAACATTGCCTATTTTGACGGTTTTCACAACTAGGGTTTCACATAGTAAACTACAATGCATTTTTTCATTATATGTTAAGATTTTGAAAATGATTTCGAGTGAGGGTGTGGGAACTGTGGTAATGTATCCCTTGACCAAATACACATGTAGGAGTTAATGATACTCAATTACATTGCTCAGTTTGGTTTTTATGCCCAGGGTTGAAATTTCCTAAGTGTCCCCCAATGGCATTGGGAAGCAATATGAAACTAACCATAATTGGATAACTGTAAGTTAAATGGAAAAAATGTTAGTTCTATTATAATTGTGATATTGTATTACCACTAGGGACACCTCTCTCCAATTACTTCATAGACTGAAAATTGTCTATATTGATAGTTTTTGCAACTAAGGTTTTGCTCATTAACATGCAATGCAATTTTTTCTTTATAAGCTAATATTTTGAAAAATGTTTTAAGAGAGGTAGTGGAAATAGTGGCTATATCACCCTTGACCAAATAAACCTACAAGAGGTAATGGAACTCAATTCCATTACTCAGTTTGGTTTTTATGCCCCTAGTTGGAATTTGTCAGTTGTACCTAAATGGCATTAGGAAGTGAGTTGAAACTGTTAGGAACCTGTGTTAACCCTTCTCTTTACTTTGTTAGTATATTGTTGTTGGACACATACGCTTTGTAAGTCATCCCATGAGTATATTGTATTATCCCACATTAATTGGGAGTAATATTTGTTTATATTAGAATTAGTATATAAGTACGTGTTGAGTCCAATGAAGGCATCCACAAGTTATTTGTATTGAGCTTTCTCAAAGGAGGTTTCCCCCTCGAAGTGACCCATGATCAATAAATTCCTTCTATGTTCTTCTATTTCTGTTATATTGTGCATTTTCATTATTTATTGCAGGAGGTTTCACTCATATGGTATCAAAGCACTTTCTTGGAATCACTGGGTGGAATTTCTGCTAATTTATTTTTTCGTAGTGGCTTCCTTACACTATGATTATTGCAGTAATTCTTCTTCTTTGTATCCGTATTGTTCATTTCAATTGCAAGTTCGTATCAGGGTATAACCTCTATCCGCTTAACTGTGGGAAGTACCTGGGAATAACACTAAAAACCATTGTTAGGAGTACCACATGAACCCTAAAATAGCTGGCCATTAAGAGGACCTTCCAGCAAAAGGGGAAATGACCCATACTTTATTGACTAGTTCCCACCCATGAGGTAAACTAGGAGATTTCGTTTGCGGAAAAGCAGTTATCAGTTTTACCTAAGTCTTGGAGTGAGGTGTACTTCCCCAATACGCAAGCCATTAGACAACATTGGTGGCCGACTGAATCCCCTAAAACTTCAGGAATCCGAAGATACCTTAGGTCGATATCTATTTCTAGTTGATAAATAGAAGATTACATCTGTCTAGAGCCATCACATATAAATTCCAGCAAAACAAAAAGTATAAATTTCTGTTTTTTCACCATATCTTCTTTGCTTTAGTGTTGTTTCCCTTGAAATTCATTGGAACCCCTACAATTCCATTATGCATATTTCTTTCCTTGAGGACCCTAACCCAAAGTCCACTTTTCGAAGCCATCAATACCGCATTTGTCTATTTTTAAGGTTTTCCATAACTTCTTTGATTCTCACCCAATCGCCATCAAGTTTTTCCACAATGTTCATTTCCTATTTTTTCTTCCTTGTCCCTCTTTGAGAAACTTTTCCATTCTTTCACCCTTCTTCTGAAATACCCATTTTCTGCTTCCATGTCTCTTAGAAAGTGTCCAAAACCTAGTCAAACCCCGACCACCCATTAGAGTTTTTCCCAACTCCAAGTTTTCGTTTTCTATTTTGTTTTTGTTTTTCTATCAATTCCAAAAAAACAAAGAAACTCCCAGTTATGGTTGTTACCCATGCATGAGAAAAGAAGCAAATGGAATATTAAATTGCCTCTTTCAAGACCAAGCTCCAATATTTGTATGAAAAAAATCTTGGCCTCCATCTTTAGCATTCAACCATGAATAACAGACGACAACCAAAGTCTTCTGTAGACATTGGGTTCTCTTCTTCCAACAATTTTTGTGGGATGAAGATTTATTTTCCTCGCTCCAATGGAGATGATATGAATGGATGGATATACATGGAAGAGCAATATTTTAGTTTGAATAACACTTTTGATGTCAACAAAGTCTCACTTGCACCCTTTCATTTGGAACATGAAGCCCTTCAATGGTTCTGTTGGCACATCAAGGTCCATGAAGAGACAAAATGGGTAGTTTTTTTCCAACTCCTTTTGCAATGATTTTGCTTCTATTTCTTTTGATGACTTCACAGGAGCACTCAATAAACTTCTCCAAACTAGAACTGTGAGAGAGTATCAGACATAATTTGAGAAACTAGCCAATCACATAGAAGGATTGTATGATTCATTTTATAGGAGTTGTTTTATTAGTGGTATGAAGGATGCAATCCAATATGAGGTTAAAATGTTCTATCCCAACATAATGATGGAAGCCATATGGTGGATAAGTTGGTGGAGGATAATATAATAGCTCAACATCGCTCCAAATACACTTTTGTTCCATTCAAAAAAATGTTTTTCCAAAGACCTCTGATATTGCCAGCTCCTAGAACCACTCCTATGAAGAATTTGTTTGAATTTGAGATGCAAGGACATAGAGAAAAATGGATTTGTTATAATTATGGTGAGAAATTCACCCAGGGACATATATGTGCTGAGAAAAATCTCTATCTTTGGATGTGGAATCTCTGCCTACACTTGAAATTTGTGAAGATGCCCAGGATATAGTAGATTATCAGGTCAACATTCAACAATCGCTTGTTGACCCTCCTTCTAAGGATGACCAACCAGAGATATCTCTCCATGCATTAGCTAGAGTCACCACCCCATAAACCATGTGGGTTAATGGATTATTCAAGAAGCTCCCTCTTACAATAGTCATTGATTCTGGTCACACTCATAACTTCATTGTCCCTCAGATCGCTAAATAGGCTGATTGTTTTGTCCATCCTTGCTCCAACTTTGAAGTCATGTTTTCCAATGGGGGAACCTTACCTTGCAAGGGGAAGTGTCACAATGTGCGTATCTCTATTGGATATTATAACTTGCACTCAAACATGTTTTCTTTTCCCTTAGGTGGATGAGATATGGTTTTGGGTGCTCACTGGGTTGTGCACACTTGGCCCATATTTTGGGATTTTATTGAACTTTGGATGCTGTTTTCAGTCAATGGGAAAAACACACATTGCAGGGATTACAACCAGGGTCTCTCAACATCATCATTTCACATCACATGGAAAATATCCTTAAGAAGAATTCACATGGTATCATTGCTCATCTCCATTCCATTCAGATGCAACCATCAACGATCTCCACTACTCCCTTTGATATACGACAAATTTTGGATTGATATGCATGTGTCTTTGCTGATCCAATAATATTTTCACCTTCAATACGAGAGGAGCATTGTATTCCACTCCTTCCTAGAAGCACCCCTCCCAACATCAAGCCCTATCACTACCCATTTCACCAAAACCTAGAGATTGAGATGCTTGTTCGAGACTTACTGAAGCAAGGTATTATTTTCCCTAGTACTAGTTCCTTTTCTTCACCTGTTCCTCTTGTCCAAAAATAATATGGGTCATGGAGCCTCTACATTGAATTTCAAGCACTCAATCACTCACAATCAAGGATAAGTTTCCAATTCCTATTGTTGATGAGCTTCATGGTGCTCATTTTTTCTCCAAGTTGGATCTTTGTTCTAGGTATCACCAAATTTGGGTTCATGAGGATGATATCCCTAAAACAATTTTTTGCACACATGATGGCTACTATGAGTTTTTGGTAATTCCCTTTGGCCTCACTAATGCTCCTTCCACATTCCAGGCATTGATGAATAAAATATTTTGGCCCTACTTGTGGAACTTCATTATGGTCTTCTTTGATGACATCCTCATCTATAGTAAAACATGGGTTGAACATCTCCAACATATGGATCTTGTACTACAACTTTCATGCGATCATCATCTCTGTTCCAAACAATCTAAATGTGTTTTTGGGTGGGTGGAAGTAGAGTATCTCGGGCATATTTTTTCAGCACAAGGGGTTCACATGGATATTTCCAAAATAGATGCCACAGAAAAATGGCTGCATCCTCATACACTCAAGAGCCTTCGTGGTTTTTTGGGATGGATTGGATACTACCACAAGTTTGTCAAGGATTATGGGAATATTACAGATCCATTAACAACTCTATTGAAAAACGATGCTTTCACATGGACACATGTTGCTGAGTGTACATTTGAAAAACAGAAACAAGATATGTGTACCACACCTGTTCTAGCTATGCTTGAATTTTCCAATCCCTTCACTATTGAGAGTGATGCTTGCGACAATATAATTGGTGTTGTTCTCCTTCAAGATGAACATCCCATTGCGTTCACCGAAAAATCCCTTTTCGGTAAGAATTTTACTGCCTCTACACATGAGAAGGAAATGATGGCTATTTTTCATGCTGTATAGAAGTGGTGACCATACATATTAGGGAACCATTTCTGCTTAAGACTAATCACCATAATTTGAATATTTCTTGGAAGAATGAATCTTATCCCCAAAACAACAGAAATGGGTTAGAAAACGCATGGGTTATGACTATGAGATCACTTACAATAAGGGTAAGGACAATCTTATGGAAGATTCTCTTTTTCACACATTTGATGACCACATTTCTCTTTCATCTATTTCCATGCCTATTTCAAATTGATTGCAAAATGTTCAACAACGGTATGTCAGTGAATCTTCATTATCTGAAATCATCCAATTATTGGCCAATAACCCTTCTTATGTACTGCATTACTCTTGGGATGGTGCTTCTTTGATATATAAGGGTCATTTGGTGCTTCTCAAGAGCAAAAATATTCAACAGGTTGTCTTCTATGAACTCCATGCTTCCCCATCGACAAGGCACTCTGGGTTCCTCAAAATATATGAGCGAGAACAACACAACTTCTTTTGGAAGGGAATGAAAAGGGAAATTCAATAGATGGTGGATGGATGTGATAGATTCTAGTGCCACAATGGTGAAGCGACACTTCTTCTAGGATTGATCAAACCCTTGTCCATCCCTACACGAATTTGGATATATATTTCAATGGATTTCATTGAAGGGATCTGTAAATATGGAGGGAAGACAATGATATTTCTTTTAGTTGAATGACTCTCTAAATATAGTCATTTTTTTGGCCTCATCCATCCATATAAATCCTCCTTAGCTGCACAAATTTTCATGGACAAGATCTTTTGTCTTCATGGAATCCCTTCTTCCATTGTCTCATATCGTGATGCAACTTTCACAAGTCATTTTTGGACATAACTATTTTTCCACACTGGAACCAAACTGAAGATGAGTTCAAGGTATCACCCACAAATAGATGGTCATACTGAAGTTATCAACAAATGTTTGGAAACTTATCTTTGTTGCTTCACCTATGAAGAACAACATCAATGGGAAAATTGGCTCCTTCTCGCTGAATGGTGGTACAATACCTCCTACCACATTGCATAAAAAATGACTCCATATGAAGCAGCATATGGTCATGTACATCCAATGCTCCTTCCTTACACCCCCATCAATTCACTAGTTCATGAACTTGTCACAGTTCTCCAAAACTAAGATCAAATTCTTCACATTTTAAAAGACAATCTTCACATGGAAAGAAACCAAATGAAACAACAAGCCAATCAACATCGTTATGAGTGCACTTTGTCTATATCCTTACAAGCAATCCTCCTTAAAACTAAAATGGCATCATAAGTTGGATCCAAATTTCTATGGGCCATATAAGGTTCTTCAAAAGATAGGGCCTGTTGCTTATAAATTGTAACTTCCTCCTTCTTCTTGCGTTCACCCAGTATTTCATGTCTCTTATCTTAAGAAATTTATTGGCACCAACATTAGAGAAAAAACTATTTTACCAGAATTGGATAATGAAGGATACATCATTTTGGAGCCAAAGGCCATCCTCAATAGGCACACTCATGAGATTCGCTCTTGATCCATCACATAGGTATTAATTCAGTTGCATGGCACACAGCTAGGGGATGCTACATGGGAACAACTCCTTCATATTCAACAACAATTTCCACATCTAAATCTTTGAAGAAAAATATTTTCTAAGAGGGAGGGGATGTTATGAACCTGTGCCAACCCTTCTCTTTACTTTGTTAGTATATTGTTATTGCACACATATGATTTGTAACTCATCTTGTGAGTATATTGTATTATCCCACATTCATGGGGAGTAATAGTTGTTTAGATTAGAATTAGTATATAAGTACATGTTGAGGCCAATGAAGGAATCCACAAGTTGCTTGTATTGAGCTTGATAAAAGGAGGTTCCCCCTTGAAGTGGCCTATGATCAATAAATTCCTTTTGTATTATGTTATTTTGTTATATAATGCATTTTCATTATTTATTGAAATATGTTTCTCTTATAAAATCACCATAATTGGATAACCAAGGCTTGGATGAATATACCATTAGTTTCATTGGAATCATGGCAATGGAGTACCACTAGGGACACCCCTCTCCATTGACTTCATAAACTGAACGTTTCCTATTTTGACAGTTTTTGTAACTAGGGTTTTTTCTTGGTAACATGTAATGTGATTTTTGCATTATATGATAGGATTTGAAAATGCGTCGATCGATGGTGTGGGAACCATGGTCATCTCACACATGTATTGAGGTCTTGACAACTGATTAGGTCAAAATGAGGAAACACACACTCTTGGAGGTTGATTACTGGTGCAAGATTCAGGAGTAAATACACTCGAACTCTATGCTTTAGCTAGACAGCTACGATTTCACTCTTCACTCATAGTCAATAGAACTCCATGATTCCAAAAATCGTAGTAGATAAAATCAAGTTCACAAGATTTAAAAGAAACTATAGGAATGATAAAATCTAGCAAGGGGAAAATATAGAGGTACTATGTTTTTGTGTTTCCACTTGCAAATTTCCCTAAAACACACCCAATCTCTCTCTTAAATTTCAGGACAATATTTTCACGACTTACCTATGGTTGGGTAATGTTCCAATCCCTCGATATTGGAAGCAAACAATCATTAACATAAAATGAGCAACAATTTATTGTAGAATTTTTATTTCAAACAAAGGAAACATTTTCAGAAAACCAAAATTCTTACTCATTCACTTCAATTCAGAAATCACAGGTTTGTCCATGCTTAGAACACATATGCACACAAAGAAATAAATATTTGTAAAAATGTTGTGAAACTAAAAAAAAATAGTCACTGCGTTTTTTTTGTTAGTTTGAGTGCCAAATCAAAATATCCAGTTTGTTCAAGTGACTTCCATTCACATAGAAAACTTGTCTCTTTCACACAGATTCAATACAACAAGAAGGATATCTCAATTGATTGATTTCTTGCACACAATAATACTTTTTTTTTGCATTCCACTACACAAAAACTTTTCTATTCACTTTTTTAAGACTCTGAAAAAATAACTTCATTACAATCTAAATCCATTGAATATGTATAATGATATAACTGTTACTCTCCTCGTATAATGAAGGAAAAATTAAAAACTATTATTAGACTATTTCCCCAAACTATCTAAAAAAAACCATCCAAATGAGATTCATAATTCCTTTAACCTACTCCTAAAAACCAAGAACCCAATCCTTGTTTAAATATCTAAATATCCTATAAATATTCAAACATCTAGCACTAACATGTGACCATCCCATCACATTGTTATGATTTGTATAATGCGCTTGCATTAGACTACCGAGGGTAAAATTATATGAGATCCTACTCATTATTTCATCCACTAAATAGCCTTTCTTTTTCAAATCTGCAGCACTTACCCAGGTGGAATCTTCTTCCAGATGATCCTTCCATTTCACCAAGTAATCCAAGTATTCCTTTCTCTTGGTTATTCTTTTAATTTTAGTAACCAAAATGGCTTTAGCTTCTAAAGGTCTCACATTAGGAATTTTCTTCACCCACTATATGTTTTCTTCTCCATCTTTATTGACATCTTCTATGGATGGACCTGTATCATTAGCTAATAAGGATATAAATCCACCACATTAAAAATGGTAGATATGCCAATACCTGCAAGCAGTTCCAACTCATGTGCATTTGCATAATATTTTTGAAGAATCTTACATGGAACTATCTTTTTAAGTTTATGATTTTTTTACTCTCCCTTGGGAAACCTTTCTTTCCTTAATTGAGCCAACACCATATCACCAACTTCGTAATTATTCTCCCTTCATTTCTAATATGCTCTTATTTTATACTTATAATCATTGTCCTGTAACTTTTGTTTGACTTGTTCATGTAGCTCACTGACAGTTGTTTCAAATTATTCTCCATTTGCACTCCTTCATTGAAGTTTTCACGAATCCTTGAGTTCATACACACCCCTAGGATGCATTCAATATAAAATATGAAATGGGCTCATTCCAGTACTCCTATTTGGTGAATCATTATAAGCAAACTTAGCTTGAGCTAGCACTCATTCCCACTGCTTAGGATTTTCACTTACCAAGATTCTCAGCATGTTTCCCAAAGGGTGAAAACATGAAGTTGCTATACAATGTTTTGAGAATCGGTCACACTGAAAATTCAAGATCATCACAATGACAACAACAAAAAAATGAGTGTAAAAACTCACAGGGATGTTCCTTGCATTGTCCTCTTCAAATGGGAGGACACAAACATGTGTCAATAAGGCACCATTTTTGAACATGTGTTATTTCAAAAAAAATAGAAAATAGTGTTTAGGTCTGAAAATACTCAACATATAGTTCATTGCAAAGTACAATCTGTGTAGATTATGAATGTACATTTGGTTTCCGTAAAATGAATAACCATCTCTAAAACAAATGAAGGTCACACATGTTAATCATTATCCAAACCTAAAAATTTAAAGTATATGTCATTGGTTCCCGTCAAATTTGTCATATTATATGTCCATAAAAAAATTCAAAAAATATGAGTATGAAGATAATATAATTCTCTAAACCTCTTGTGTTTACATCAAGGTGAAATTCCTAAGGGGGATATGGGTTTGAAAGGGTTTAAGTTGGAAAAAATAAAAGTTTGCAGTTTTTTGTCAAAAAATAGGCAAAAAGTGTATACCAAATTCATGTTTTCACCCCAAAATTTTGTTCACTACTTCAGTATACCCATCATACTGTGGGTGATAAGATGAACTGAAGTTAAGTTTAGTTCCAAGCTTCTTCCACAAAGTCCTCCAAAAGTGTCTCGTGAATCTAGTATCCCTATCTGAGACAATACTTCTTGGAGAGCCATGCAATCTAACAACTTAATCAAAGAACAAGTTTGAAACATGCGTAGCATCACTTGTCTTGTAGCATGGAATAAAATGAGCCATCTTTGTAAATCTATCAACAACTACAAATATTGAATCATTACCTCAATGGGTATTTGACAAGCCCAATATAAGTTCCATACTAAATGAGTCCCAAGATTTGCTTGAAATTGGTAAAGGAGTGTATAAGCCTGTATTTTTCCTCCTTCCTTTGGTATGTTAACATATCCGACACGTATTCACAAAATTTTCCATATCCAATCTTATATTTGGTCAAAAATAAAAATGGCTCAATTGTCCTAATGTTTTATCAATCCCAAAATTCCCTTCCATTCTGCCATGATGCTTCTCATGTATCAAATTTTCTCTCATTAAGAATCTAGGAACACATAATTTACTATTTTTAAATAGTAATACATCTTGACACATGTACTCAACTCAAGGGCCTCAATCCCTATCCACATGATTTTTGCATGCTTCAAAGGCTTCTTGAAAATATGAATCAACTTCATATAGGTCCTTCAAAAAGTCAAAGCCCAAAACTTGAACTTGACTATCATGTACAATCCTATTTATTCTACTCAGAGCATCACCATCTACTCTATTTAATTGCCTGTTGATGTGCTTGAATACATAGTTGAAACCTTGTAAGAACTCTACCCAATTAACATGCTTTTGGTTCAATTTGGTTTGTTTCATTATAAATTGTAAGGCATGATTATCCAAGAACAACACAAATTTTCTGGGCATCAAATAATGTCTCCAATGTTTTAGAGCTTGTACGATGGCATATAATTGCTTGTCATAAGAAGAATATTTCTGTCTTGACTCATTTTTCTTCTCATTAAAGTAAGTAATAGGTATTCCCACTGACTTAGTACAACCCCAATGCCTGTCCCACTAGCATCACATTTAACTTGAAATGTCTGGTTAAAATCAAGTAGCTTAAGTATTGGTTGTTCGGTAATATTTATTTTAAACATCTGTAAATTATTTTCATCCTATGCTAGCCAATAGAATGGTTGTCTATCCTTCTTGATGGTATCAATAATAGGTGCACAAATTCCACTAAAATTTATGATAAAATTCGTATAGAAGCTAGTCAAACGATGGAAGCTTCTACGCTAAAAAATACTTTTAGGTGAAGGCCAATTTACAGTTGCTTCTACCTTCTCAAGGTCCATTTTTGGTCCATCTTTAGAAATAATAAAACCAATGTATACTAGTTCCATATTCATAAAAGAACACTTCTTCATGTTTATTAGCAACTTTTATTGTTGTAGATTTTCTATAACACATCTTAAATTCCTTAAATGTTCTTCTTTTGTTTGACTGTAAATTAGGATATCGTCCAAATAAACAATAACAAACATATCGACGAAGTACTTTAGAACTTTGTTCATCATTCCAATAAATGTACTGGGTGCATTTGATAGCCTGAAAGGCATGACAAGCCATTCATACAATCCATCATTTGTCTTTAAAGGTTTTTCCCACTCATCCTCTTCTCTAATTATGATTTGATGATAACCAATTTTTCAGGTTAATATTGGAGAAACAAGTTTCTCCACTCAAACAATCCATCATGCCATCCATATGAGGCAATGGGAATCAATATATTATAGTGATTTTGTTGATTGCTTTAGAATCCATACACATCCTCCACTCTCCATCTTTCTTTGGACTATGTATTGTAGTACTGCACATGGACTCAATATTTCTTGGATCAGTCCTTTGTCTAATAGCCCTTGGAACTTCTTTCTAATCTCTTCATTCTCCTTGGGTATCGTCCTATATGCAACCTTGTTTAGAAGGATTGATACTGATATGAAGTCAATGTGATAAATTATGCTTCTCTTAGGCGGTATTTCATTTGGGAGATCATCTACCACTATGCCACCGAATTCATGCAACATTTCTTTAACTTCAAAAGGAAAATTTGCAATATTAGTTTTCATAAGTACAACTTTTGGTATACATGTTATTGAGAAGATATCCTAATGCTTGAGGTGGACCACAACTGATAGGATGACACCAGAAATAAACCCATTTCCAAGCATGCTAAATATATAATTGAAATTAACACTAAGGGACAAGATGTGTACCTTATTCCAGACATTCTAAGTAGATCCCCATTCAAATTTCAATCAAACTTGTACCTACAACTTTCCCTCAACAACAACAAAATATACAAGCATGATACATGTAAAGCAATAGAATCTAATCTAGCATGTTACATTCCAGTACATAAATGAAGTAATCACATCTGTGGATAAGCATATTCATAATTACACATGCAATGGATGATAAATGGATATTTCTATTAATATTAACATCGATACAAATGACAACCTCTATCGACACCTCGTATATGTTGAGAAACTGAGTACCTCCACTTGGGCCTCCACCACTTCAATCCTCCATACAAAGGTAAGCTCACAAAGATAAAGGAAAGATTCAAAAATTACACTAATGGTTGCTTCAAGGACAAAGGGATGCAAACTCAAGTATATAAGAATGGGGCACAATTCCACTATAGTATATTCTCTCTCCAAATTTCTCCCCCTTCAATACTTCATAGTAGCTCAATATATATCCCCTCAATGGGAAGTGAAGGGTCAAAATGGAGCGTTTCCTGGAAGATGGAAGGCCAAGGATCAAGTCAATCGTTACTTTATGGGAAAAAATACAAATATTTTTGTTTTATGAGGATAAATCCTGATGTATGTGGGTGACAATGGTACAAGATGCGTCTACGTGGGCTGTAGATTTATGAATCACGTCTACATATAAAAATGTATTTTTAATGGTTCCAATGGAGCATCAGGGTAATAGTGAGAAAATGTGGTAAAAATCGTCTGCATAGGGATATGGATAGGCCATCAAATCATGATGTATTAGTTGTGGAAAATCACGCTATAACACTACAAATCACATCAAAATTTACCTCTTCTTCTGCAATCTACTGTAGAAACTGTTTGCCACATAGCAACAATTCTTTGGGGATGCCTTATTCAGTTGCACCTCCTTGCAAAGGAAAGAGTATATTTCTATTCTTTTTGAGCTTGTAATAGTTGCTTCTTTTGTCATGTACCACCTTCCACTTATACTGCCAAGGTATTCCCAAAAGAATATAGAAGACATCCATATGCATGATGTCACAAATTACTTTATCTTTATAAATTCCCACTTGGAATTCTACTTCACTTTGCTCACTCAACAATATCTAATGGAATTTATGCATCCATGGCACCTTATAAGGCATTGGATGTTTGGTATTCCTTAATTCCAATTTGTGTCGACCATGTTCGTGGAAACCAAATTATCAGTGCTCTTACTGTCAATCACCATTTTGCAACACTTTTCCTTGGATTTACAAACAATCCTAAATAAATATTTTCTCTGGGTAGGTTCTACAACCTCCTTCTATAGTTTCAAGAGAATCTTATTCATCATTAAATACTCTCCATTCTATGACATGTTATTTTCCATAGGTGTATATTCATTCTCATTATTTGCTTGAGATACATAGGTACATTTTTGTCCTACATTCTCCTTTTTAGAACACTCAAAGGATATATGACCCAACTGGTTACACTTGTAACACCTATAGACAATCTCATTGCCTCTTCCTCTACCTATACCTATTTGGTAGGGTATTCCTCCACTTGAGTCACTTCCTTTTCCAACTTCCCTTGATGATTTGAGTTTCCTGCCTCACTTTTATAAGTTGAAAACTTCCCTTTTCTAGGTGACTGTTTGCTTGCTCGAGATGAACCCCTACCTCTTCTTGAGTTATGGTTCCTCACTACATTCTCTTCTTCCCCTTAAACTATATTTATATGCTTCCTCCATAGTCCTAGATGACAACTGTTGATCCTAGATTTGTTATAATTTTTGGCAATTAAATTACTCATTTAAACACATGTTTTATTATCTTTTGTGTATTTTATGTCACGCAGATTGATATTCAACTCAGGTATGTATGAATTTAAGGTTTATATAAAATCATTTTATTATTATCATTTTTATGGTTTTATTAATTAAAAATGACATTATTAATGCACATTTGATGTATTAATTAATTTGTATAATTGTTTGCAGATTTTATAATCTTTTTGGGCCAAATTAATAAACAAAACACATTCAGCCTGCCTTGTGCACAGCACGTCCAGCTCGACGTCCAGCTTGTCATTCAGCCCGTTGCACAAAACTCGCTGGTAGTTTTCCAGATGTTGAAACATGTTGCTGTAGACGGTAGTCCTGAAGCACGCCAGCAAACAGACACTTCATTCACCCTAGATAAACGCTCAGCGTATCTAGCTCACGGCCTAGCTTTCCATTCAACTCTCCGTCTAGATCGCCTATCAGACTACGCGCTGCTGAGAAGTAATTTCAGGCATTAAAACGTGAAACAACCTTCAAACGATCTATTGTCCATGCATCTGGATGATGGGGCTCATGTTCTAGATGATCGACCAGTTGCAACTTCCTTTGCTTGCCACCACATCAACAATCCATGTGTTGGGTTGATACATTTAACCTACACTCTAGAAGATTCACTGTGTATTCTCCTCTGTTTACCACTAGTTCACTTCTGCATTGAATAAGGACCCATGTGCCACATCTGAAGACTATTCACGCTGAAGAAGGAGCCTGTGTGTTCACTGTCTAGTGAAGAAGACCAGAACCGCGCTGAAGAAGGGAGATGCCTACGCGTTTGCCTCTAATATGTTATGTGCCTTTAAGATCAACTACATTTAGAGAGAAGTCAACCACTAAAGGGTTGACTTGCTCATCTCTGTAAACCATTATATAAATCAGCCTCTGTGTGAGAGCTCAGTTAGCAAGAGCTATAAAGTCAGAGAGAGAGGAAGAATTTATCAGTTTGTTCTTGAGTACATTTGTATTTCCGTTCCATCATCTGAATAAAGAGCTGTATGTGTTGCTGTTGAATATTGCGTTTGAGTAGAAGTTAGCTAGGTACCACCCCTGATTGCTGAGAGGGCCTCTCATCAACCAACGGTTTCTTTTTTTGTTTATTTCCTTCCTTATTTTTTGTTTTAGCTAGTTTAATTTACAGTTTGTTTTATCAGTTCATTTTCCTATAATGCATTTTATTTCCAGAATTAAATAACTAGATTGCACGCATAGTTTGCTTTCAGCTTTGTTTTCAGTCATTTCATTTCCAGTTTATTGTTTAGTTCATTTGCAAGAATATATTGCTTTTAAATTCAGTTCTGTTTATTTCCTTTCTGTCATAAATTATCAGTTTATGCAATTTAATTTCAGTCTGTTTATTAACATGCAATGTTTTCTTTATGTTTATGAATTTGTTTAAGTCTATTTCATTGTTAGAATTGCTTAATAAGTAAGTTTACTAATTGCCTTTATGCATGAGATTTACATTTGCATGAATTTGGATGAAGATTAGCTCATTTAGGTTAGTTTTTATTATTTTAACTGTGCAGATTGTCATTCGGATAGCCTGTCCAGTCTATTATTCAGCCACCCCTTTTAGACCCACAGTTCAGTTTGTCATTCAGCCCTTAGTTTCAGTTTTAGTGTTTTAATGCATTTTGAGATTGTTTTCAGTTCTGTTTTGTTAATGTTTGAATTATGTTTCGACTGATATAGTTAGATAATAGTTTTATTTAACATTGGAATTACAATTAGAGTGTTTTAGGTTATGCATTAAAGTTTTATTATTTTCTTTACTTCTTTTACCTTTAATATGGTTTAAGTTATTTTAAAGTTTTTTTTATTTTGTTTTACTGTTGTTTTGTATTTATGCCTTTAGGATTGATTTATTTGCTGGTATGTAAATTTAGTGTTATATATGTTATCCTTAGTATGTTTTTAGGTTGTTTCTTTTATATTGAGTTATTGTTGAATGTTTTTAGGTTGTTTCTTTTATATTGAGTTATTGTTGAAAGAATTTGTAGGACAGAACCTAAATATATTTCTTTTATTAAGTTTTCTACTTGCTTCTTTTATTAAGTTTTCTACTTGCTTATAAGTTAAGTCTTCCTTGCACCCTAGTTTTCCATTTGGAATATTCAGTTGTTTATTGTATCTTTTCCAATTTAAAGTTATAAAATAAATTATTAATTGTTTAGTTTATTATTCTATCTCATTTTAATTACCTTAATAATTGCATTCTTAGGAGTTTGACTCAGTTTTTCATTTTGAAAGATCTTTCGATATTTTGTTTGTTAAAATATTTACACGACACCCTCTACCTTCGCATATATTTTGTGTCAACTCTAAGCCTACCAACCCCAGTCGATAATTAAAGATCAGGTGAATTAATTTAGACATTATAACACCCAACACTTTGGCGCCACTTCCTAGGAGTTGGTCTGTAAGGTAGAGTATAACTCTTTATGAAGCTTAGCAATAGGTTGGTAGCAGGGGAGCGGGAAGACGAGAGGTAAGAACCTACACATTTGTTATAATAGGCGCCCCTAAATCCAACAATAGAAGTAGAGTAGGTTTTCTTTAGTTTAAACCATTTTTTTCATGAGTATAATTAGAGATCCTTAGGGTAGAATTGTTAATACCGAAAAACTTATTGAAATCCCTACTAACTACCGTAGGGGATGCAATTCCCCAACCACTAACTCACCAGAAAGGTATCGAAAGACGCCTATAGGAAGTAGTTCTACCTTGAAACCTAAGGAGACTCTCTCAGGAGATATTACTGGGGAAGCCATAGAAGGAGAAGGAACCTTGGAAGGGGGTCCTAAGGACCTCATTCCCAAGGAAGTTCAAGAGAATTAGCCATTATAAATATCTAGCCCTCCATTAGTTTTGAATCCAATTAATACAAATTTTTCACTAGTAGGAGATCCGAATTTCGTTGACTTTGTTGATCCTTCCCAAGTAAAATCTCTCTTTGGAACCTTAGTAGATCCCATCATTTCGCAAATTGAAACTTCTACAGTAGAACCTACTATCCCTCTAGGATTCAATAAAAACATGGTTGATCAGAGGAAGATCTCTCCTGAAAAAGGACGTTGGGACGCCCCGTTATCACCTCGAAAGGAGCCTCCTAGGTATATCTATGTTAAGAATCCAGATTATATGGAGAGACGGGGAGAAAATGAAGATCATGATGAATTTAGAAATGAAGAAAGAGAAGGGGAAAATCAAACTGAGGCTACCTTTGGGTTCCCTATTTTAGGTACACCGCAGGATGTAAATATGAAAAAAATCCCTCCTTCCTCCTTACCTAATTTTTATGGAAAAAGTAATGAGGAACCAGACACATTCCTGTTCGATTTTGATATCCTTTGTAGGAGCTATAATTATCTACAAGATGCTCACAAACTAAAAGTCTTTCCCGCTACACTAAAAGATTTCTCCTTGAGATGGTTCATGGGATGAGGAGAATTCACTATCAAGACTTGGGATGATATAAAAAATTCATTCTTACAAAAATATCAGGAGTATTGCAAACCCAAGGAATCCCGACATGATATATTCAAGATACAACAACTTGAAGACGAGAGCCTAGAGGATTATATCGAAAGGTTCACTTATACATTACATAAATCTAGATATAATGACCTCTAAGAAGATGCAGTACGTACACTTTTCCTTAAAGGGATCTCCAAGGACTTGTTAGAAAGTCTTAATCTCATGGCAGCTAGTGATATTTCTCATTAAACTTTTGCATAAATTGGTGAGATGTGTAAAAATTATTCTAGGAGTAGGGGGAAAGTTGCGAAATTTTTTCAAGAGCCTTTTAATAGAAATGTAAGAGGAAATGTTCCTATTTCAGGAGGAGTTACAAGAGCTGAGTTAGAAAACCTGTTGGAGAATTTTAAAATTGATATCTTAGGAGCAATGGGTTCTCAACTAGATGCTTTACAAGCCAAGAAAAGTCAGGATGAAGAACGAGAACAATGAGTATTTTTTTTCCAATATGTAGGACTAAACATCCCCAAAGGGAATGCCCATTAAACAACATCTCCATATGTCACATCTGTACAAAAGAGCATCCAACCGATAGTTTCCCATCCTTTCCTGGGTTGCAAGCCATCTATAAGAGTGGGGATGTAGCTAAAACATCTATGAGGCCTCCTTGGAAACCTAGAGACCAACCAACATATCCAAACTTTCCACCACAACCTCCACTCTATTATCCTCCGTATCAACCACCTCAACAATGGAACAATTCAAGTTGGAAGAATTGGCCACCTTAGTACCCTCCTCCTCAATTTCCACAATAGCAATATTGGACACCAGGATGGAGAGGACAACCATATCCTCAGCCACAACCTGTCCCTGCACCTAATCATCCTTATTCTCAGAATCAAACAAGTTTCCAACAAATGTTGCCTAGATTTGTACCTCCAGTTCCGTTCATCACACAACAACCTCATCACTTCCAAAATACAAATCCTCCTCGACCGACATTATTACTTGCAAAACCAATACCTAACCCTAATAATAAACCAACTCAATCTCTTAACAACATTGAGTTGAAAACTCTTCCATCGTACCTTATTTCGACTGTACCTGTACATAAAATTTAGTTACGATCGGGAAGAGTTGTGAATGATAAACCCAAGTCATCAGTCATCATTTAGGAACTAAATGAAGAAGAAGAAGATTCAAGTGAACCCATGAATGATGCTATTTATGAGGATGTGAACATTCCAAAGGTTCTAGTACACACCCATCCTCCACAAGAAACTATTCAGGAGCAAAGAATTCCTCCATTTCCGGAAACACTAGTAATAGAAAAACCTATAATTCATCTGGAGTACAACATTTTGAGTGAATTAAAGAATATCTGTATTAAGATCCCTCTATTACAAGCTATCAAAGATATGCCAATATATAGTAAGGTAATAAAGGAGCTATGTATTAAACGCCCAGGAAAGAAGCAAAAGGACCCTCTTACAATTCATGTTATAGGAGAGATGTCTGAATGTATGACATTCCATTCCCAGATTGCAAAATATACAAATCCAGGAGCCCCAGTAGTGACTGTAATTATAAACAACACTACTATAGAAAATACATTAATCAATTTAGGATCCACTATTAACATGATGACCACCGCAGTTTTAGAAGTTTTATAGTTAGAACAATTTCTCCGACCTACTCCCTCCATCCTAGAACTAGCAGACCGTACTACGGTAAAACCTGCTGGAGTCTTGGATGATATTGTTGTATCAGTAGCCTCATGGGAATACCCTGTCGACTTTATGATTGTATAATCAAAGGATCCTTCTAAAGGGCATCCTATTATTTTTGGAAGACCATGGTTATCTACTGCAAATGCTTTTATAGGATGCAGGGATGGAGAGATGACTATTTGCAATGGGTTGTCCACACAAAAACTTATTTTATACCCCCCAACACAACCAATAACTGAAAATTCATGGTGGTTAAATTGTTCTTTTGGGGATGAAGACTTTGATGATCTCCCCCTTCTTAGTGATTTCTCTTTGGCACTTCAAGAGCAGATCACTGAGAATGTATTAAACTAGTTTGTTTCTTCGACAACCTATACGGATTTTCCTCGGCCTTTTGTTCAATTCGATCAGATTTTTGGAGATGAGTTTCAAAATAATATGGCTCTCTCAATGTTTATAGAAACACTTTGTGTCTTCATGATTGCAGATCATACAGGACCATATACCATACCTTGTGAGGTTGGTCCAAAAACATTTCTACATATAAACACGGGATTAAGTGAAAACCAACAAGCACAGCTGCTTAAAGTTCTTAAGAAACAAGCTGAAGCATTTGCATGTGAATACACTGATATGAAGGGTATACACCTTGACACTTGTATTCACCATATTTATATGGATCCAAACATTTCACCTGTAAGGAAGCCACAGAGGAGGACGAATCCCGCTCTAAAGGATATAGTAAAAGAAGAATTACAACAACTCCTCACTGCTGGTTTCATCTATCCTATCTCCGATAGTAAATGGGTATCTCCTTTAGTAGTAGTTTTAAAGAAAGTCACAGGGAAATGGTGCATTTGTGTTGATTTTAGAGAAATAAACAAAGCTACACTTAAATACTACTTTCCTTTACCTTTTATTGATTAAGTATTAGATACTCTGTCAGGTAAACAATATTTTTCCTTTCTTGATGGGGTATTGTGGTTACAACTAGATTTTAATAGCACCTGAAGATCAAGAAAAAACCACTTTTACATGCCCTTGGGGAACATATGCTTATCGAGTTTTTCCATTTGGATTATGTAATGCACCTGCCACTTTCCAGCGAGCAGTCTTAGGCATCTTTTCTGATCTTATACATGACTGTGTGGAGGTATACATGGATGAATTTACGGCCTACAGTAATACTTTTCAAGAAGCCCTTGACAACCTTGAGAAGGTCTTGATTCGATTTCAAGAAACAAATTTATCCCTTAGTCATGAAAAATGTAAAATGTTACTGACATAAGGTATAGTGTTGGGACACCATGTTTCCTCCCAAGGAATTAAGGTACACCTTGTGAAGATCGAAGTAATTGTTGGCCTTCCCTCTCCTAAAAATCAGAAAGAGATAAGAAGTTTTCTTGGTCATGCAGGCTATTACTTCTGTTTTATTGAAAATTTCACTAAATTAGATGCACCAATGTTTAAGTTGCTTACAAAGGACGTAGAATTCCAGTGGAAGAAATCTTGTCAAAATGCTTTTGAAATCCTAAAAGCTAAAATATCGGTGGCACCAATACTTAGGGGTCTCGATTGGTCCCTTCCTTTTCACATATCTATCGATGCCTCTGATACGGCCATAGGAGGGAGTCCTCGGCCAAAAATAAGGACAAGCACCTTATGCCATTTATTTTATTAGTAAGAATTTGACTCCTGTCGAACTTAATTATACTGTTACTGAAAAAGAATTCTTTGTAGTAGTTTATTCTATTAATAAGTTTCATCATTATATTATGGGTTATGAAGTTTTTGTGCATACCGATCACTCTGCCATTAGACTTCTCATGAATAAACCACTTACCAATGGTAGAGTGACCCGATGGATTTTTTTATTGCAAGAATTTAACATTATCGTCATTGACCGATTCGGTAAAGAAAATCTAGTAGGAGATTTCCTCTCCTGTATACTACATGAAGACGGTACTAAACCAATTGACGACACTTTTCCCGATGAACATTTATTTGCTGTATCTGTTCAAACCCCTTGGTTTGCAGATATTGCCAATTATTTAGCAACTGGGAAAATACCAAACCGTTTGTCCCCACATGAGAAGCGCTGTATTATAGTTCAGAGTTCCAATTATTCTTGGGTTGATAATGATCTCTTTCGCACTGGTCCAGATCTTATTATTCGACGATGCATGCGGGAGGATGAAATGACAGACATCCTCCATGCATGCCATGATGTACCATGTGGAAGACATTTTTCTGATAAGAGGACGACATACAAAGTCTTACATTCTAGTTATTATTGGCCAAGAATTTTTAAAGATGCTTCCAAATATGTCAAAGGATGTGATAGTTGTCAAAGAATGGTTAGACCTACGTCATTTGATCAAATGCCTCTACAACCCCAAGTTATGATTTAAACTTTTGAGAAATGGGCTCTTGATTTTGTAGGACCAATTTCTCCCATGTCTCGTAAAAAGAAATATATCCTAGTTTGTACGGACTATGTCACCAAATGGGTAGAAGCCAAAGCTTTTTTTAGAGCCACAGAGAAATCAGTGGTAGAATTCACATATGAAGAAATATTCACCCGGTTTGGTGTACCTAGAGAAATTGTCATAGACCAAGGTACTCAATTTACATCTTAATTAATGAAAGAAATTACTACGAAATATGGTATTCGACACTGCAAGTCTTCACCTTATCACCCTCAGGATAATGTTCAGGTAGAATCAACTCATAAAGTATTAGAAGCCATTTTAACCAAAACCATTTACTTACATCATAAGGATTGGGCAGATAGACTCCTCGAGGCTTTATGGGCCTATAGGATAACATGGAGAAACACTACCGGACATACCCCCTATGAGTTAGTGTATGGTAAATAAGTCCTTTTACCTATTGAATTTCAAGATAAAACCTTTCGCATGGCAGCACAATTAGGCATGAATTTGGATGAAGCACATAAACAACACATATTATAGATTAATGAGTTAGATGAAATTAGACAAGATGCACTCCAAAGAACCATGCTAATACAGAATCAAAGAAAGACATGGCATGATAAATTTATTAAACAAAATCAATTTAATACTGGAGATTGGGCACTACTATTCGACTTACAATTTAAAATTTTTAAAGGGAAATTAACTACCCATTGGATGGGCCCATACGAAGTAGTTACAGCTTTTGACAATGGGTCAATAAAAATTAAAACAATCGATGGCTCAGGAGTTTCCTTTGTAGTAAATGGACATAGACTCAGACTTTATCATCAACCGACATCTAAACAAGATTTTTTATAGAATGTTTTGCAGCACAATGAAATGGAATTAGTTGAAGGGGAAGTTGTTCCTCCTCCTCCTGATCTTTGAAAAATATTTTGGGTTATTATCACTTGTATATATGTAAATATGTGCTTGTTTCTTCGAATAAATAAGAGTCGTTTCTAATAGGTTGTTTACACAAGAATCTTTTTCTTTTATGTCTTTATGAATAAATTGAATCATCTAACAAGTGGTTTTACAGTTTGATTACAAGTATTCTATTTCTATAAGCAACTCATGGAGTATTACTTGGAAAAGAGAAGTATGTTAAAACACTCATCAGGTATCTTAACCTTTCTTGGGGATACTTTGAAATTTGCAGTTTATAGTGAAAATTAAAAATTTATAATCCTTAGTATATCATTCTTAACTAGCTCTTCTATGATTCATCTAGTTTTTGGTATTTTGATTCAGACATGTATATTTCCGATTTATTCTTTTTAAACAGTTGTTCGATAAGACCCACTTTTCATTATCATATTTTTCACAACCTTATCTCTCACACCTGGATTACTAGTTCATCCTATACTTGTTACCAAAACTTGTCTCTCGAGTATTTTGGTGCTAACTTGAATGTAAGTGGAATTTTTGTGTATGGGGAACATTATGTTTCAGAGAAGAAGGACTGTTAGGTTAAAGAACAACTTTAAGTTATTCTCTTTTGACATAATTTATGGTGAGGCCATTATAAGATTATTTATAAGTTTATTTTACAAAACTTGTATGTGTTTAGCAGGACTTAACACACTCCGGTACCAATCGGCTTCCATATATTTAATATCATTATACCAGGCAAACCCACCGGGGTACTGAACATGCTTGCTAACAACGGGTCCATGCTAAGTAAAACTTTACAATAGAAAGCTCGATAAATGCAAGTAAACCCATCAGGGTACTTAACAGGCTCGCTGGCAGCGAGGCTATGCTTACATGGTACCAAGATAAACCCACCGGGGTACTGAATAGGCCTGCTGGCAGCGGGGAAATATCTGGCAAAAGAGATCTGGTTAATACACCACTGTGTACATAATTCAAAAAATAATATTAATATAAAGAAAATTCTTGAAAAAAAATGTCATGGCCAATTATTTATAATGTCATTTGAGAATGGCTGTAAGTTGGACTTTGCCCCGACCGTCTAATTCCGCATATACCTAGGATGTCATTATCCTAGAAATGGGATCCATAGCTGTAAATCTCACACACTACGAGATACACTTAAAATATTTTATGATGACAGGATATCTTTAAAATGAGGCATAGATGACTAGTTTCTCCTGTGGCATTCTTTTGGTTCAATTGTTATCATTTACGCGGTCTTTCTAAGCACTGTTATATTTTTCATGAAGATACATCTTTGAATCATTCCCATTTACTAGTTAGTTAGTTTTTCATATTTTCTTTACAAAATAATCAACAACATGATATAACTCTTTAATTTTTATTTTTATGGAACAATCAATTCTTCTCTCTTCTATGGCTTGAGGACACGCCATATCTTTGGTTTGGGGGAAGAAGGAAGATGGATTTGGAAAAATTAGATTGTTTTCACTTTTTATGATCTATTTATTTTTGACAAATAATAAGTGTTTTTTAGGATAATATAAGCAGTGGAATTTGATTATAGCATGAAGCATATTTTTACAGCAAAATCAATATGAAGAACCAAGAAAAGGTCCAAATGAAATACCAAATGACGATCTGAATAAAACATTGTAATATTTTAGTATTTATAATTAAAAATTTGCTAACCAAATTTTGTTTTTTTGGCAAATAATTTTTACCTTCATATGGATGCTTAGAAATTCTTCTTATCATTTTATTATTTGATAATCCTATCCTTTTACCCAATCATGCATATAAACCATTAATTGATTAACTCTCTTGATTATAAATGTGATTTATACTTTTCATGTCATATGTTCAACCTGCCCAAAGTTTTACTTTGGAAATGGTTGAATTAATTTTAAAAACTTATGAATTTACTTACTTATGTATATGCCCGTTGCTGGCTCACATTTCCAAATTTGCAATGATAGTATGATCTGTTATCTTTCTTTTTGCTTAGTGGGACCTGGCATTTCTTTGGTTTGGGGGAATGTTGATCCTAGATTTGTTAACATTTTTGGCAATTAAATTACTCATTTAAACACATGTTTAATTATCTTTTGTGTATTTATGTCACGTAGATTGATATTCAGCTCAGGTATGTATGAATTTAAGGTTTATATAAAATCATTTTATTATTATCATTTTTATGGTTTTATTAATTAAAAATGACATTATTACAGAGCATTTGATGTATTAATTAATTTGTATAATTGTTTGCAGATTTTATAATCTTTTTGGGCCAAATTAATAAACAAAACACATTCAGCTTGCCTTGTGCACATCACGTCTAGCTCGACGTCCAACTTGTCATTCATCCCGTTGCATGAAACTCGCTGGTAGTTTTCCATATGTTGAAACGTGTTGCTGTAGACGGTAGTCCTGAAATGTGCCAGCAAACATACACTTCATTCGCCATAGATCAATGCTTAGCATATCCCGCTCACGGCCCAACTTTCCGTTCAGCTCTCTGTCTAGATCGCCTATCAGACTGTGCATTGTTGAGAAGTAATTTTAGGCATTAAAACATGAAACATCCTGCAAATGACTTGTTGTCCATGCGTCTGGGTGATGGAGCTCATGTTCTAGATGATCCGCCAGTTGTAGCTTCCTTCGCTTGCCACCACATCAATAATCCACGTGTTGGGTTGATACATTTAACCTACGCTCTAGAATATTCATTGTGTATTCTCCTTTGTTCGCCACTAGTTCACTGTTGTGCTGAAGAAGGACCCATGGGCCACATATGAAGACTGTTCACTCTGAAGAAGGATCCTATGTGTTCGGTGTCCAGTGAAGAAGACCAGAACCTCCCTGAAGAAGGGAGATGCCTACGCGTTGGCCTCTAATATGTTATGTGCCTTTAATATTGACTAAATTTAGAGAGCAGTCGACCACTAAAGGGTCAAGTTGCTCATATATATGAACCATTATATAAATTATCCTCTGTGTGAGAGCTCAGTTAGTAAGAGCTAGAAAGTCAGAGAGTTAGGAAGAATTTATCAGTTTGTTCTTGAACATTTATATTTCTGTTCCATCGTCCGAATAAAGAGCTATATGTGTTGCTGTTGAAGATTGCGTTTGAGTAGAAGTTAGCCAGGCACCACCCCTGATTGATGAGAGGGCCCCTCATCAACCAAATGTTTCTTTTTTTCTTTTTTTCTTTCCTTATTTTCTGTTTTAGCTAGTTTAATTTATAGTTTGTTTTATCAGTTCATTTTCCTGTAATGCATTTTATTTCCAGAATTAAATAACTAGATTGCACGCATAGTTTGTGTTGATGTATTTGTAACTTCGGAATGTATTCATCTATGTATTTTATGTATTGTAACCCGATGTTTATTCCGGGATGTATCTATTATGTAATTGAGTCATGTTGTCATGCCCCGATGTTCTGATTGGGAGAATCAATAATGTAAATAAGTCATGTCAAGTCATAGTGGGTAACCCTTCGATTGTGTAAGGGTTAAAGTCCCCGCAGTTCTGGGGCACTAGGGTTATTAGACTCTCCAAGTAGAGGTTGGCCCTGGTAGGGTTTTAGTCATGTAGGGATTAGTATAAATAGAGAGTTGAGGTCTCTATTTAGTACACATCACTTACACACTCAAGTGTAGCTCATAGTTGAGGAAGGAGAAGACACCGGGGCTAGACAAGAAGAAGATTACTGCTGTCGAAAGTGCATCTTACTATTTTGGGGTTTTACATCTTGTGCTGATTCTATCTCTGAGGAAGTTGCGGGGTTTTCTCCATTTATGGTTTCCCCGACCAAAAACACTGCGTTCATTATCTCTTGTGTTTGATTGCTGTACTTGTTATTCTCTCAGTAAATATCCTAACATAATGCTAGCTTAATGTTGAAAAACTAACATGGAATCAGAGCTAACCTAAGAAGAAGACACTGTGTAGCTGCGGGAACTAGGGATTCCTAGTTTGTGGATCTTCCTCCATAGATTTTCAGCAAAAGTAAGGTGGAACAAATATCCTCCTTAGGGCGCATCTTTTTTTCGAAGCAGAATCCAATTCTGAGGTTTTTTAGTTTTGGACCTGTCACTGCTGTCGAAAATTAGGGCTTTTTATAGAAGAGGAATTTTTCAGTGAGCCCAGGCCTGGATTGATCTCCTCCCCAAAATCGAAGTTAGGGACAAATTTCAAGGCATTTGGGTACATAGAACTCCAGAAAAGAAAAACCCTGATTTGCTCCTAAACCAACTCTATAGGATTTCAGCTCAAGTTTCAGATCCGACATCTTGAACCTGGTAAGATCTAAAATATTTTGTATTTCCATTTGAGGTTCTCATTTAAGATGTCTCATCATACCAAGCTTGATGAAAATATTGAGGGAGCTGAAAACTTCCGAGCCTGGAAGTATAGGATCTCCTTGGTCCTGGAAGAAAATGAATTTAGCAACTACATTCATGAGGAGGTTCTAGTTCCAGAGGGAGATGAGGCAAAGGCCTTACATAAGAAGAATATGGTTATGGAAAAGAGGATTATTGCTGATTCTATCAAGGATCACCTTATCCCATAGGTGTCCTCTCTCAAGACACCTAAAGCTATGTTTGATGCCCTAACCAAATTGTTTGAAGGAAAGAACATCAATCGGAAGATGACCTTGAGAAACCAACTGAAGAATGTGAAGATTTAGAATGCAGAAACAATCCAGTCTTACTTCACAAGAGTTTCTCAAATCAAAGAGAAACTAGAAGCAGTTGATGAAGAAATGGAAAATGCATAGATTGTAATGACTACATTGAATGGCCTTCCTGGGTCATGGGATTCTTTAATTCAAGGAATCTGTGCTAGGAAGAAGTTATTCAAGTTCAGTAGACTATGGGAAGAGTTCTCTCAAGAAGAAGCTCGGATAGCAACTCGAGAAGAGAAGATGGGAAGTGAAGACCAAGCTCTCACAGTACAATCCAAGTCTCACTCCAAGTCAAGCAAAAGAAGACCTCATGGCTCTAGAGGTAAGCACTCTCATAGAGATAATACTAGAAGAGATGTATCTAGGATCATATGCTATACTTGTGATGAAGCAGGACACTATGCAAGGAATTGTCCTAACAAACAGAATATAGTAAAGAAGAGCAACAAAAGAAGACATCATGCTCATGCTGCAGAGGATGATGAACCATCTAGAAAGAGATCCAGATATGAAAGTGAAGATTCTTCAAGCGAGGATGAATATGTTCTGATATTAGCTATCACAGGTAACATTACTCATGGTAGTGATGACTGGATTATAGACAGTGGGGCTTCCAAACATATGACTGGATTCAAGGAATCCTTTGTAAGATTTTCAGAACATGAATCACCTCACAAGGTGAAGCTAGGAGATGACTACCAATATCCAATAAAAGGTAGTGGGGAATCTTCATATAAGTTAGACTCTAGAAAATCTCTAACAATGAAAGAAGTATTGTTTGTGCCAGGACTCAAGAAGAACCTTCTCTCCATATCAGCATTAGATGCAAAAGGAATGCGGGTTGCATTCATAGATGGTCAAGTCATCATGTGCCAAAAGGAATCTTGGAAATCATCCACTCCGATGTATGCGGTCCTATGTCATCAAACTCTCTAAGCGGGTATGTATATTATTTTTCTTTTATTGATGACTTTTCTAGGAAGACATGGGTTTACTTCATGAAGAACAAAGATGAAGTATTCAGCAAGTTTAAAGAATTCAAGGCCTTGATTGAAAACCATACTGAAAAGAAGATCAAGACCATTCGATCAGATAATGGTGGAGAATTCACTTCAAATGAATTCAAATAGCTATGCAAAGAATCAGGGATTAAGAGGGATTTGTCCACTCCTTATAATCCACAACAGAATGGAGTTGTGAAATGGAAGAACAGAACCATCATGGAAGCTGCAAAAGCCATGCTTCATGATCAAGACCTTCCTATGCATCTTTGGGCAGAAGCTGCCAGAACAACGGTATATGTACAGAACCGTACTCCACATAGAGTACTCGAGAACAAGACTCCTGAAGAAGTATTCTCCGG
Organism: Pseudotsuga menziesii; assembly: GCA_001517045.1. Classification (NCBI taxonomy): domain Eukaryota; kingdom Viridiplantae; phylum Streptophyta; class Pinopsida; order Pinales; family Pinaceae; genus Pseudotsuga; species Pseudotsuga menziesii. Next base: position 369,675 of record LPNX010785668.1, read on the forward strand.
TAAGAAACCAGAAGTCAGCCATCTTAGAATATTCGGCTGTCCTGTGTACATCCATGATTCCAAAAGAGAAGAGGACTAAATTAGATCCTTCAGGAAAGAAGGGTATATTTGTGGGATACTCTGAAAGCTCGAAGGCTTACAGAATATATTTCCCAGGATATAAGAAGATTGAAATCAGCAGGGATGTGGCATTTGATGAAGACACAGCTTACGACAAATCCAGAAAAATACCTGCTGAAGAACCTGAAGAAGCAGAAGCACCCATAATCCATGATACAACTATGAATGAAGAAACTCGAGAAGAAGATCGAGAATTTGAAGAACCACAAAGACCTGTAGATCCACCTCTGGAGAAGAATCCTCATAATAGGAAACCTGCTTGGGTACAAGAACTTATCCAAGGTGCGGAAAGATATGGGTCTCCAGAAGAGAATCACAGAGAAAGAAAGAGGACTAGATCCTGTTCCGGGTATGTAGCTTTACTATGTGATTTCATTGATAAAGAACCTTCCAGTTATGAAGA